>FXXK01000051.1:74822-93206 GCA_900184695.1 Betula pendula | reverse complement strand
GGGTAAAATTGTAATTTCACAAATTTTTTTTGTGAAATTACAATTTTGCCCCCATTTTTTTCACTAACCGGCTCATGTGGCCATGCCTTCCCCTGGGGTGGTTGCTCCCTTTTATAGTAGAGGAGTGGCTCTAGTATTCTATTTATTTATTTATTTATTAATATATAGTTAAATTAATATTAGTATTTTTAACATGTGTTATGTGAAGTGACAAAATTCCTTAGACCCCGTTAATGCCAGCTAGCTAGTCAATTTTGGATAGAATGTGAAATGAAAAATGTGAAAAACCTAAGAAGTTAAAATGTGAACTTAAAAATCTAAGGATTAGATTGAAATCATGCAAAATCTCAAGGAATTATGTTGAAAATTCCCAAAAACAGTTACTCAAGTTTCATTTCATCAACGACAACTTTTTCATCAAACAATGATGCTAGGAATGGAAGTTTTCTCAACAGCATAAAAAAGACTATTGAAGTGGGCGGGAATGATCAAGATGGTAGAAACATTGTTCAAGAACATCTGCGATCAAATATAAGAAAGCGACCTGACTGGACTTCGGTTTCACAAGTTGATGTTCCAAATGCAGTTATCCTACATGGATAAAATTCATCTTCCTCCAAATAATTGATGTTTCTAATGGTTATGTTGTTGCTATGAACAAGAGATTGATCTTGCCGAGAAAGAAGAGAGGGTGATAGGATCCCTATGATATTCCCATAAAATTTTTCTAATGTTCTCCCATAAGATGATAATTGCATATTTTTGCAATCTCTATATTTTTAGGAATTGTTATGTAATAATTATTTTCCTAGAATAAGTTGCAATCCTCTATGTAAAAGGATGTAGATGTCGTATGGAAATTTACCATGGAAAAAATCAATTTCTTTATGCAACATTTGAAGGTTGATCCCTTTGAAGTGATTAATTGGAGGTTCAATTCTCTCAAAGCGATCAATTTATTTGATTCCCTCGAAAGATGTAGATGTTGTAGGGTACTCTCCTGAATAGAGATGAAAATCCATGAATCTTGATTTGCTTGGTTGGATTAAAGGGTTGGGACCCTTCCTCAAGGTTGGAGACACGCAAAGAAGAACTTTTATCCTCTGGCTTGCACAAGGTCGTCCCAGGTTGATCTATCTTCCATTCGACAAAGTGATGCGTAAAGCAGACCCTTGATTTCATTCAAAGTTTCTTCGATAATCATAATCAATTACTGCTCGTCGGATTCAAGCTTCTCGATCCTCTCCTTATTTGTATACATGGCTCCGATACCACTTGATAAATACCCGCGACCATGGTTGCAATTTGCAAAACAAGGAAAATAAAAGAACAACTCAGCTCAAGTCTGGAGTAAAAACGCAAGCTATTGATAATTTTTTTGCACATCGAAATACAGTCAACCTCTACCTATTTAAACCATAAAAGAATATGTCGAAAAATTTCAGCTTCTGCGGATACAGCTTAGTGGAAGAGAAGAAGAAATAAAAGAAGAAAAGAGAGAAGATTAGAGAGTGAGAAGAAGAAGAAGAAGCTGCTGTCTTATTCCTTATGCATATGCCATTCGGCATTTACATGTGTTTAAATAGAAAAGTCATACAATTTATTATGGAATTATAATAAAGAGTAATGCTAAATGTCTAATTCTCCAGTCCAATTCCATTCAACTTTACATATATGAACATAGATGAGCCATATAAATGCAAAAATAAATTCTTTAAATAAAAAAAAAAAAAGGCCATATATACAAAGTTGGATGTAATTAGACATGTAGTATTATTCTATAATAAATATATTATATGTTATAAATTAACTATTTTTATTGAGGTCATTGGCTTAAATTAGGGGCAGACCCACTTGTTGATGGGGGATGGATGAATGTCCCCCCAAAATTTTAAAATTCTTATAGTTTTGTCCCCTTTTTCATAATAAAAACCCAAAATACTCCCATTTATTTAGTTTTTTTTTTCTGCACTCAAACTCTTTGAACTCTAACATATTCTTCAAAGGCCAGAATATAATTATAAATTGTCTAATAAAAAATTAGATCTACGCTATCAAGTGCAGCACTATTTTGCCTTAGAAAAAAAAAAAGTGCAGCACTATTTCTACCTTGCTTTATGGTTATTCTCGAAGAAAATAATGTAAATGTAGCCAATTAGACATATGCCATAAGCTTCTTAAGATTGAGAGAGATTATATGTATCTATTTGCTTATGTATTTATATAAGTTTGCCCCCCACAACAAAAAATTCTAGGGTCCGCCATTAGCTTAAATGAACATGCATGAAGTTAACCTATATCTATTCTGAGTTGCATAGAGTTTAAGGAAGCTTTTGTATTTTCCTTCAGAAGATGAAATCAAATTAGCCCATATCATTTAGTTATTAGGGTATGTATTTGACTTTTTTACAACTAGTTTGATTAAATTAGTTCATATCATTCAGCAATTAGGCTAACTTTACCAATATTGATAGTTTTCTAGCTATGCGGTGAAAAAAAAAAAAAAATTTGGGGTGTTAACTTGGACCCAACCCTCAACCGAAAACAAATAGACTTAGCCCAACGTCTGTCATTGAAGGCTTATGGCCCATGGGCTCCAGATGCAATGCTGCACATGTAACCTCAAGATATGCAATTGGGCTAAGCTAGTCCGGCCTTGTGAAATTGGGTTGATGCATCGACATTGCTTGCAATCAAGGCCCAAAGTCAAGGTCAACTATTTGCACAAAGAAATTGGTAAAGGAAAATCAAATTTTAAGAAAGGGAAAAATGCAAAATCATTGTAGTTTACGTGATTTGTAATTAGTTCTATTAAAATGAACTTAAAAATCTTTGAGATATGTCAAAAAAATAATTCATTCATAAGTGTGACACGTTAAAGTTAATAAATTCAAGACATGTGTCGTTCCTAATAAAAAATAAAAAATCTAAAAAACTATATTAAAGATATAAAACTTAAAATTAAAAACTATAAAAATTAATTATTAATTTTTTATGTTTTATTTTTTTTAAAAAAGTGGCGCCTGGGTGGCCTGCGGAGGTTGCTGCCACCCCCAGCCCATTCTACTCCAGCTCCAGCACCAAAACAAACTCCGTCCCCTCCAACTACCCCTGTGGCATTGCCCCCCTCATCAGCTTGTATCTCCATTGAGCCCCACCACCAGTTCGATTTTATCACCATAACACACCGCTGCATAAGCCACAACCAAAGTCTACCTCCAACTCCAAATAAAGCGCAGGCCACCTTGATCCATGTCTCCACCAACACCCAAAAATGATCAAACTCCTCAACCAAAATCACCTCCAACTACAACAACACTATCATGAAGGACATAATTACTTGCCCATCCCACCAACCCTTTCTGGTGGTACTCTAAGACTATATTGATTAATCATAATTCGACTCATTTAATTAAATGAATGAAATTCTTCAAATCTAACTCTTTAATTTTGTATTAAGTTCGTGGGTCACATTAAAAATTGCTTGCAATTACGTCGTGTGTCAGATTCGGATCATATCAAAACATAAATATAAGATTATATAGGTCAACTCTAATCCGACTTATTTAATTAAATAGATCGAAATGTTCAATTATAATATTTTAATTTTATATTGTATTTATATAAAATTTACAAATCGTATAAAAAATTATCAACTCTAATTAAGAGGGCGAGAAACTAGAAAAATAAAGATCCATCATTATCATATATTTGCAGTGTATATCGAAATAAATAGTGATCATTCTCTCTTATACTCAGTCTCTCTCTTTCTATCTTTTGGGTTGAAAAAGGGCATAAGAACCAATCCACTTTTTTAGAAGGACTGAATTTGGATGACTAGAATTTGACCTTTTCCATAAAAAGTCAATTCATATGAACCAATTAATCTCGTTTGATGAGTAGAAGCGGTGCCTATTAGTCATACAGAAGATAAGTACTCAGTTCTAAGCTAGCCCTGAGCTACTCCCCCAAGACTCAGATATCAACACACTGGTGGACTCATACATGCTGAAGCATGCGCTCAGTTATATTATTTTATAAGTATTTATTTATTTGATTTGGATTAATACGCTCACCTAAAAGCATCTCATCCCCATTATCATCAATTCTGATGCTCACATATATACTGATATATATCTCCTGAGGCATGCATGCATGTGCTTGTTATACATGCCGCGAGTCAGCGATAGTAATAGTACTACCCTGATGGATGATGATATGAGAGAGGAGAAAGAAAGAGAGAGAAGAGAAGTGACACTACTGTCAAATGCATTTAAAGGCAAAGTCATCATTGCACAAGTACGTCATCATTGTCATGCAATTGCAAATGTTTTTCTGGGATTATTTGCTAGTTTTGATTTTGAATCAGATTATGAGTGACATTTAAGATTTGAGATTTCATGGTGATCTCATTAATTATAAAGTTAAAGGCAATGGTATATATGCCGGCCTTTTGGTCACATTTCCATCCCTCCCATCTTTTCTGTGCTCTCCCTTTACATTGGATTTTGAGTTTTTCTTTTTAGCATTACAGTGAGAGCATTAAATGGCCATGACATTTCCTCTGCAACGGCCTTTCATACTTTCTGCTGGCACAGAGAGAGAGAGAGAGAGAAAGAGAGAGGGGTTAATTTCCAGTTAATTTCCCACCCACCTCTCAGTCTCTTTTGTCTTATTCCGTTGTCTTCTGTTTTGTTTTGGAAACGCCTCATGCTTAACAGTCTCCATGGCATCCAAACTAAACTCAGCACAAGCATTTATTGTCTATCGATGGCATATTTATATATATAGCAATCTATGCAGTGTGAATCATTCCTTTTGCTGCATCCATCGATCTGTCCAATCAATGAGAAAAATTGAGGGCTTCAATCGGTAATTACAATACAGCTATTCAACTCTTACCAAGCATGGACTGCCCTTGCCCTGGAATAATTAAGGACCTGGTCTACCCATGCCAAAATGCCATGTCCTTTTTTCTTCCACTCACGCAACATTAATTTTTCTAATTTTTTTTTTCTAATCAAGCAACATTAATTAATTTAGTCACATTATATATATAAATTAGTATCTATTTTCGGGAATTTTAACATATTTCCCTGTGATTTTGCATGATTTCAATCTACTCCTTAGATTTTTTTAAGATCACATTTTCACTTCTTAGGTTTTTCGCATTTTTCATTTCACAATATATATATATATATA
This sequence comes from Betula pendula, assembly GCA_900184695.1. Classification (NCBI taxonomy): domain Eukaryota; kingdom Viridiplantae; phylum Streptophyta; class Magnoliopsida; order Fagales; family Betulaceae; genus Betula; species Betula pendula. The sequence goes on along the minus strand of FXXK01000051.1, from coordinate 88,004 downwards.
TATATATATATATTCTAGCTGGGTATATCACAAGCAGAACATATTTTCCGACTTCATCAAATAATAGAAACATCAAAGGTGGATATCGTGGCTATTAATCTTGAAGGGGAGGAAATCTAGTGGTTTGAAGCGTGTCACAAAAACCAACCTAGGAGGAGTTTTGTGAAGGCGCTCCTTGTTTGGTTCCTTAGCATATGAAAATATGGATGACGAGCTAGTAAATAATTGGCAAACATCAACGGTCGGTGAATATCAAAGTCGCTTTAAGTGTCTCTTAAATCAAGAGCAAGATTGGTGTAAAAGATAGTTAGTCATGACGTTCATTGAAGAACTTCGGTCGAAAATTCGATGAGAAGTCAAGACTCAACGATCTCAGACTATAATAACTGCCTTTTGTTCACAAGAGTGTAGAAGGAGAGGCTCATTAAGGGTAGTCACCAAACTATCAAAGAGGTAAATAAACCACTAGTTGTTGGAAGTAGCTCATCTTTTAGTCTACTTCAATAAACTTCTACCATACACTTAACACAGAAAGAACTCAAGGAATGCACAACAAAAGGCCTATGCTGGCATTGTGGCAAGAGATGGCAAATGGGACATTAACGCAAACATAAGCGACTATTGTGATTGAACATGTAAAAGCTAATACTAAAGCATTTGAGGAGAGTGAGGAATTTGATCAACAGTAACAATTATTTAGGTACGTTTATTGTACATGCTTTAGTCGATTATTCGAATCCCCAAATTATGCAAGTAGGTTGTTTTATCAAGTCTCAACCAATGGTGGTCTTGATTGATATGGGCAGTGGTTAGCAATTTCATGAATATTGATATTGCCAAATGACTTTCACTTTCAGTAGAACTTGTAATAAGTTTGAGGTAACACTTGTAGATGGAATAATCCTACATTGCCACGCTATCTGCCCTAAAGTGAAGCTAACTATGCAAAGTCAATAATTAAGGATTGACCTCTTTTGGGTATCGAGTGGTTGCAAACTTTAGGAAATATTTATTGGAACTTTTCAAAATTGACTATGAAATTTATGTTGAACAATACAAAGGTGAATCTCAAGGGGAAACTCAATAATAGTAGGAAAAACCACGATTGAGAAGGATAATTTACATGGAAGGTTTTGTTAATAATTAACCTTGAATACAAGGTTGTTTTGAAGAGTGTGGAGATGATAGGATTTCATACTATTTTCATAATATCCCCCTACAATCATAATATTTGCATATTATTGCTCTCATTAGTAGGTGATTCTGTAATAATTATTCTCCTAGAATAAGCAGCAATCCTCTATAAAATGATGTAGATGTCGTATAAATTATCAAGGAAAACATCAATTGTTTAATGCAACCTTAAGAGGTTGATTTCCTAATCTCCTCAAAGTGATTAATTAGAGGTTCGATACCTTCGAAGTGATAAATTATTTATCATTTTATTTTCCTTATTTTCTATTAGAGTAAATATATGATAAATTCATGAGTAAATGCACTATTTGAAATTGACCCCTAATATTTTAATTTTAGAAATTGGGTCCTTCAGTATTTGCGATTTTGCAATTGACCCTTCTTGTCTATTATTTTGGGGATCTGTTAGTCCTAATTAATAAGACATTATTTATTATTATTATTTTTTAATTAAAAAAATAAAACTTAAATTAATTAAAAAATTAAAAGAAAAAAAAAACCAAGGGGGGGTAACTCTTGGCCAAAGAGGGTGGCCGAACTACCCCCATGGCCTTGGGGGTGGCCGAACCATCCCCAAAATGGCTAGGGATGGTTCGGCCACTCCTTTAATTTTTTTTTTTTTTTTTTTTTTTTTTTTTTTTTTTTTTTTTAATGAGGGTTACCGAACCACCCTCAATGTCCATGGGGGTGGTTTGACCAACCCCCAGATATGACATTGGGGTAGCCGAACCACCCATGACCATTTTGGAGGTGGTTTGACCACCTCCTTGGCTATATCTAGAGGTGGTCAAATCACCCTTGATTATTTGAGAGTGGTTTGGCCACCCAATAATTTATTTTTTATTTTTTATTTTTTTTTAAAGGCCTTTGGGGTGGCTGAACCATCTCCAAATAGGCTACCCCCAAAAATGGCCAAAAGGGGTGGCTCTTGGTTCTTTTTTTTTTGTTTTATTTTTTAATATATTGTTTTTTAATAAGTTTTAGTTTTTATATTTTAAGAGTTAAGTTTTTATTTTATTTTTTTAATTAAAAAATAATATTTTATTAATTGGACTAATGATGTAAATAAAAAAGGACGGAAATTAGATGGCAAGGATCGATTGCAAAATCGCGAATACTAAAGGATCCAATTTTCATAATTAAAATGTTTTAAGCATCGATTTCAAATAGCGCATTTTCTCAAAAATTTATCATACATTTACCCTTTCTATTATTTGAGTCGATATAAACCGTAAGGTTTGTATTAGAGAGCAAGATTGTTGTTGTGATTGAATCTTTACAATGATGTGGGTGAGTGTTTTAATTTGGAGAGGGAGTGAGAGATGAGGAGTTGAGAGAGACAAAAAGTCCACCTCAAATAAGTGCAGAGCCAAAAAATTAAAAGCATAACAATATTGTTGTGTTTAATTTTAAGCATAATGATGTTTGGCTTGGGGGGCGAGCTCCCCCCCCAAACCCCATTCCTCTTTCTCTCTCTCTTTTTTGCTGTTTCGGAGGTAATAACTATTTTTCTAGAGACTTTTTTCTATTCTTTGGAGGATTTATCCACATTTTTAGAGGCGTTTTCCTTGCATCGCAGTTTTTGCCAACTTCATCTCCCTCACTAATTGGCCGAATTCCACCTCCTTCCACTATTCATGGCCTTAGATCTACTTTTTGGAGTTTTTGGTTTTGATTTTTCAAAACCAGATCTAGAAACTTTAGAGGGCTTCCACCACCTCACGCTTCCCTCCACCGTATTCCTGGTTCCTCCGCCTCTTTCTGCCGTTAGCCACGCTCTTGTTAGTCGGTAGATTTGTTGGGTGCTGTTTTTTTTTTTATTGTTTTATTTTGTTTTTTATTACTGTTACTTTGACTTTTATGGTTGAGGATGAGTAGTTTCGGTGTGAGAGACTATCTCTCATGACCGAGTTAATAAAAATTTGTGTGAAATTGGGCTATCCATTTTGTAGATCTAGTCTGCTCAGAGCAGATCTATTATTTTCACAGTGTTCTACATGGGTGTGCGGAAGATGATGTCATAATTAGGTTTTTCTATTTTATGACTGTGTAAGTTTATAGCATTATGCTATGATTATCTGTGCTTTTTGCTACTTATAGTAGCTTAAGATTATGATTTGTAAGGGCATTTTGCTTATTGGTTATCAATAAATGATAGAATTTTCACACTAAAAAAAAAAAAGAGTAAGCATAATGGAGGAATTCTTGCTTATCCACGTGGCACAATCTTATGAATTCTAGGACAAAACTAATCACACAACACACACACACATATATGAATTTAAGAATTCATTTCATCTTTTTATTTAGAATAGTGAGTATGAACCCAATATTTTCTCTTAAGTTGTTTAATTGGATATCGATTTAGATTTTTTGTTTTTTTTAGTTCGTTTCCATATAAATTCAATGACAATAGGCTACTTTTATAGGATAAGAAAGAAATAACAATTATATATATTTTTTCTTATGAATAAATTATAGGTTACTACGTACTCTTCATAAGTATTTCACATATATTGACATAATGTGCTTTAATTGGTTTTTCATGTCAATGAATAAAAATAAAAAATAAAAGAAAAGTCATTTAAAATATGTTAAGTCAACCAATATGAAATAGATATAATAAGAGTATATATATATATATATGTGTTGCTCGATTACATTACTTTTGGTGATTTTCTATATATATATATATATGTTGCTCTATTACATTACTAATTTTTGGTGATTTTCTATATTGCTCTTTTAAATTGTTAATGTTGAACTTTTTACTCAACTTGAAAATACCTATTAAGTACTTAGTTTTCTTCTTGTTTTGTTATTGTTTTGTGGAATTTCATCATTTTCAAAAAAGTCAAATCTGAATCACACACATACATATGCCTTGTGGTTTACGTACTCTCTGACCCATAGTTTAACTGTGGTTGCAATATACGAAATATAAAAATATCATGAAAAATAAAATATAACAAAAAAGTAAAAGAAAAAAGTTATGGAATTAACCGATCAGCTAAAATCCTTTGTTTTAAGTAAAATGCTCTGATTTCTATTTGAATCAAAAGCCCCCAACAGTTTGCTTATAAAGGATTAATTAAAGCTCTTTCCTTTTGTATTTAAGGCATTTTAGTCTTTGTTGAAACTTGAAAAAAAGCAAAAATCGAAAATATTGGGGTTGGATACTTAAAAAATGACAAAGTTTTTTTTTTAAACTGAGTTGAAAGGAACTTTTTTCAAACAAATTTATAAAAATGACATGTGTTCATTTTTTTTTAATAGCATGTAAGATGTACATGTTTTAATAAAAAAAATTATAACTAACTTTGTCCCTAAGGACAAAATTTTTTCACAAATTAACCAACCTTTAAAAGTAACTTGTGTCCTTAACATGTGAGAAGCACATACTTTTTTTTAATAGCATGTGTTTCTCATATGTTTTTTTAACAACACTAATAAGAAAGCACGTGCTTCTCATATACTTAAAGAATACAGGTTACTTATAGAGGTTGGTTTGTATGAAATGTATGCCTTTAAAAATATGTATTTTTTACATGCTAAAAGGACACATGTCATTTTCATAAGTTGGATTAGAAGAAGTTCTTCTAAACCATTTAAAAGAAAACTACGCCCGTAAAAATAATGAAGGGCTTAAGAAAAGTTTTCTTAAGCAAGTTTATCAGTTTTAATCCTTTTTTTGTTTCTTAACTGTCCTCATATATTCCAATTAACCAAATTTTAGGGATTAGATTTCTAGTTTCTTAATATTTAATAAGGTCTGGTGATCATCTTGGCACAAAGAGATGCAAACGCTCATCATGTAAAAGCTCCTATCACATTCCGTACGTGCTTCAACTTGCAAACAATATAGTTATCTGTGCATTGGACTGTGCAGATTAGAAAAGTTCAAAGGGGTAGAAACAAAACCAGACCACCGTGCCTGCCATGGCGCTTTTTAAAGAGGAAAACTCCAGGAACTATTTCGGAGTTACTGTGAAACTGGAAGAGCAAGTACAGTTTTGGCTAATAACAAATGAGAAAATAGTTGATTATAATATAGATCATAAAAGTAAAGACTGAAGAGGCATGAGCTAGATATGACAAAATTGTCTATAAAATGGTATCAATAATTAAGATAAAATCCCAAACACTCTCTTTCTCTCTCTTATGCTCGCTCGGAATGCTGAGTCCTTCAAAGTTCAATCCCTGAAAATGAACCCAAAAAGAAAAAGAAAAAGAAAAAGAAAATTAATAATAGAGTTGGGTTAATTATACATAAGCTAATTAAGAGCCTAGCTAATGAGTGCACAAAAGGGATGTCGAGTTTCAATTGCATGAGACACTGAAATGGCAGTGACTATGTCACGCAACCGTGCGCATTGTAGGCTGTATCATAAGAAAAAAAGTCTGTAGACTCTGGAGTCAGGACAGTACTGAACCACACAGTGTCAACTGGGGGCAATAAACTACTCATGCGCGGATATATATTATTTCAGAGCCATTTGCTTTTTGCAATATTATACTTGGTTGCTAGGGTTTTTGGTCAACACCTCAACAGTGGGATATGTGTCCGACTTTTTTTTTTCTTTCTTCTTCTTCTTTCGAGAGGGCCCGTCAATCCTGTTGTATTATGATATCATCTCACAAGATTTCTATGGTACATATAACAGTCACTAAATTCTCTTTTACTTGTAAAAATTCCAGTTTATATGTTTATTGAATTGCTTTCCTGCAAGAAAAAGATTTGAAACAAGTAGCGACTCAACGCATCCATTCTCCTTGTATGTTAACAATTATAGATTATATATACGTATATATTTGGATTAAAAAATAACAGAAATATTGGAACCCTAATTTCAGCAATTAAAATATCATAACCCATTACCTCATTTTTGCCCTACAATTAATCTACAATAGGATGATCAGATGGTCACCGATCGAATAATTAATTTAATGAAAACATTCCCAGAGCAGCGAGATAATTATATATATAGTAATAATAATATGATGACAATAATAATAACATCATTAGTATTATTATTGAACAATAGCAGAAATTAATAATTATAGATTCTATTAAGAGTTTGGAGATGCACCTATGACGGGTTGGGGCAAGTTTGTGATCCATGGAAGGGAGGAAACCCTAAGAGGGGTCAATGGTACGGCGGTCGTCCCCAGCAGCGGCCCGAGGTTGCTGAAACTGACTGAGTTGCCCTATGCTTGCGGAGACATTCATGGCCAAAAGGCTTGCATCATAGTTGTTCCCCGTCTCAAAGCTCCTGATCATCTGCTGCTGATCCCTGGGAAAGAACTGGTGATGGTAGTGGTGATGGTCCCGGCCGCTGCCGATCAGATTAATCCCCAAGTTCTGCTGGTGGTTGTGATTGGTGGCGGTGGCGGCAGCGGCAGCAGCGGCAATTAGGCCGTGGCTTGTGATGCCCAAGTTCTGATATTTGGAGAGTTCAGATTTGGCGCAACTGAGGTCCATCTGGAGTTGGCGAAGTTGGTGCTGGAGGAGAGAGATGACTCCCACGCACCCGTAGACGGGGTCGCGGAGACGCATGTCGGCCTCATAGGCGAGAGAATTCACGGCGTCCTCGCGCTGGTGGGGGTGCAACTCGTTAAGAAGCTTCGTCACGTTGCTTGCCCCAAACACTTTGTGCACGTTTGCAAATTTTTGGGGTTGGTCCGGTGGGAAATAGGGTGCAAAAACGCACTCTGGCTGGCATTTGCGCCGCAGAAACTTGCACGCTGCACATGGGGAATTCGACGACGATGCCATGTTCCACTTTCTCCTCTGCAAATCAAACAAGATCCAGCATCCCATTAATGTGACAACGATATAAGAGATAGATCAGGGGCCTAAGAAAGTTATGAAAAATATATACAACGAAAAGAAAAAAAGAAAAGAAAAGAAAAGAAAAGAAATTTTACTGATACCATGATAGGCAGAAACATTTAACAAACCGAACATGATTTGAGTTTATCAAGTGTAAATATCGACGATTTTAATCTTGGGGACGAAGAAATAAATAGGGGAAAAATTACTTAATCAATAGATTAACTATAAGAAATTGAGCAAACAATTTACTTTAATAATAACAGATTAAAAAAAAGAAAAAAAGAAGAAGCAGCCTAAAAGAGTACAGAAAATAATTGACAGTCCATAGCACAAAGGCGGTGCGACTATAATTGTAAACTCTAAAAAAGGCACCAATCAAACTTAGAATCCACAAGATCTTAGACCAAGTGAAAGAAAATCAAAATCAAAATCAATATGAAATCATATATACAATTAAAAAGAAAAGGGATTTATTAAGCGTAAGATGACGGCCGGCCTTATAAATGAGAAATAACTTCCCTGAATAAAAATATAGTTAGTTAATGCAAAATAGGAATGATATATATACCTTTTGCAGGATCTGGTGGTATTAATACTGATTTTCTTACCTGATTTGTCTTCAGAAGGAATCAAAACAAAATATTCTTTGGTTTCGGCTAAAGTTTACGAGATCTGGCTGTAAAAGATGGAGGTAGGTGTATGGTCAAATTGCATAAATCAAGCAACAAACACACAAGATTCCCTAAATGACATATCATACAATAGTTCCATTTCTCTCACCACCCAGAAACCCTAAACCAGCGGTGGAGATATATATAAGGTTTTACTTTAGAAGGAGAAAATGGGGGTTGAGAGAGAGAGAGAGAGAGAGAGAGTGAATAAGAGGGTTTGAGGAGTACCTTTGTGTGGTAGGGTTGGGAGAGGGAGAGGGAGCAGAAAGTAATGGGAAAAGGAAGAAAGGTAGATTTTGAGTACCCGTATGGTGGGATTGAGGGATTGGATCTCGTGAAGAGGAAAGGTTATATATATATTTCACTCTTTCCGATGAAAAGTTTGGAAGCAGATCTTGCTTGAATTTCATACAAGCATATATTACTTCAATTTTTCCTTTAAAGATATGAGACTTTTAAGAGAGAGTTTGATTGAACGCCTTGGGATGAACAAACCCATAATACTAGCTAGCTACCACATCATACACCAATGGCTATTAAATTGAGAGAGAATTGATGAAAAGGAGAGATGTGAAGAGAATAAGAGTTGTCTGTTTCTGACTGAGAGGAGATCTTGGGATGATGGAATAGTCTCCTTCTCCTCCTCTAATTCTTATTCTTCTTCTTGCCTTGGGAGTTCAATAAAAAAATACAAGAAAGTGAAAATAAAGAAAAAATAAATAAAAAAGGAGAGGGAGAGTATTCCTACTTCAAGACTGGGGGCGGCCTCGATTTCTTCAGTCAAACCTTTTTCTTTCTTCAAACTACTGCTATACTATTTTTAAAATTGATGATGGTGGATGTGGGTGATGAAAATGGATGGATGATCTCCCAAAGCCCTTGAAGCTTTTCACAGTCGGCTCCTCTTTTTGCTCCCTTCCTTGGTCTTACTTGGTTGTACGTACGTCCTTTGAACAGGAAATCTCTTTCCCTTTCTGTTTCCTTTCTCTCTAATTTCTTTTTTTTTTTTTGTCGGCTTTTCCTTGCTAAGACTCCTTCTTTTAAGCCGTTAGAAATAATAATAATAATAATAATAGATATCGATCTAAGCTTGCTAGCTATTCATGCAAAATTTATCTTCTTTTTGGCGTTCTTATCGCTTCTAATTTTTCGCCGGAAAAACAAATGGCACGGAACATGCATATAAAGATGATGATCACAAGGGCTGCTGTAGCAAGACAAGGAGATGGAGAGAGAGAAAGAATGAGAGTGGTGGGTGGGAGGTAATATCGGCGAGGCGGGGGAAAGTCCCCCAGAAGCAGAGGCTAAGGAGACGCGGAGAAAGCAAGCACAGTGTGAGTTGGAGTAGAGATAAGAGAGTGAGTGAGAGAGTTGGGCTTTGTGGTTGTTCTTATTATTAATTATTACTTGTTATTTAAGACACTATCAGAGATTTTGTTTGTAGCATGTTGTGTTGTGTAGTGACATGACCCATCTTCCTATCCTCTGCACAGTACTAAATGGTATAGGGGTAGCATCTTTTTCTTTCTTGAGTCTTTGTAGCCTTTCAGGTTGTGCTTTCTGTCCCCTACTACTACACAGTATATCAATGCCCTACCCTGGCCTCGCTATTACCATCTATTTTTTCATAGCTCCGTAAAATTATTTGCTTTGAATTGCTTCAAGCAAATCAATCTGTACATCTCTGTCGTCTTTGACCGTTTCTAGGATTTCAACTTTCAACGCTAAATTGGATACTCCGACCTCTCACCGCAATCAATTTCTTTGTCAAAAACTATGGCATCACTTCAGGACATTCTCAATTTCAATTGGCATTGGTTGGCTTAGGCTAGGTATCTAATATTTTGTACAGCCTAAGATACTAAACCAGAAGGGGGATGATAATAGATGAGTAGGATTATTATTATTATTATTTTTTCTAATTGAGTAGGATGTTTTGTAAATTCAACAAATCATGCCCGTCCTTTTTCTAATCGTATATGATTAACAAATCCATTAATTTCTTCCACCTGGGCCTAGTTCAGATGGTGAACACCATACAAATATCGACATTGCGTAATTGAAATCTTTCTACTACCATATGTCTAATATCACAACATTTAAATTTCGCTCAACATTTTCTATTTTTTTAGTTTAAATTTATTATTTTTGTTTATTTTAGCTATTCACTTTTTCAAATAACTTATATATATTCAGCTTTTTATTTTAGTTATTTATTTTTATTATTATATTCAAATATTATTTTTCAAATTTTTTTTGTTATATCTTTAAGAAAATAGAGTTGATGAACACCATAATAACACATTAATTACTTTAACATTTTTACTGAGTCGGATGTAATTTATTTAATTTTGGTTTCATTTTAACATTATAACGGGTCAAAGTCACATTTGGGTTATTTTGGCTGGAATGCTAACTATGTAGTTTTGATACCGGAGTGACTTCAGTTTGTGTGGTTCCAATTTAACATCGGAATATAAGAAAAACCGTACAAATATTATTACATGCTTGTTCCATTACTTGTTTGGATGAGGTATGCAAGGATTAAAATAAGGGAAGTATCCACTCAAAAGTTATAAAAATTTTTTCTAGATGTCAAATCAAAGTTCTTGATATCAAAAAGGTTTCATATATATATATTTTTTAAAGTGCTCCCCGCTAAAGATAGTAGAACTTTGATTATAAGTCATTTTACAAATTATTTTGACTGTTTACGTACTACTTATTATTAGTCATTAAATAATTAAATTTATTTTTTTAAAATTTTATTATTTAATTTTTTCATGTACCACATAAGACTCATGGTGATTACTATTTGCTACATGAGTTTGTAAGGCGATGTAGCTAGTTATAAAAATTGTAGTGCCCCATATATATATATATATTTGATAACTTTACTCAAGTACTAAAGGATTCGAACCCCAGATTGCACTCAACAGTCCGTCCTTTAATAGTTAATACAATAACTATTGATAAACAAGTATGTATACAATAATAACTTAAAGGAATAAAAAAGAAGAAGAAGAAGTTCCAGCTCATCGCACTAGCTCATATATATGCAAGGAACGCGCGCGCGAATAAGTGGCCGGGCTCACGAGCTAAATTAGCTTGTTATCCTCGTATTCTTACTGTATTTTTCTGGTTGATGTACCCCTAATAAGAGGGATATATTGGTTAATAAATGAGGATGAGATGGATACGGGGATTTTAACCCTAACATGTCAAAAGTATGAGATGATAATGAGTTTAAGCTGTCTTATCCCATTTCTCTCTACATATATTTACAATATTACCCTTAATTAATTACAAATTTAATCAAGGAAATTCTCAATAATACTATATATAACAAGAGTTATAAAACCTTAGAGCTTGTCATTTTTCCCTTGACATCATGATGCTTCTAAATTTTGACTGATCACTTCCTCTTGATCTTACAAAATGCTATGCACCCTGAGTTAAATTGGACTGTTAAAATTGATAAAAATTCAAGTGACACATAGTTATATATATATATATACCCTACATATATTATAAGGTAAAATTATACTTTCTCCCCTCTCAAACTGTATATCACCTTATTTACACTTACACCTCTAAACTTTGACTCATTGTAATTTATCTCACGCATGTGACATGCTTTCCATCCACGTTTAATTAACGGCCAAGTATAATATGGGGTGCAAAATATAATTTACCCTATTTTTATTTTTATTTTCTATATTATTGGAAATTTAATATGTAGTAGGGACGGGGATTGGAATTTTGGCCAAGATGTGCATGACTGCGCAGAGAGGCAATTAGAATGGGGTGGAAAAACCTAGTCCACATGCCCACCTTGCGAAAAAGGACCTCTTCATTTCCTTTCTCTCAATTTCCAGCCGATTAGGCTTATATGGGTGGCAAAATTATAATTTTACTTTTCATTGAAAAGTAAAATTACAACTTTACCATCCATATAAGCCTAACCGGCCGGCTCCTCTCCATTTCAAAGGAAACGGAGAGGATCTGGGTGCCCACCCTGCGGCCTTGCCCCGTTACCATCCCTACCAGGCTCCCATCAAATTAGGCATATATACGTAATTCAACTGATATGGTTTTATCATCCTCATTCAATCATTCTCATTGTACGTAATTCAGGGTATAATGAAAAAATAATAAATATTGAGGTGATAAATTTGGTAAATTATGTGTTAAAATTGATAAATGATGCTACTACAAGACCTCAATAATTTAATCTGAAACAATAATTAATTGAGATTCGAAAAAAATTTACTTGGTAGGGCATGTCAGTTTGGGTGTCCCATTATTTTTAATGTACCTCAATTCTTTTTAAAAATCAACTTTTTTTTTCAACTCATATTCTTTTTAACTCAACTCAAATTTACTTAACTCAACTCAAATTTTTTCAACTCAACTCAAAAAATAATAAAAATAAAAAAATGAGAAAAAGAAAAGAAAAAAGAAAAAAAATTGTTAAACTTAGGGGTGGTGGCGGACACCCCCAGGCGTTTGGGGTAGCCAGCAGTTCCGGCCACCCCAAACGCTTCGGGGGTGGTTTGCGAACCACCCCATAATTTTTTTTTATATTTTTTTAAAAATTTTTTAAATTTTTTATTTTAGAATTTAAATATATATATTTTTAATTCATTTTGTTTTTTCTTTTTTTTTAGTCTATTCACCTTCCCAAACATCTTTTTCTAAACCATCCAAACATAATTCTAATATATATTTTTTTTCTCTTAGGTATTCACAAAGTCAACAAAGAATAGAAAATAATAGAATTGATTCATTTTTCACTATCATGTAACTTTTATTTTTAAAGAATAAAGAAAATAAATAAAAAGGTAAAATACCAAATGGCCTCACTTTTATCTTTGAGTAATCCTAGTTTTCACACTTTTTTAATTTTTTTATATAGACTAACATAATAGGACACTTAAAACACGTCTCGTGATCTTTTTTATTTTTTATTTCTCTTTCACCTGGAGAATAAATTGTCACCATCAAACCAATGGAGTGATGGTTTTATCACAAATTTCGGAAAATGAAAGCGAACAGGATGCTAACTGACTATTATCTTCTTCTTCTTCGTGTTCTTGGTTAGAAGCCAAATGACTTTAATCAAACAGCAGATGGCAAGTGAGCTACCAAATTAGAATCCGAGGTGCAATATTATGCTAAACTGTCACTACAAAAAAAAGAGCAATTATTGACATTTTTTTTTAGACGGTTTAAAAACTGTCTAAGAAAAAAAATTCTTAGACGCCTTTTTTGGAAAGCATCAGTCATTTTCAGACGTTTTAGTCAAACGTCTAAAAATGGTAAAAAAAAAAAAAAAAGACGGTTTTCTTAAAAACCGTCTAGGAATCATGGACGGTTTGTCTAAACCGTCTGTCAATGACAGACGGTTTGGACAAACCATTCATCGCCTAGCCATCCGTGAACAGATCTGATCTGATCTGTTCACGAATTCACTTTACC
>FXXK01000051.1:7500-74797 GCA_900184695.1 Betula pendula | reverse complement strand
CTGTCGTTACTTGTTGTACGTAGCGTCCTCTTGAACGGATAATACTCTTTTCCCTTTCTGTTCTCCTTCTCTCATTCTATTTTTTTTTTTTTTTGTCGCTTTTCCTTGCTAAGACTCCTTCTTTAGCGCTTAATATAATAATAAATAATAGTAATAGATTCATCTAGCTAGGTGCTCGCCTATATGCATTTATCTTCTTTTGCGTGTCTTATCGCTTCTAATTTTATCGCCGGAAAACAAATGGCACGGAACATGCATTTAAGATGATGAATCACAAGGGCTGCTGTAGCAAGACAAAGGAGATGAGAGAGAGAGAAGAATGAGAGTGGTGGGTGGAGGTAATATCGGCGAGGCGGGGAAAATCCCCCAGAAGCAGACCTAAGCGAGACGCGGAGAAAGCAAAGTCACAGTGTGAGTTGGAGTAGAGATAAGAGAGTGAGTGGAGAAGTTGGCTTTTGTGTTGTTCTTATTATTAATTATTACTTGTTATTTAAGACCACTATCAGAGATTTTGTTGTTAGCATGTTGTGTTGTGTAGTGACATGACCCATCTTCCTATCCTCTGCCACAGGTACAAATGGTATAGGGGTAGCATCATCTTTTTCTTCTTGAGTCTTTGTAGCCTTTCAGGTTGTGCTTTCTGTCCCCTACTACTACACCAGTATATCAATGCCCTACCCTGGCCTCGCTATTTACATCTATTTTTTCATAGCTCCGTAAAATTACTTGCTTTGAATTGCTTCAAGCAAATCAATCTGTACATCTCTGTCGTCTTTGACCGTTTCTAGGATTTCAACTTTCAACGCTAAATTGGATACTCCGACCTCTCACCGCCAATCAATTTCTTGTGCAAAAACTATGGCATCACTTCAGGACATTCTCAATTTCCAATTGGCATTGGTTGCTTAGGCTAGGTATCTAATATTTTGTACAGCTAAGATACTAAACCAGAAGGGGGATGATAATAGATGAGTAGGATTATTATTATTATTATTTTTCTAATTGAGTAGGATGTTTTGTAAATTCAACAAATCATGCCCGTCCTTTTTCTTAATCGTATATGATTAACAAATCCATTAATTTCTTCCACCTGGGCCTAGTTCAGATGGTGAACACCATACAAATATCGACATTGCGTAATTGAAATCTTTCTACTACCATATGTCTAATATCACAACATTTAAATTCGCTCAACATTTTCTATTTTTTTAGGTTTAAATTTATTATTTTCTTTATTTAGCTATTCACTTTTTCCAAATAACTTATATATATTCAGCTTTTTATTTTAGTTATTTATTTTTATTATTATATTCAAATATTATTTTTTCAAATTTTTTTTGTTATATCTTAAGAAAATAGAGTTGATGAACACCATAATAACACATTAATTACTTTAAATTTTTACTGGTTCGGATGTAATTTATTTAATTTTGGTTTCATTTTAAACATTATAACGGGTCAAAGTTCACATTTGGGTTATTTTGCGGAATGCGTAACTATGTAGTTTTGATACCGGAGTGACTTCAGTTTTGTGTGGTTCCAATTTAACATCGAATATAAGAAAACCGTACAATATTATTACATGCTTGTTCCATTACTTGTTTGGATGAGGTATGCAAGGATTAAAAATAAGGGAAGTATCACTCAAAATTATAAAAATTTTTCTAGATGTCAAATCAAAGTTCTTGATATCAAAAAGGTTTCATATATATATATTTTTTAAAGTGCTCCCCGCTATAAGATAGTAGAACTTTGATTATAAGTCATTTTACAAAATTATTTGACTGTTTACGTACTACTTATTATTAGTCATTAAATAATAAATTTTATTTTTTTTAAATTTTTATTATTTAATTTTTCATGTACCACATAAGACTCATGGTGATTACTATTTGCTACATGAGTTTGTAAGGCGATGTAGCTAGTTATAAAAATTGTAGTGCCCCACGTATATAGTATAATATATTTGATAACTTTACTCAAGTACTAAAGGATTCAACCCCAGATTGCACTCAACAGTCCGTCCTTTAATAGTTAATACAAATAACTATTGATAAACAATATGTATACATAATAACTTAAAGAATAAAAAAGAAGAAGAAGAAGTTCCAGCTCATCGCACTAGCTCATATATATGCAAGAACGCGCGCGCGAATAAGTGCGGGCTCACGAGCTAAATTAGCTTGTTATCCTCGTATTCTTACTGTATTTTCTGGTTGATGTACCCCTAATAAGAGGGAGTATATTGGTTAATAAATGAGGATGAGATGGATACGGGGATTTAACCCTAACATGTCAAAGTATGAGATGATAATGAGTTTAAGCTGTCTTATCCCATTTCTCTCTACATATATTTACAATATACCCCTTAATTAATTACAAATTTAATCAAGGAAATTCTCAATAATACTGATATTATAAACAAGAGTATAAAACCTTAGAGCTTGTTCATTTTTCCTTGACATCATGATGCTTCTAATTTTTGACTGATCACTTCCTCTTGATCTTAACAAAATGCTATGCACCCTGAGTTAAATTGGATCTGTTAAAATTGATAAAAATTCACAGTGACACATAGTTATATATATATATATACCCTACATATATTATAAGGTAAAATTATACTTCTCCCTCTCAAACTGTATATCACCTTATTTACACTCTACACCTCTAAACTTTGACTCATTGTAATTTATCTCACGCATGTGACATGCTTTCCATCCACGTTTAATTAACGCCAAGTATAATATGGGTTGCAAAATATAATTTTACCCTATTTTTATTTTTATTCTCATATTATTGGAAATTAATATGTAGTAGACGGGGATTGGAATTTTGCCAAGATGTGCATGACTGCGCCAGAGGCAATTAGAATGGGTGGAAAAACCTAGTCCACATGCCCACCTTGCGAAAAAGGACCTCTCATTTCCTTTCCTCTCCAATTCCAGCCGATTAGGCTTATATGGGTGAAAATTATAATTTTACTTTTCATTGAAAAGTAAAATTACAACTTTACCATCCATAAAGCTAACCGCCGGCTCCTCTCCATTTCAAGGAAACGGAGAGGATCTGGGTGCCCACCCTGCGGCCTTGCCCGTTACCATCCCTACCAGGCTCCCTCAAATTAGGCATATATACGTAATTCAACTGATATGGTTTATCATCCTCATTCAATCATTCTCATTGTACGTATTCAGAGTATAATGAAAAAATAATAAATTATTGAGGTGATAAATTTGGTAAATTAATGTGTTAAAATTATAAATGATGTACTACAAGACCTCAATAATTTATCTGAAACAATAATTAATTGAGATTCGAAAAAATTTACTTTGGCTAGGGCATGTCAGTTTGGGTGTCCCATTATTTTTAATGTACCTCAATCTTTAAAAATCAACTTTTTTTTTCAACTCATATTCTTTTAACTCAACTCAAATTTACTTAACTCAACTCAAATTTTTCAACTCAACTAAAAAAAATAATAAAAAAATAAAAAAAATGAGAAAAGAAAAGAAAAAGAAAAAAAAATTGTTAAACTTAGGGTGGTGCCGGACCACCCCAGCGTTTGGGGTAGCCAGCAGTACCCGGCCCACCCCAAACGCTTCGGGTGGTTTGCGAACCACCCATAATTTTTTTATTTTTTTAAAAATTTTTTAAATTTGTTTTATTTTAGAATTAAATATATATATTTTAATTCATTTTAGTTTTTCTTTTTTTTAGTCTATTCACCTTCCCAAACATCTTTCTAAACCATCCAAACATAATTCTAATATATATTTTTTTTCTCTTAGGTATTCACAAGTCAACAAAGATAGAAAATAATAGAATTGATTCATTTTTCACTATCATGTAACTTTTATTTTAAAGAATAAAGAAAATAAATAAAAAGGTAAAATACCAAATGGCCTCACTTTTATCTTTGAGTAATCCTATTTTCACACTTTTTAATTTTTTTATATAGACTAACATAATAGGACACTTAAAACACGTCTCGTGATCTTTTTTATTTTTATTTCTCTTTCACCTGAGAGAATAAATTTGTCACCATCAAACCAATGGAGTGATGGTTTTATCACAAATTTCGGAAAATGAAAGCGAACAGGATGCTAACTGACTATTATCTTCTTCTTCTTCGTGTTCTTGGTTAGAAGCCAAATGACTTTAATCAAACAGCAGATGGCAAGTGGCTACCAAATTAGAATCCGAGGTGCAATATTATGCTAAACTGTCACTACAAAAAAAAGAGCAATATTGACATTTTTTTAGACGGTTAAAAACTGTCTAAGAAAAAAATTCTTTACGCCTTTTTGGAAAGCATCATCATTTTCAGACGTTTTAGTCAAACGTCTAAAAATGGTAAAAAAAAAAAAAAAAAAAAGACGTTTTCTTAAAAACCGTCTAGGAATCATGGACGGTTTGTCTAAAACCGTCTGTTCAATGACAGACGGTTTGGACAAACCATTCATCGCCTAGCCATCCGTGAACAGATCTGATCTGATCTGTTCACGAATTCACTTTACCAAAATTTGAGAAATTTCTCCAATCTCTCTCTCCCGCGCGGCCGTACTCTCTCTTCTCTCTTCTTCTCCCTGCACTCCACACGCCGCGCCTTCTTCTCCCTGCATGTAAGTCACTCTCTCACTCTCTTCTTCTCCTCTCTCTCCACTTTCTCGAGCTCACTCTCACACACACACTCTCTCTCTCTCTCTCTCTCCTCTCAGATGTAAGGCCGTGAATCTGCTCGATCCTCTGTCGATTACCAACGTACGTAGCCACCGTCGTCGATCGTTAGGTATGGTTTTAATATTTATGTTGTTTTTGGATTTTTTGTACCTTGATCTGTTTAATTTTTTTCGTAAATAGAGGATTAAATTTTAAATTAGGCTTATTTTGGGGCTTTGGTACTCTAGCTTATTTATGCATGTTCTTAATCAACCCTATAATTACTATGCATGTTCTTAATCAACACCTTGAATTAAAATAAAGTTTGGACGAAATTAATCTTCTTTTGTTTTCTAATTTTCTTTAATCATACTTCATCATATATATATATGTATCAAAAAAGGGCGGGTGAAATTAAGGAAGCGTACGTACATTTTCCCAACTACTATCAATTAATTACCGGCACATGAGAGAAAAAACTGGTGGGAGCTGAGGCTATGTACAAAAAAAAAAAACTTAGTTTACAAACAAAAAAAAAACGCGTAGAATACCAAAAAGAGTTATTTATATATGTTCAAGTAAGCTAGTTGTGTGCATTATTTTTCATCCATTTTAATGCCAACTACTAACGAGGAGGTTCTCTTTTACACGAGATAGTAGTTTCAAGATCGAGGTCAAACGTGACACTAATGATAGTTTTGATTTTTTTTTTTTCTAAGCAAATGATAGTTTTCAGTTGTATGTGTAAAAGGGGTGTTCGTTTGATGGTGAGTATATTTTCCATTTGAAATTAAAAACTCTTAGAAAGAAGAAGAGCTAAATCTAAACTCTTATGACAATTTTATTGTATATAAAAAGTACTTTTATTTGAGAACAACAACTCAATATGAAAAAAAAAAAAAAACAAAGGTATTCTGGCATCACTCCCTAAAAAATGTCGTAAAAATCTAAACATTTAGATGTAGTTGTAGAGATAACCCTTAGTATGTTAAGGTAGCATTGTCGTTCTTATATTAATCACACTTACTAAAAAAAAAAACTTAGTTTAATTTATAATCCACCATTAAATGACATGTCTGCCCATTCCCTCTTAGTTCACAAAATATCAAAATGAAGGGAGATTAAAAATGTTGGAGCATGAAATAGCAAACCCTAGCTCAACAATTATACTTGTATGCCTTAATTGCTTACATTGGACATGGGTAACGAACAAAATAATTTCTGAATCATTGGGATAAAACTCTTCCAAGATTAATTATTCATGTACTCAAGAATATTATGACACACATGATATATAATCCCACCATTGAATGACATGTCTGCCCATTCCCTCTTAGTTCATAAAATATCAAAATGATGGGAGATTAAAAATCATCTTATCATAAAATATTTATATTCAATTTTATTATGTGTTTAAGAAAATATGGAAAATAGGAGTTATGGATTAAATAATAAATGACATACAAATGACAAGAAAATTAGGTCGCAAGCATGAGGAGAATCCAGTGAAATAGGTTAGACTTTATTGGGTTAATATTCTTGCACGAAAGCCTTAAAAGATGTTTGGACTATACATTATTACATTAGTAATGTTATACAGGTGTATAGTATATAGCATTTTCTCTTATTACATATATCAAAATAAAATATATATCATGATCCAAGTAATATAAGTAATTTTTCGAGAGTAAAGCTATATATATATCACATTTGATAGAGTTTTAGTTGCGTATAATGTGTAGAAGTTTTTAACAAGTCTAAAGACATGCAGTGTATTAGAGTTTTAGTACTAATTAATAGTATAGTCTTATTTATTTGTCTTTCAATATGTCTTCTTAATAGTAGTTGAAATGTTATTATTGTCTTTATCTTTAGTAGTCTATTAAGTGTTGCGTCCATAGTCTAAATCTAAGTCTTTCTTTACGTCTTATATTTGTAGAACATGTGGTATAAATGTAGATTAGTCTAAAGAACGAATAATAAGGAATCATTAAACAAAAACTTGTCTTAGGATTTGTTTTCAGTCCTAATTGATCACTTGTTATTTCTCCTACTAAAAAGAGTTTATATTATCAATATATTTATGTTATCAGTTGTTTTACTGTACTGACGCGCGACATTATAAATTCACCCTTCGATAATCATTGTTATATGGTCTAAAACAATGTTTATGGCTTTATGTTGCCTAAAAGCTATAAGGTAATTTAAGAGATATTAGAGTATTATGAAGTTGAAGCTAATTTGTCGATGGAAAATGTGGGATTAGTGAATGAAATTGTAGGATTAGTGACAAATGCCTTAACAAATTTTTTGTGATGTAGCGAGAAAGATGGACAAGAGTTGGATGAGAAAGCCAAAAAGTTCGCGGGAGTACATTCGTGGGGTTATGGGTTTTGTAAAATTTGCAAGTGAAAACTCTAGAAGGAACGGGTTGATTGTGTGCCCCTGTAAGAAGTGTTGCTTGGGTAAAACATGGTACAAGGAAGTTGTATTTACCCATTTAACGTCAGGTGCCGGGATTCTTGAGGGTTACACCGAGTGGATAATGCATGGGGAACCAATTGTCTCTCCCGCTGATAGGGAGGCAATATCTGAAGCTCCAAGTACAGTTTCCGTCAATAGTTTTCCACTACATGGCAGGTCTAGTGGGATGTAAGACATGCTCAATGATGTTTTTGTGATGCACGATGATTGTGTAGAAGCGGGTGGGTTTCAAGTGGGAGTTGAAGCCGAACCCGAGTCTGAATCTGTCGATGATAAAATTGAAGACTCTAACAAGGGGGCGAATAAGTTAGAAGATTTGCTAAAGGATGCCGATACGCCACTCCATGAAAATACAAAACATAGCAAATTGGGAGTTATTGTGCGTCTATATAGTATTAAGTGTATGGGCGGTTGGAGCAATACATCATTCTCCATGTTGCTTGAATTTATCAACGAGTTGATACCTTCGGATGCAAGTTTGCCTAAAGACACATATGAGGCCAAAAAGTACATGAGAGATTTAGGCCTTGGGTACGAGAAGATATTGGCTTGTCGTAAAAGTTGTATGCTGTTTTGGAGGGAAAATGAAAAGTTGGACAAATGTACATCGTGCAATCAATCTAGGTGGAAGGATGACGTAACTGATGAAGATGGGTTGGCAAAAAGTTTGAAAAAAAATCGGTCAAAGTGTTGCGTTGGTTTCCTCTGATACCAAGACTGTAGAGGTTGTTTATGTCACATCATACATCGCCACATATGAAGCGGCACGCTCAAGGCCGTACAAAAGATGGTGTATTGAGGCATCCAGCCGATGGAGAAGCATGGAAGGCATTTGATTCATGTTACCCAGACTTCGCATCAGACCCGCGCAATGTTAGGCTAGGTTTAGCGTCAGATGGTTTTAATCCTTTTGGGAATATGTCTACTAGTCATAGTATTTGGCCGGTAATGTTAGTACCTTACAATTTGCCCCCTAGATGTGTATGAAACAACCATATTTTATGTTAAGCTTGATTATCCCTAGTCCGAATTCACCAGGACAAAATATAGATGTGTACCTAGCGCCCCTTATAAGTGAGTTGAAGGAACTATGGGAAGTAGGGGTGCAAACTTTTGACATAACCTCGAAAAAGAAATTCACAATGCGTTCGGCTTTGATGTGGACTATAAATGACTTCCCAGCATACGGTGATTTATCGGGCTAGAGTACACATGGACGGAAAGCATGTCCTTGTTGTAGGCATGCAACAAAATCAACGTGGCTAACTTATGGTAAAAAATGGTGCTATATGGGGCATAGGCGATGGTTGTCTACGGAACATCAGTGGAGAAAGAACAAGAGAACATTCGACGGTATGCAGGAAATTGAGGGTGTGCTCGAAGTGCCGGATGGCGATGAGATAATGAGACAATTAGAGGTTGTTGTGAAATGGGTAAGGATCGGACAGAAACTGCCCAAGGACGAAGTTGATTGGAAGAGGCGTAGTGTACTATACGATTTGCCTAACTGGAAAGATCAGTTATTATGCCACAACATTGATGTGATGCACAAAAAAAAAATGTTGTTGATAATATTCTTGGCACGCTATTGAACATGAGTGGAAAAACCAAAGACAGCCTCGAAGCACGTCAAGACTTGCATAAAATGAACTTGAGACCAAAACTTCATCCATTTACTGGGGACAACAACAAAACATATTTGCCTGCAGCTTGTTTTACAATGACGAAAAAAGAAAAGACTAACTTCTTGCAAGTGTTACATGATGTTAGAGTGCCAGATGGATATTCTTCAAATGTGTCATATTGTGTCAAGCTTAAGGAATGTGTTATCGGGGGTTTGAAAAGTCATGACACTCACATAGTCATGTAACAACTTCTGCCAATTGTACTTCGAGGAACCTTATCAGATAAGGTTGTGAGGCCTTTAATAGAGCTCAGTAGATTTTTCAGGGAGATATGTTCAAAAACATTGCGGGTGGAAGATCTGGATCGTCTAGAGAATCGGATCCCCATAATCTTGTGCCAATTGGAACAAATATTCCCTTCGGGTTTTTTTACAATTATGGTGCACGTAGTCATACATTTAGTTCGTGAATGTAAACTAGGGGGACCTGTACACTACAGGTGGATGTATCCTATCGAGAGGTAATATTAAAATTGACGTTGACTTATTATTTAAGTGAATGACGTTTTATTATATACATTTTTTTATGTGACGGTTGCATAATTGTCTTTAACGTAGGTGCCTTGGTCGATATAAACATACCGTTCGTAATATGGTTGCACCAAAAGGGTCTATTGCAGAGGGTTACATCATGGACGAATTATTGACGTTTTGTTCGCGCTATTTAGATAACGCGCCAACGGTACACAATAAGCCCCCAAGACACCAAGATGAGTCTCATAGGGCGAGCAAGTGGATAAAACTTGACATGATCACATTTGAGCAAGCACACCGATATGTTTTATTCAACTCTGACGATTTCCTACAATTTCGAAGGTGAGTCGTATAATTAAATACGTATTGTACGGTTATAAATGAAATAGAAAGTATTCCCCATCCTTTTTTATGCTGTTGTATAGGATGCACATTGACTCGCTAATGGAAACAAACAATATGGAAAGGACATCGCATCAACAGTTGATGAAGCAGCACAGGGACCAATTCTGTAGCTGGTACAAGTCATACGTAAGAATCCTGTTCGTTTTAATAATTAAGTGTATAAAAGTCAAATGAAATCACTATGTTAATAAGGTGTTCAAATCACAAGTTGATAAGTTGGACACTGTTGGTAGAATGAAATTGGGGGATAAACTTGTAAGTCATGCCAAAGGCCCAATGTTCGATGCCCAAAAATATAATCGGTATGTGGTTAATGGCGTGTTGTACCGCACCGTGGATGTCGATAAAGAAAAGAAAAGTCAAAATTGTGGGGTGTGTGTGACCACTGAAGACGGTCCCACCTACTACAGTAAGCTAACTCGCATAATTGAGGTTACTTACTACAACTTGACACGGTATGTGCTCTTCAAGTGCGATTGGGCCGACATTCAACCGAATAAGGGATACAAGAAGGACGAATATGGATTCAATCTTGTAAATTTCAATAACCTAATTCACACAGGTGTGCGAATTACCGATGATCCGTTCGTATTACCTTCCCAAGTATCGCAGGTGTATTATGTTCAAGATCTAATGCATCCAAATTGGAATGTTGCGGTAAAGACAAAACCAAGAAACGTCTATGATGTCGGCGAAGGTGAAGGTCATAATTACGACGAGGCTGACAGTTATCATGAGCACGAGCCTTTTAATGTTAACGTTCTTGGAAATAATATTGATTTTGTGAATGATGACATTAAATGTGCATGTACCAACGTACC
Organism: Betula pendula; assembly: GCA_900184695.1. Classification (NCBI taxonomy): domain Eukaryota; kingdom Viridiplantae; phylum Streptophyta; class Magnoliopsida; order Fagales; family Betulaceae; genus Betula; species Betula pendula. Next base: position 64,267 of record FXXK01000051.1, on the reverse strand, counting down.
GGCCACCGAAACACTAAAATACATGTATGTACTAAATATGATTCAACTAAAAATATAGATGTGTCCAAATAAATGTATGTACTAAATATGATTTGAAAAAATATTTGTCTCACTATTTTTTTCATCTCCTCTATGTTATAAAATATTGTATATTTTCTTCACGATTGAAACTGGCCCATTTTAATGTGTTTGCAGGTAGACATGTCTCGCGAACGAAGGATATCGCAAGCCTGCGAAGATTTTTGGACACCTAGAGACCGCACACCGGTTATGCGGTAAGTAGTAGGGTCGGATGAGACTACCCAAGACTCCTTAGAGACATAGGGGAGGGAAGATTACTATATCCCTACTCTAGCCCCGAATGTATTACTACCCGATTCGCTCCATGACATTAGTCCGGGCGAATACGACGAACATATGGATGATATAATTGGGATGCATGAGCCTGGGTATGACGCATGGGTAGGACCCTCATGCAACAGAGGGGAGTCTGAAGAAGCGGTGGCCCCTGAAGTAGAGGATACCCCTGAGACAGTGGATGGCCATGAGAGGGAGGCTCACAGACAAGCACAATCCACACCCGATCTTTCACAACATAGCGGTGCGAATGTGCATTTCCAGCGGCGGTTACGACGTGGGCAAGTTGAGACCATAAGTATGAATTTTGTTATATTATATCATTAGTCATCTGCTTTGATATATTTATAATAATTTAATATTAGTTAATTATAACATTCGTTTTTTATGAGTTGTAGATGACTAGGGTAGAAGAGAGATTAGGACTGTTGGTAGTCCTAAGGAGATTTGGCACCTACCCAAGAGGAAAAGGGTAGTTGTCCGGTTCAACACCAACTTCCAACTAATCGGCCCGGGTAGTGAGAAATTCTCAAGGATTGCAGGGAAGATTATAAGAAATGGTCGATTTTCACAGTTACATGGTCATTGGAGGAGGATACCAATGGATGAGAAGGAAGATATGTGGACAACCCTAATGGTATGAAACTTTTTTCCTGACATGTCAATCACTTTTTATAGTTTTCCATTCCCACTTATTTTCAGTTAAGATATGAGATTCTACTTTGGGTGTAGAGAAAATTCTATGTGGAGCCTGCAGAGGCCATCAATGATATAAAACGGATAACGCTCATGGGGTCGCAAAGAAAAGACGACAGTTAAGGTACGAGATTAAGAAGGCTTTGAAATTGAAAGACGATGATAACGTACCATCTGTGGTCCAGAGGGCGAAAAAATATAGAGTTTTCGATGCAGAAGACTTCGAAATCCAAGTTGATAGGTGGTTGTCCAACGATGATAAGGTTTTTTCTCACTTATGCCAAACGCTAAATTTATGAAATGATGTCGTTATTTTGTTATTATTTATTTTGTTTAAATAATCAACATATTAACATTACAAATTTTATAGGAAATTGCAGAGAAGGCCAAGACAAGCCGTGAATTTAATAAATGGCTTCACACTTTAGGATTTAAGAGCATCGCACAGGTTGCTCATGAGATGGTACGTATAATAACTCAGGCTATTAATAAAAAAAAGGTCACGGATCGTACGTACTTTAGTTAGATCATAAACTTGTATGATAATGTCAGTGATGTTGCAGGAGGAAGATACAGGAGAAACGCCGAACCGATGCGATATGTTCGTGGTCTCGCATACACGCAAAGATGAGACCCCTGTCTAGGGGTGGCAAAACGGGTTGGCGTGTCGGGTTCGGGTCAACCCGCTTGACCCGCCAACCCGTTAAGGTAAACCCGTACACGACCCGTTTAATAAACGGGTCACCCGAACACAAACCGCTAAAATTAACGGGTAACCCGACACGACCCGGTAACCCGTTTAATTTTCGGGTCATGTTGTTCGGGTCGGGTTTACCCAACCCGAATGAAACAAATCAGCGGATTCAGCCGCTGCCAGTGGCAAAACTTGTATCAAAATTCCACTGGGTAATCCGTAATCATAAACTACAGAGTACAGATTTACAAATTTCTAACCAGAAATACCAATATGAATCATATGATTACAATCCTCAGAAATAGTATTCTAATCAGAAACTACATAAATACGGTATATTTCAAGCGGGCGTACCAGAGACTCGGAGAGTGACGTGGGTGGAGGATCTGACGGCAGTGGAGAACGGCGTGGGTGTAGGATTCATTGAGAGAGGAAGAAAATCAAAAAATTAGGAAGAGAGAAACTGAGGGTGATCTTGTGACCTTGAGAGAGAGAGAGCCGATCTTGTGAGCCATGACGCCGGTGATGGGAGGCTACATGCGCCGTGCGAAGGAGAGGGCCGGAAGCTGCCGTGCGGAGGAGAGGGCCGGAAGCTGCGGGGTAAGGAAAAATGGAAAATAGGAAAAAATGACTGTCTGAGACTCTGACTGTCGACTGAGGCTTGTCCCTTAAGAATTAGATTTTTACAACTTTTATTGCTTTAGGAGTCTTTAAGCGTTTTTTTTTTTTTTGAAAAAACGGGTCACACGGTAACCCGTCGGGTTGACCCGTCTGACCCGTTAATTTAACGGGTCATTAACGGGTTGACCCGTTAACCCGATAACCCCAAACCCGTATTTTTCGTGTCGTGTTCGTGTCGGGTTCGCGGGTCGTGTCAAAAATTGCCACCCCTACCCCTATCAATGAAGTAGCTGGAGCAGCTTTGGTAAGTGCTAAGTACTTACTATTACGAGAATATTATTATGGTAAGTATATCTTTACGCAGATTTTATATTTAATTTATTATTTGTATGTGTTGTGCAGACCCAGATAAAAGCAATTATGAATACCCAGTCGCCAACAGACCTAGTATGTTCACATGGGTCAATATATTGGTCGCCAAATGATGCGTGCGGACAGGTGTTAGGAAAAGAACATTCGGGTCGAGTTCGCGGGGTGGGGTTAGGGCCGACACCTGGCAAATCCACCTCCTATAGCTCCGGGCAAAGGTCTGTGTCAAGTGGGTCTACTGCCAGGGAAGCAGCAATGACGATTGAGATGGAAGGTTTGAAGAGTTTGTGCGAAATGCAGAACGTTAAATTTCAAAAGCAAGAGGAAGAGGTGGCAACCCTGAAAAGAATGGTACAAATGCTTATGAGAGGGAAACAACCTTCCATGGAAAACAACGAAGAGGTTAATGTTTTGGTGTAGTGTTCGTTTTTCATTAATTATTTATTAAGTGAAAAAGAAGCATAAATTAAGACAACGTTATTTAAATACAGTTTAATGAAGAGACGTGTGTATGTACAAATGTAGGTGATCACGGTTTAGATGTGGAAGATCCTGACAATGCGGTATGACAAGGTGGCGTGTGAAATGAATGATTACGTAAGTCTTGTTTAGTTAGTTTAGACTTCAACTTAATTTACAATTACAAATGTTTGACGGACAATGGGAATGGGTATATCAAATGATTGCGAGTGTTATTTGTTGTTTGTTTACATATACTGTGAAATTGATTGTAAATGGTAGCCTTTTGTCTAAATGCTTGAGTGATATATTTCTTTTGGTGGGTGAGAAACTTAGTGGTAAATGCGTTAGTTTTATTTTCTTGTACATAGGGTTTTTTTGTACTTAGTGGTAAACTTAGTGAAAAACTGATTGTAAGTGGGAATTAAAATGTGAAGGATGTTATCTACTTTGATTTATGGGTCAATTTGGTGTTAACTTATCTTGTGGATGAATGATTCAAGTGTATATATTGGTGCATGGCAAAAGATCCTTCTCGTCCTTCTCGATCTATTAATGGATATCATTCAAACAGTATTATATATATTGGAAAATAGTCAAAGATTACACGTGGCCTAGAAGATTGTAATCTCAAATCCAAAACCCCAACTTCTTCTTTGGCTAGTTACATGAAAAATTCTAGGGTTTAATCCTAGTTTCAAGTTTATGTTTGAAAGTTTCAGTTATATCAATTTCTACCTTATAATTTCAAATTTAGAAACTCAAGTAAACTATAATTAATTAGGACCTAGCTAGGCATTATTTAAAAAACTGTCATTTTGTGGGATTTTCTTAAATACCATTTGTCATTCACATGGAGGGCTTTTTAGTCGTTAGGTAAGTTTCAAGTGCAATATGCGTGGGTTTTTGTTACTTTCAATTATTTGATATATCAGCTCATTTGGTCCTACTTATTTTTCTCTTCCAAATACTATGCATATCAGTCTGAAACTCCACATGTGGTATGATTATTTTCTCTATTTGTTTTGGTCTTCCACGCAAGAGGCTCATTAGATATTTGATGAATTGTATGATATATATTTTTCACTTGCTTTAATTTACATTGATAAACGCTACGTATGTGATTTTTTAGAAATTCTTAAAGTGTTAAAAGAAAAGAATAAGTGAAGGACGAGTGTTGGTTCGATCAGTTTTTGAGAGTGAACTTTCTGGTTCGGCCAGAAAAGAAGAAAATAAAAGAAGGATGGGTATATAACAATATTTCCTGGGAAAATGCCTAACATATTTATTTAAATTCAAACTAGCTTCTTCATGTCTTGTGTTAATTAACATATTATATCGTTTGTGTATTGCTATTTGTAATATATTATAAGGGTTTGATGGACAATTAATATGAATATTTTGTTGACTATGATTATTGTATATGCGCAGACTAACTTATTTGATTCAAGAGCTTCAAAAGGAGCAACCGAAGATGACTTACTTAAGGAGGTTCTTCAAGACATTTGACATTTTGTTTAGGTTTATGAAGTGAATTTTTAGACTATGAATTATGTAATTTGGATTTGGATTATGTAATTTAGATTTGGAATATGTAATTTGGATTTGGATTATGTAATAGGTAAATAGAATTATGTATGTATATGGATTTGAATTATGTTGGATTTTGGATAGAATGTTGTTGTGAAGATTTGTATGTTAGATTTTGTATTTGAATTGTGCAGGATATTGATGGACGGTGCAGGATTTTGTATGTTGAATTGTGAAGATTTGTGCAGGAATTTGTATTTGGATATTGAAATTTTTAATAGTAATATTAAAAAAAAAATAATTATTAATCATGGACGGTTTTGGGGAAAACCGTCCATGATCTCTTCCAGATGGTTTTCAATAAAACCGTCTGTATTTATGGACGGTTTAATCAAAACCGTCCAGAAATGACATTCTCGATGCCTGATTCTGGACGGTTTTAAACCGTCCATATGCAATTATGGACGGTTTTTTTAGCCAGTTCTGAGCGGTTTTTGACCGTCCAGAACTACCTAATTTTTTGTAGTGTGTGGGCGCGCAACAATTGTTTGTATCGACTATTGGAATTGCTGGGCTAAAATAGAACAGTGAATGAATTCGATGTAAGCATAAATATTTTCTTACATTCGAAATTACACAACGCAGGCCTAAAATAATATTGTTTATGAGGAATTTAATTTGTCGACAAACTTTTTTGTAACATTCACTCACCAAAACATTTCATGCCAAAATTTTATTACATACTAGTACGATGATTAACTCATTCAATTAGAACAAGTTTTTGCTTGCTCCTATATATTCCAATCATACTTGAATCGAAGAAAGTCAGGCAAATTCATCAAAGCTGGCTATCCTCGGCTGGACCTTCTTCCAGGAACAACGCTAAGATTACTGGAATTAACTTGATCTCGCTTTATCTCCTACGGACAAATAGTACAAAATAGCCAGAATATATATAAACAGGATCAGTTTACTCTCCAAGATTTTGGTAACTCGAAAATATAAACAAAACTATTTGGTTTCAATCCCATAATTGCGATTTTAGATAGGCTGATGGAAGTAGTAGTTACAGTCAGTACCGGTGTTGCCGTTGGCCAAAATCCTATCACGACATGCCACCAAGTCGTTTTATGGTAAGCAACGTACGATTTTTATAATTTTTCTATTTAATTAAACATTTTCAAGAGAATCAAGACATATATTTTTATCGAGAAAATAGGATCGAATCATGTTGTGCTTTATCTGTTTTGGTAAGAACACATTTAAAATTTGAGGTATTCGCCTTTTTTTTTTTTCATTAAATCGATTACAAAAATAATATAAAAACATACCCTTTTATAAAAAAATAGAAAGAAAAAAAAAAGAAGAAGAAGAGAACATCGGACATAAGTATTGCTGAGTTGATTGACAGCGCCCAACCATGATCATGGCTAGGTTACCACCCAGCCACGACATTCTAATTAACCATGGTCGTGCTGGTGTTGCCTAGCTATTACACTCAACCATGCGGCTAGGTCTAGGCACATCCCGCTAGCCATGGCCGCGTGGTTGGGTCATGCTTAGCTGCGGTGACAGGACATGACTCAATTTTTGGGGTTGGCCATGGGTCTTAAATTTGTAAACTCGAAAATTAAATCTCTATGTCAAAATCAAGTAAAACACAAATTAAGGGATTCCATCGTATCCCCTTATTTTTATTGATCAAAACTATTTTTGCTTCTAATATATTGTATTTAAAGAAGTCCTTAATTAACAAATAAAATAGTAGAGAATACAATGTTTTAAAACAGTTAATCGTAAAACAGGAACATTTCAAGATATTGTAAATTATATGTAAGAATACAACATGCTGGCAAAACAGTTCGGCATTAATTAGAAAAGCAAAATATATAAAAAGTTGCAATGGTTTCTAGGCTTGATGAATATTTTACTTGCTTCAAGAGACTTTTATAGCCGCTACATCTGATTGGAATACAGAAAAAAAAAAAAAAGCTGCTAAACCTTTAAGTTTGGTTTGTAGTCATGATTCTTTCCTTTGTTTGAGTCATGTATGTATTTGTGTCTGTTTATGTATCCTATGACTCAAGTTTGATGAAATTTGAATAATTTACAAGCTGATCAAACAGTAAATTAATTTAAGAATTTAAGATTATGGTCTTACTATCCTTAAAATTGTTCCGTGACTGATTGCGGACCATATTAACACCAATCAGACGATAACATTGTACGCACACATTAAGATTAATCATCATTTGCATTATGAAAATTATAAAAGAGCAAATGAAAGAAATGATGAATAATATGAAATTTCCTAAGAGGAATATTGCGAATGTAAAACATACCATGCGTTTGAATTTGATATCCAATGAGCTTTTAGACATGATCCTTCCAAAGTCAGAGCTTTCATTAATCAAACCTCGCGATTTTGGCTGTGTTTCTCTTCCTTGATCATAAGCGCCTGATTTTCTAGCATTCATCACCTTGTCTACCATCCTACTTCCTAAAACATGTGTCCCATTCCCTGTTAGAACTCCACCTTTTTGAGCCGTACTCACATTCCCTTGACTACTCTCTTGCTTGGAATATTCCACTTTTCGACCCCTTATTACGCTTGGTGAGCATGATTCCCTTCTTGGTTTTACAGAGGGTTCTGGTTTATGATGAACTGAATGTATTGGGTTGCCAGGTCGACCCCGTGTAGCTGAAGTTGAACGGTCTGTTCTTAGATTAGGAGGTGTCTCATTGGAAAATTCTGGAATTTGAGCCGGAATTGTTGATCTCACTAGAGGTGACACACCTCTACTTCTAGGCTTTGTTTTTGATTCTGTTCCCATTTTTTTGGACAGCTTTAAGGTAAGGGAATCCATATGAATTTCTTTTTGATTTGTGGATTTTGCTGTGTTGGTAAACCTATTTGTTCGCGTACTGATGATATCTGTTGCTGGTTTTTGGTAATTTATTATTGGAGTTCCTTTGGTGCTTTTTGTTGGTTCAGTTGATAAAATGCTCGGTCTCTGACTTGGGGTGGTGGATCTTAGTGGGAGCTTCAGATTTTGACGTGGAGATTTTGGTCTTCTATTGCTTGCCTTTGGTGCCTCTGAATTGTCAGCTGCAAACTGGTTGGTTGTACGTAGCACGTTCAATATTAATTTCATCAGTTCAGCATCAAATGGCCATAATGGAATTGCATTGCATGTTTACAATTCAAATTAATTAACTCTATAAGTAAATCTTAATAATCGAATTTCAAACAAGTCTAGCAAATCCCTGCTGTAACGATACTAGATCAAGTGACATGAGGGATTAAAATTTTGTTATACAGAATAACAGATCATGATCACCAAGAAATCAATAAATGAAGGAACGCTACCTCACAAAATCAAACCCAAAGGAAAAAAAAAAAAAAAAAAAAAAAAAAGAAAGAAGAAGAAGAAGAAGAAGAAGATCGAAGAAGCAAAGATTGTAGATAGAAATGATAGAGGAGAAACTTTGTCAGTAAAAATGTTCTTTGGAGAAAGTAACATGAGATTAAGACCAAAAAAAAAAAAAAAAGAACAACTAAACAAAGAACTATATATATGTTAGTAGAGTACGACAGATAATGATATAAGGGGCACATGCTAGCTTCTGATACGTACCCGTGAAAAAGGTTTGATGACTGGTATCTCCCTTTGAATGTCTAGTTCAGGGGCAGGTGCTTCCATCTCTAGAGATGGGAATAGAGGAGTTGCTGGTGGTGTTTTTAACCTTTCATTCACAAATAGTACATAGCAGATAAGTTGCATGATATACCCAAGTAGGAAGGGAACTAGCATTTGAAGTTTGAGGTAAAATAAAAAAAAATTAAAAATTTGGGAGGGTGAAAATTTAATTTTAAAGAGATTATAAGAGTACTTAAAAAAAACAAAATTGGAAAAAACATGGTGGCTTGGGGGGTCGATGCCCGCGAGCCACCATATAGCTCCTCCCATGCAAGTAAGATGTGAAATATATGCTGACATGCATGAAAATTATTAAGGACATGTTTGGTACGCGGAATAACTATTTCAAGGAATAACCTTTATTAATAATAGAATGAGTGTAATGCATTAGTCTTAGAATAGTCATTTCGATGATTATGAGGGAATGATTATTTATTCAATTGAAGGAATAACCATTCTATCATGACTATAAGAATAGTTATTACAATACTAATTCACTACACTCATTCTTTTCTTAATAAGGGTTATTTCAAAGAATAGTCATTCTGTGTACCAAACATAACCTAAGAGTACACCGCTAGAGAAAGGAGAAGAGAAGAAGAAAAGAAAATCATTCGAATTTCTTTTGGAGGCCCAAAATTACTCATAAGAACAAAAGTAACTATACATATATGTACTTTTTTCTTTTTATTTTCCTTCCACTCTGTTCACACGCAAAAACCAAATTTCTTATATATCTATGTATGTGTGTGTTCTATCTTAAAAGGTAAACCAATAGACTGCAAGGAAATAAATAAAGGTTACCAGTCGTAATCATTTTTTTCCATTCTGATCAGCAAGAAATTCAAATCCAGGCCCTTTCTTTGCAGATGGAATTCTATAGATTGGATAATTTCCTGTATTTTGATCAAAACTCGATAAATACGAAGTTAATTTAAATGAAAAAAAAAATCAAAATACATGTGAAAGCGGATAAATACCAGAAGCAGCAGCATGGGGCTCAAATTCTTCAGAAACAGGCTGAAGGAGGCTCAGAATGCGTTCTTCACGATTATGCAATTCCTGGAATAGAAGAAGTTCTTCATCTTTGTCCTTCCGACCATTTGTTGGTATCCACAGGATCCTCCTGCTATTCATTATCTTCTTTTACTAAAAATATGTTTCCTTGTTGAAATAATAATTTATTTTGCCTCTTGCAAATGGTAATGTTTGCGGAGATACAAATGAAATGACTCGGTCCTTATTAAAATGTGGGCTTGAGATGGGAAAGAATCAAAGCTAAATACCGTAGCAGAGCATATATATATATATATATAAATTTCGTAGAGGAATCTTAGGCCGGCAATTTCAATCAAGGTGTAGGGATATATACATAATACATACATGCTAACAGAGCAAATCCCCAAACAGTGGGGTATCCAATTTAATCATAGAAAGAGTAATGACCAGCTTCCTGGGAGCGCACATTTGGCATATTTCGGGGGTTCAGCATGTAATGTAAACGTAATGGTCGCTAAAAAAAAAAAAAAAATATTAGTCAATTCTCTATTACTCTATATTACTCTATGGCAATCACATGAATCCGGCCACCCAATTGGAGTGAGTCAACTTCAAATCGAATTGGTTTCGGTCCAGGATATGGAAAAGCGAATCCAATCCGTAGAGTCATTTTGGGCCTGAATCTGTTCGAGCGCATCCCATACGAACGGTTCAATGGGCTCATTGTCTAAGCCCTTTCCTTGAAATCTCTTCGTTAACCTACCTTCATTCCCTCTCTTCTTCTTCACACACTGTATGTGTGTGAGACAGAGAGGGACCCTGCGCAGGGGAAGCGGAAACGATGCTGGGTTCTAGTTTCCGCACGGTTCGCCGGCTCTGCTCCGCTTTCTCCTCATCTGTTTTGCTGGAAGATTGTAGTTTGCAGCGCCACTTAAATAATAGTATTGGCAAAGCTAGTTATGGTGCTTCTTCTATCATCGACACCAACACTTACACGAACGGAGCTAGCAGCAGCAATGAGATTGGGCTGTATTCTTCTACATTGGCGACCAGTGCGCATGTGCTCAGGAGCAGCAGAGCGGCAGCACGACGGGTGCGAACTCGGCAGCAGCAAAAGAAAATGACGACGGATGCGGATGCGTACTCGGCAATAGAGCTGGCACTGGACTCGGTGGTCAAGATCTTCACGGTGTCCAGCAGCCCCAACTACTTCCTCCCCTGGCAGAACAAGTCCCAGCGCGAGTCTATGGGTTCCGGTACCCCGCTTTTCTTCTACCTCGATACACGTGTCTTTAACACTATAGTGATTTTTTTTTTCCTAATTCGAATTTACAGCCCTTGTTGCTTTCAAATTTGCCATCAAAAGTTTTTTTGTTTAGTGTGTTTTGACGTAATACTTGTTGTTTCTAACCAGTATCTTTGACACACTTTCTAAATTACTCTTTTTTGACATAATTTCGTAAATGGGTTGAAGGGTGTAGTTGTTGCCAATTGAGTTACGCTTGAAAAAAAAGTAGAAGCACAATTGTGGAGAGTTCGTAGATATCAGGCTTCGGATGGTGTGATCAGTAAATGGTTGAAGTTCTTAACTAAGAAAATACTTGGAGTTCCTTGTATTCCAACTTGGCTGTTTTTGGAAGAAATTTAAACCATGAAAACCTTTTGTTGCAGTTCATTTGTTGTTTATCCGTATACTTTTCTAGTTGAAAGCGGATGTATCTGTTTAACAGTGGTAGAGTTACCCTTATTAAGAGTAGTCTCTCCAATTTACCTATGTATTTCTTTTCTCTATTTCCTATTCTTGTTAGTGTGGCTAATTGTATAGAGAAGCTCTATCGTGATTTTTTATGGGATGGTTTTGGTGAAAAATTCAAATATCACTTGGTTAGTTGGTCCAAGGTTTATTCTCCTATTTCTGAGAGAGGTTTAGGAATTCAGAACTTGAGGATCTTCAATAGGGCCCTTTTGGGAAAGAGCTGTGACGTTATGTGCATGAGAGAGAGGCTTGGTGGAAAATTGTTATATATGCTAAATTTGGTAGTGATTGGGGTGGGTGGAGTTCTTTTGATTGGGGTGAGGCTTTGGAAGAATATTAGGAGGGGTTGGAGTCTTTTTTGTAACCATACCAGATTTGAGTTGGGAGATGGGTCTAAGATCAGATTCTAGGGTGATGTGTGGTGCGGAGAGTTGGCCCTTAGAGAAGATTTACTAGTTTTATATGGCTTTGCTCGTGATAAGAATGTGTGTGTTGCAGTTCATTTGGACTTTTCTAGTGGTTTCCTTCAGTGGGATGTTAGCTTCTTTCGAGCTGCACACGACTGGGAGGCGGATGTCTTGGCTTCTTTCTATACTTTGTTGTATTCCCATAGAGAGAAGGGAAGGGGATGACAAGCTTTGGTGGGTACCTTCTTACAAAGGAAAGTTTGATGCTAGATCCTTCTATAAGGTCCTTGCTTGTAAGGATGTTGGTTCTTTCCCCTGGAAGAGTATTTAGTAGACAAAGGTTCCCTTAAAAGTGGCTTCTTTTTTTTTCTTTTTCGCTTAGTCGGCGGCTTTAGGGAATATTCTTACCATGGGTAATCTTAAAAAGAGACATGTCATTGTGGTGAATAAGTGCAAAAGGAATGAAGAGTTCGTGAACCATCTTTTTATCCATTGCAAGGTTGCCTGCGTCTTATAGAATGCTATTTTCAGACGTTTTGGGTTGTCTTGGGTTATACTTCTTCGGGTGGTTGACTTAATGGCTTGTTGGTGGATGGGTGGGCATTCTTGAAGTGCTGTATTTTGGAAGATGGTGTCTTCTTGTCTTTTGTAGTGTCTTTGGAGAGAGTGAAATGATAGAACTTTTGAGGATCAAGAAAGGACTTTAGAGGAGCTTAAGTATTTTTTTCTTGGACAGCTGCTTATTTAGCTCCCTTAGTGCTTAGTTTTAATGACTTTCTTATACTTTTCTCTTCTCCTATTTAGGCGTGTTTCTTGTATACTTCCTGTGTATCAGAGTTGTGTTTTGTGCTTGTAATGATAATTTGCTTACTTATTAAAAAAAAATCCGTATACTTTTCTAACTTCAATATCTTAACGATGGTAATGCAGGGTTTGTAATCCCTGGGAGAAAGATTCTTACAAATGCTCATGTAGTGGCTGATCATACGTTCGTACTTGTAAGAAAGCATGGCTCTCCTACCAAGTATAGAGCGGAAGTTCAAGCTATTGGTCATGAGTGTGACTTGGCTATTCTGGTTGTTGAAAGTGAAGAGTTCTGGGAGGGGATGAACTTCTTGGAACTAGGAGATATCCCTTATCTACAAGAAGCAGTTGCTGTTGTTGGATATCCTCAAGGTAACATTGCTGATATTTTCTATAGTTCTTTTAATGTATCTTGTATCTATTTTATGAGTAATGATCATGTGTCCTACTGTTAGGGGGTGAACACCAATCACAAAGGCACAACGGAATTTATCTACCCCTCTTTTGTGTAACTTAAATAGTCAATCTAACACTAAAAATTAAGGACAAAGTTTTCCTCCAAACTGGGTTGGAAGAATTTCCTTTAACCCAGTCTATAAAAATGAAATATGTTCTTTTGTATGTGAGAAGCACATAATTTTTTTAATTGCAAGGATAAAGTTGAAAGAAATTTTATAAAAAATGCATGTGCTTCTTCTAACTTTGTCATTGCAATTAAGAAAAGCATGTGCTTCTCACATGCAAAAGGACACATGGCATTTTTATAAACTAGGTTGGAGGAAGTTCTTCAAACCCAATTTGGAGAAAATCTTTGTCCAAAAATTAATTCACCTACAATGCAGAAAAATTAAATCAAACAACTCACATAAGCAAGACACCAAAGTTTGTATGGAAAACCCTCCAATGTGAAGGGATAAACCATGGGACCTAGTCTACTGAAATCTTTCACTATTAACAATAATGAGCTTACAAGTGTCTTCTCTAGAACAATGTCTGGAGGCTACCAACATATCAAGAACACATACATTCTTGGAGCATAATATAGTTCTTCACTCAAAGAGTGGATTTCAACAAGAACAAAGAAAGATCTCACCAAGTGGGTATGAGCAACCAAACAACTGTTGATTAAATAATTCTAACAAGTGGGTATGGCTATTACATTGGAGTTTCTGGTCCCTTCTTACTAACCCTCACTTTTATACGTTCTTTACGATTAAAGGAAAAAAGTTGTTCTTGTTAATTATTTTTCTCCTATAAATGGAAGCGACCCATTGAGAATTAACCATATGCTGATCTGTAATAACTTGCATGTGGTTGAAGATGATCTTAATTACTGGTTTGGTTTCTGTTATTATTTGCCATCAATTTGACTGGCCGAGACTATATATTAACAAGCTAGCAACATGTCTAAGAAACCACACCGGTATAAACATCAGGTGGAATTCACCTTAAAAACCGGCTTGTAAGAAGAGAATGCCTAAGAACTTTAAGGGGGGACATTGACACAATTGGTAGTTTGGGGAGATATTGACAATGGAGTGGTAGTTTGAGGGGTATGTGTACTTTTCTCTAAAAAAAAAGGTATTGGAGATTGCTTTAGGATTTAAAATTGTGATAACAACCTAAATTGTAACATTTGCAAAAGCTCACTATAAAAGTTAGGCTAATGTTTTAGTTGTTGATTGCAGGTGGGGACAACATTTCTGTTACTAAAGGTGTTGTTTCCAGGGTTGAACCCACGCAATATGTACATGGTGCAACCCAGCTGATGGCAATACAGATTGATGCAGCCATCAATCCGGGAAATAGTGGTGGTCCAGCAATCATGGGCAATAAAGTTGCCGGTGTAGCTTTTCAAAACCTTGCAGGTGCAGAGAATATTGGGTGAGTTCTATAATTAGGTTCATATTGACAATTGTCACCTGGGATGACAAGACATGTTCATTTGTCACTTGCAATGCAATGGCCACTTCTAGGGTACACTAGCCCTTTTGATTATTTGGACCTTAGCTTGTTAATTTTTGAATTGCTCGGGTTCTTCCCAAATCAGTTGTGAGTTGCTATCTAATTTAATGGGGAAATTCAGGAATAAGGAAACTCATTCATTTTGGGAAGTTGCTCCTCTATGTTTGCTTTGGAGAGGAATAGAGCTACTTCTGAATGTGTAAAGTGAGCCATCGAAAACATTAAAAACTTTTTTTTTTTGATAGGTAAGAAGCAAGCATCAAAAACTTCTTTATCCATTGAAGACATCTAAAACTTCTTTCTTTAGGAAATTTATGCTTGGATGATGGACTCTCATCCCTCTATAAATTTTATAAATTTCATTGTCTATTTGCACTATTAATTTGTATTTTCTTCTTCTTTTTATTGGCCATTGGCTTTCCTCTCTTGTATACTGCTACTGACTTCAGCAGCATCCCCTTTGAGTCTTTGACCCTTCTAATGAAGTGACTAATCATAGGAAAAGTCAGTGGCTGTGGTCGTAAAAATTTATCCAAATTAATACCACCAATTCCTATCTTTAACTGCCTTGAACCCATAAATTTGATTCTAGGGTTGGGGTGTATGTCCGTTAATTGTGCTTTGTATCAAATTACATCCGTGTTATTCTCTCAAAATTGTCAACATGTGACAAAGTAAGGTCCTCTTTTGCGTTGCAAATTCTATCTAGTTTTGTTGTATCAACTGGTTAAATTCAACTAGTGTAAGCATAAAGCAAGTGGAGGTTCAGCATATCCATATGAATATTAACTGTTTATATTTGAAGTAAAATACTTAGAAAGAGTGTTGGATCATATTTTGTGTGTTCTTGTGTGAAGTATTCCCTTTTCCAAATCAAGCATAAGGCTTTGACAGGTTGGTTGTTCCCATTTGTATTGATTGGTTCCACCTCCCCCATATGAGTGGTTCCCAGACTTTTTTCTGCTTCCTACTTTACAAGGTTACGACTTGGCCACCCCTTGCAGGCCGTCCTTCATCAAGAGAGTTTTGATAGGATCATAGTCCACCAACATTTGATAACTAGTTGAGATAGTATAGATTTATACAATGGAAATATGATACATATGAGATTATACTATCCATATTACAATAGAACATAACTATTATTTGGCATCTAATTTAATAATGGCTTAAATGAGATCGATTCATTGGCAAACTAATACAGACAACGATCCCACCAACATTCTGTCCCATAGAGAAGCCAGACAACAAATCTCCACTCACTATAGCAGAAATCATCGTACCCAAAGCCTCCATCACAATGACAAACAACAGAGGAAACATAGGGTCCCCTTGTCTTACACTACAGGAGCTATTGAAAAAACCGATGGGAATGCAACTCACCTAAATTGAAAAACTCATTGAGGAGATACAATGAGCTATCCATGAGCACCATTTTTCCTAAAACTGCACCTCCTCAGCATATACAACATAAAATCCCTATTAACATGATCTTAAGCTTTTTCAAAGTCCATTTTGCAGAGTAGATCCAACTCTCCAGATTTTATTTTACTATCAAGGTATTCATTGGCAATAAGAACAACATCTAGGATGAGTACACCCGGCTTTCTCACTTTCTGTTTGCTGATGATACTCTGATTTTTTGTGGGGCATACCCAAATCATTTACATCATATGCGGTGCTTGTTCTTATGTTTTGAAGTTGTTTTGGGCTTGAAAATCAATTTGGCTAAGTCGGAATTGGTTCCTATGGGTAAATATGATAAGTGGATGGGTTGGCCAATATTCTGGGCTATGGTGTTTCTTCTTTGCTTGTAAGGTATCTTAGTCTTTTGTTGGGGGCCTTCTATAAGGCCAAGTATATTTGGGATGGTGGTATTGAACATATAGAGTGTTGGTTAACTAGTTGGAAAAGAATGTACTTGTCTAAGGGTGGTAGGGTTACCCTTATTAATGTCTCTCTTCCCTCTCCTTGCAAGTGTTGCAAACCATATTCAACGAGATTTCTTTAGGGGTGGGCTAGGCGAAGAGTTCAAATTTCACTTGTTAAGCTTGTCCAAGATTTGTTTTTCGATCTTTGAAGGAGGATTGAGGGTTCGGAACTTGTTAATGTTCAATCGTGCTCTCTTAGTAAAATGGTTATAACGCTATGTGCATAAGAGAGACACTTGGTGGAGAGTTGTGGTGGACTCTAAATTTGGTAGTTCGTGGGGTGGGTGTTGTTCTAATGAGCCTCTTGGGTCGTATGGGGTGGGGTTATAGAAGAATATTAGAAGGATGATTGAACATTAGGTTGTGGGAAGTTTTCAAGTCATTCTAGTCTTAAGGTAGGAGATGGCTCCAAGGTTAGGTTCTTGTATGATCTATGGTGTGGGGACAAGACCCTAAAGGAAGCTGTTCCAAAATCTTGATTTATATGGTATTGCTTGTGCGAAGGATGTTTTAATAGTGGTTCATTTGGAGCTTTCGGGTGGCTCCAATAAGTGGAACATAAGCTTTGTTAGGGCGGTTCATGATTGGAATGTGGATGTCTTTGTCTCGTTCTTCAATTTGTTGTATTTAGTTAGAGTGAGACAGAAAGTGAGGACGAGTTTTGGTGGGCCACCTCTAAAAGAGGGTTGTTTGATGTTAGATTCTTCTACAATGTTGTGGTTTATAATGATGGCATTCTTTTCCCTTAGAAGAGTATTTAGTGGACTTAGGTTTCTTTGAGGGTAGCTTTTTTTGTTTGGTCGGCTGCCCTAGGAAAGATCCTTACCATGGACTTTCTTAGGAAGCGACATGTCATTTGGTCGATAGGTGCTGTATGTGTAAGAGGAATGAGGAGTCCGTTGACCATCTTCTTTTCCATTGTGAGGTTTCTTATCCCTTATGTTTTTTTTTTCCTAGTTGTTTTGGGCTGTCGGAGGTTATGCCTAGATAAGTAGTTGACTTGTTTGCTTGTTGGTGGATTTCTGGTAGCACTCAGAATGGTGCAGTGGAAAATAATGCTTTCTTGCCTTTTGTGGTGTCTTTAGAGAGAAAGAAATCGTTGGATGAGCTTAAGTCTTTTTTTTTTTCAATACTCTTTATCTTTGGACAGTTGCACTTGTTTCTTATTTGGTGTATAGTTTTCATGATTTTCTTATTCTTTTATCTTGTTCTACCTATGTGTTGCTCTTGTTTACTCCCTGTGTACCTGGGTGCGTTTTTCGTTTTTAATGATATCTCGATTACTTATAAAAAAAACTAATACTGACTGAAATTCTCAAGCATGATTCTTTTTTTCCCATAGAGTTAAGGTATTTATTTCCATAACAATAAAAAAGTTATCTATGCTTAACATTTTCTTCACATTGTATTCTGTAGTTATATTATTCCTGTTCCAGTAATAAAGCATTTTCTTGCTGGTGTGGAAGAAAGTGGAAAATATGTTGGCTTCTGCTCTCTGGGTTTACTGTGCCAGCCTACTGAAAATATCCAACTTCGAAACCACTTCAAAATGCAGTCTGAAATGACGGGGGTACTTGTGAGCAAAATTAACCCTCTCTCAGATGCATACAACATCCTGAAAAAAGATGATATAATCCTGACATTTGATGGTGTGCCTATAGCGAATGATGGAACAGGTACTCACTTTCTATTCTTCTCACATGATAATTTAACTTAAAAATTTTCTGCCATGCTTGCCACATATTACTACCTTAGCAAATATGACTCCTCTGATTTAACATGGTCTTTGTCCCTACTCAGACAAAAGTTAAAAAGTTATTTATTCAGTTCTCTAAGTAAAATAAATTGAAAGCCACAATAAATGCAATGCTGATATCCATTTCCTCGTACTGGTTTTCCTTGGGCAAGCAACTACATTTGTATTGTCTCATTGGTATTCTCCCTGAGGTAAAAGATGAGAAGATTGGTGATTTTTCTTGCTGTAAATATTTTTGTATTCCTAATCCAAATAAAAAATGTTTATACAAAGTATTTTTTGTGTTTTTCCTATATTTGTTAAAATTTTTATTAATGCTGGGGTGCTTTTTTTGGATATATGTGGTTTTTTCCCCTTCTATTCTTAGTATTTATTGTGATTTACACACCATACAGTTCCTTTCCGAAACAGAGAGAGGATAACATTTGATTATTTGGTGTCGATGAAGAAACCGAATGAAACAGCGGTAGTTAAAGTTCTGAGGGACGGGAGAGAGTATGAATTTAATATCACCCTCCGACCTGTAAGTCATTCTGCTTCATTTATGAGGTCAATAATTTCACTATCTTGCAGACTTTCAGACTCATTATTAAAATATCCAATATGGCTTGAACTAATATAAAGTGGATGACAAATGGAATACTTGTTTTCTTAAAAAAAAAAACGGTTGCTTTATAAAGATTGAGTCACAGAAAATAGAAGGCAAGACTTTGTTGAGAAAGGTGTTCCTTTTGTTTTCTCTTTCTAGGTGTTCCTTTTGTATACTTCTTGTGTACTAAGGGCGCCTCTCATTTTTATTAAAATTTGACATTACTTTGTTGAGAAAGGAGAAGTCATGAAAAAAATATAATTCCCAAATCATATGATTCATGCAGTCAATCCCTAGTTCCCCCCCACCCTCTAGGCATGTAGCCAAACCCTAGTTGTTAGTTAAGGCTAACGCTAGATCATACTTCATAGTATATCCTCTAAATCACCAAGGCACAATTTTTAAAGTTAAATTATATCCAAAAACTATTTCAAATGGAGCGGGGAATTTGTGATTGCAAAATATGAGATAGTATGCTGGAAGAAAAAAATTCATGAAGTTTCTATCTTGATTACCCCTTCTTAAGTTGGTAGTTAATAGGTTGACTGACTTTATGGGGTGTGGAAAATGACTTTAAATGTCACCCAGTTAAGTGGGAGAACGTGTGCTATCTATCTGGTTCAGGAGGGTGGTTTGGGAATTACATATCTTTGATTATGTATGATTTATATTCTTCAAAAGATTCTTCATTATTACTTATCAAAAAAAAAAAAAATTAGATTCTTCATTATTTATTTGATACTGATCCATCATGCTACTGAAATTTAATATTTTGAATTCTGCAGTTGCAGCCACTAGTACCAGTTCATCAATTTGATAAACTCCCAAGTTACTATATATTTGCCGGTCTGCTCTTTGTTCCACTCACTCAGCCTTATCTTCATGAGTACGGTGAAGACTGGTATAATACCTCACCACGTCGATTGTGTGAACGTGCAATGAGGGAATTGCCTAAAAAGGCTGGTGAACAACTTGTCATCCTTTCTCAGGTTTGTATGCTTCTCCTCCTTTGTTTGGATTAATCAGGTTTTCCATGTGTTAGGGTTTGTTGATTGTGTAGACTCATATTTGATGCTTTGGAGTTAAGACTTTCTGATAGCTCTGAAGTTAAGACTTCATGCTGCATTGAATATATAGTTGACCGCCACTTAATTTCAAGAACATCAGAATTATATGCCTGGGTTCCCGTCAACAAAAATAGGGGAAAATACACTTAAACATCCCCCCCACCCAAAGTACCTAATTGTAACAAATTAGACCATTTGTTAACTTTTTTTGTCTTCTTGGATGGAAAGCCAGTCATGTGCGTCGAACGTGACTTTTTAAGACTTGAACTTTTCAAATGCCCTCAATGGGTTAAAGTGTAAAAAAAAGAGCAAAAAATCCAAAAAAAAAGGTTAGTATAAAATAAAAAGGAAAATTAAAAACAAAGAAAAAAAAAAATCAGGGTTAGTCCAACCACCCCGAAATGGCCAGATGGGGGTGGCTTGAAGGAAATAACAAAAAAAAAAATAAAAAATTGCCTCCCATTTGGCCCTTTGGGGTTGGTTTGGGCACCCACATTCTAGTCAAATGGGACTGCCCAAGCCACCCTTTTTTTCGGTTTTTTGTTTGTCTGTTTTTGTCTGTTTTTTATTTTTTATTTTTTAGGGAAAAATCATATTTAACCCTTAAGTTTTTATCTGATTTGAATTTAATAATTGAGTTTTCAATTTTAAGAATAAGGTCTTTAAGTTTTACTCAAGTTTTAAATTGGTTCCTCTATCACTTTACCGTCAAAATTACAATTTTCTATTTGTCACATGTGTCTCATTTGATACGCTAGGGTCTATTTCAGTGTTAAAGTTAATAGTTCTTCTTTGTAATGCTATAAATCTAGAATATTAAAATGATAAAGAAGATAGTTTTTGTTTTTAGAGTTGGGTCTTTTGTTTTTGTTTTTTTTTGTTTTTGTTTTTATGGATGAATTGACGCTTAATGATATGACATTGATATTTAGTATTGATATGAACGCTAGCATGTCAATTGAGACACAGATGACAGATGACAAATCATTCATTTTGACGGAAAAAGTGATAGGGATGTATTTAAAATTTAGGCAAAACTTAAGGACTATATTCTTGAAATTAGAAACCCAAGGACTAAATTCAAATCAGATAAAAATCTAGGGGCTAAATATGATTTTTTTTTCCTTTTTTTTAACAATTAATCCTGAGGGTATTTTGGGAAATTCTGGTTGTTAAAAGTGACTGACATATTGTCCAAAAGACGAAAAAAGTTGATGGAGGGTTTAACTTGCTAGAGTTAGGTACTTTGTTGGAATTGAATGTCACATTTTGAACATTAGACACTAAAACGCAAAAGGGGGTATACTTTGCTTATAGGATGTCTGCGAGAGGTTCATGAGATTTGCTCCTGTTTTAACATCATGTGTATTAGGGTTACACCCCCTTTGATAAATTCTACTTAGCCAGAAAAATACTTTCATTTCTGTTATCAAGCCAGTGTAACTTTGACCTCCATCATATCAATGAATTTGATTCTTTAATTAGAGACTATATTTTGGTGTATTGATTCTGTAAGGAACAATAGTTCACTTTCAATTAAACATGCTTAACTTTTTCAGGTGCTGATGGATGACATTAATGCAGGGTATGAACGTCTTGCTGAGTTACAGGTGCCTACATTTATTTAGACCTGTGTTATGCACTTTTAAGTAACTTGTAAATAGACGTGGAGATGAGCCATATAGGAAAAGGAAGTGCATTGAAAAAGGACTTGATCTGCCTGTGAATCTCCTAGTTAACTCCAAAGTCAACCTACTAAGATAATTATACCATGGGTTTTTATCAGAAAAAGAAATCATTGGTTGGTGAACGCTTTTAGGCAGAGGTTACTTTTGGAATGGGGGAGATTTATGGTGCACACTGATGTTGTCACAATCTATGCACTCCCTTGTAACATAGTAACTAAGTCAACTAGGAATTTATGCTATATATGTAGTTAAACGTCTGCTGATAAATCTCAATTACATTATGCACAGGTCAAGAAAGTTAATGGGGTTGAAATTGAAAATCTGAAACATTTATGCCAGCTTGTGGAGAACTGCAGTAAAGAGAGCGTGAGGTTTGATTTGGATGATGAACGGGTCATTGCATTGAACTTTCATTTGGCAAAGATTGCCACCTCTGTAATTTTGAAGCGCCACAGAATACCTTCTGCAATGTCTGGTGATCTTATTGATGAACAGAAGGGCTTGGAACTTGGGTTGGTCTGCTCAAGGTAAGAAAACCTTGGCAAATGGGATGGCGAAGGAATTGAGCTAGCCTGCTTAGCTGAATCTTCTTCCAAATACCTTGACAAAAAGAAAAGCTGGGAATTCGGTCATCAAGTGGCTTTTATATCCCAATTTTCAGAGAGGAGATTAGGATGTTAGAGGTATGGTAGCTCCTTTTTCCAATGTAAAAGTTGAGTCTGGATATAGTGATCTCTGTCGATGTATAAATCCTACCAATTTTTGAAATTTTCAGCGAGTCTAGGCAGTACAGAAAGTTTTGGTAATCGTACTGAGCTACTTTTTTTTTTGGTTGTTGTGGATATCTATATTCATGTTGCCAATTCACAACACGCAAGTTTCCCTGCATGTGGTTGGTCCATGATTCCATGAATATGATTAACTTTGGTTTGCGTGAACTACGGACCAATAACTCAGGAATCTCTTATAATTTCTTTGAAATTATACATTATCAAATTATGTGAATTTAGGCTTATTTATTTTATTTTATTTACATTGAACGGCGTGAAAAATGCTATCCATTAAAAAATGTGAGATGCTATTAATGAGAATTGAGTATATTTTTATTAGGTTATTATGCTTTATGTTGTAGAAAAGCTTTGAACAAAAAATTGTCTTTTGGTTTACTCAAGAAGAAGAGCCTTTTCAAAAGTAAAGAGAAAAAATCTTTTAGAAAGATTTTTTTTGTTTGGCTGCCTCGGTAACATTCAATATTTTCATTATGTAATATTTTTCAAGTTGTTTAAGAATGGTGTGGATTAACATAATTTGAAAATCTGTAATTTCTTTAAAATTGTAATGAATCTTGATCAATAACTCACGGGATGCTTCTGCTAGCATAAGCAAACCTTTTTGGAACTGATCATAATGCAAGTAAGTTGCCTAGCGATTTAAGTTGTAGTAGAAAAGGCAAATCAAGATTCATTCTTGATTCTATATGTATATATATACACACACACACATATTGTCCTCAGCGTTAGTAGTTTCGTGGCTTATGTTTAGAGTAAAGAGACATAAGGGCTTAAATTAAGGCCAGCTATTACGTGAATAATAATGAATTTGAAGCTTTATTGTAGCTCAAAATAAGCAAAGCTTCGCAGGCGCCATTCTAAAAAGGTGGAATGAATCATTTATATTGTCCAAGTAAACCACTGCTGATTTGGTTCACTGCAGTTGATGTTACTTATCATAGGAAAACTACAGTTATTAATAAATATCAAGTTAAACGCAAGCTCTTGAAATGCGGAAAAGTGATTATTTATTTATTTATTTATTTTTTTCTAAGCATGCGGATGTTATTTGACAGGTTCATTGGATCCCATTCTAGTTTTTTTATTATTTTTTTTATTTTTAATTTTTTAAAATTTTTTAAATTTTTTTTAATTTATTTTTAAATGACTTCATTTTTTAGAATTTCAACGTTTGTGAGCATAGTTTATGGAATCATATTAAACATGTGGAAATTAATTAATCCATGGAAGGGTCACAGGGGTTAGTAGAGTTAGAATCATAATTGAGATCAAAGAGTATTGCGGTAGTTATTTGATAGCTCCCCAACAATTTGGATTGGAATAGAACTCTACTATCGATAAATCTCTATACTAAAACTTTTCCATAACTAGTAGAGACACGCTACATTGGTTTTAAAAGGAAATGCACGTATGTTTCATGATGCACTAAGAAAATTGAGTTATTTATTTATTTATTATTTATTTTTACAGTAATACTACTTTTCACAATCACACATATTATCAATCACACCCATGACACACCGGACTTTTATAACATGAAAAGCCACTTAAAATACATTATATTGTATGGTGTGAAATAAGTGATAAATGAATTTGAAGAGTAGCATTACTCAAATTTTTGTTCCTCTTTTTATATCTATAATCTCTAGGGTAACCATCACAAGTCCTAAAATTTAAGGTGTAAAAATTCTAACGTGAAGAAGAGCTCTAGTTCGTAAAATTGTGCATTGGAAGTGGGATCAAGACGAGCAACGAATTCGACCTGTGAAAGATTCGCCTCTTTTTAGATATACAACAATTAAACCATGTATTGGTTCCACTTCCAAATATAACATGGCAAAAGAAATGAATTTTAAGGAAATGCTGAGTTGATGCATCCGCTGCAATGAGTTTTATAGCTAATTGGTTCCAAAATGGGTATTCTTGAATCTCATATTGTGACTAACAAAAAAAAAAAAGAATCTCATATTGTGTATCTCTAAGAAACACATTAAGTTTTCAAGAAAAAAAAAAGAAAACACATTTTAGTTTAAGATAATATGTTTGGTCCCAATTGAACTTTTGTATTCAAGATTTAAGGGATTAATCAAAGACTAACAATGAATACTGATAGGATTAATCCTTCTACAAAAATAAAACTACAACTAAAACTAAAAATTAAAAAAGAAAAGAAAAGAAAAAATAATAAACAAGAGGGTGGCCAAACTAAAACTATCGTTCATCCACTCTTGCAGCCGTTGCAGGTGGCTCGGTTGATTTATCAGCAGCCACATGGGCTTTCTTACTACCAGGTCCCGAAGAAACTTTAACCATTGCTGGTCCCAAAAGCCGGTCCTCAAGCAGAAATCCACGGGGCAATTCTTGAGTAACAATCCCTTCAGATACCAACTTGATAGTCGATGTCCCTCCAGAGTCTGTTTCCTTTCTGATCTAGTCATATGAATTTAACTTTTTTTCTTTTTTTGCAATAAAAATAAACGAAGAAAAAAGACCGCAACCAAAGAGTAAAAAGGCTACCCTCAACTTTTTGACTGGGTACATTGACAATACTTGCAGAAGGAAAATAGATAGTATAAACTAAAGCAAGTCTACTTCAATCCTCTATTCTTAAGTAGATTGGAAAGTTGGCAGTGAATTTTATTCCCTCAATGCCAAAGGTTGTAAGAGGCCGCAGAAATCCGTTCTACATATAAGTATAGAATTAAGAGGGCTCATGATAATAGTTACCAACCAAAAACTTTTTTACTTTCCTGAATATAGCTAATCTAATGCTGTACAACATCCAATCACTCAAACTACCAGTCTATACAAGCAGGAACCGAGTTGAGAGCAGTACTTTGTACAAGAAAGATATTGCCGTCAGCCCCTTCCATTCAGACCCCAAAAAGCATCAGTGATGCCCTCAAAACTCAATGACAATATAGCTGCAACTGTTCACCAATTAGGCAATAGACATCCGGGTGACTGAGTAAAATGAGCATGTGAAAGTCACTCAATGCCTCAGATATGCAGTTACAATTCCTACTTGCGTAAGCTCTTTAAGATGGTGGATAGATTACTTTGAAGCACACCTACCTGAAATGAAAAAGGAGCATTTTAGCTGACAATCAAAGGTAGATATACTACAAATGAGAACTCAGTAATGATGTCCAAGTGCAAAACCAAGCTGCATTATAATTTCAACTGAGAACGTGCAAAACCAGGCTGGAACCTAAGCAGTCCAACCAGCTTAGACCTTGGTAAGCCTTCTTCAAAACCTCAAAGGATATAGTTTAATAGGACATTGTCAAAAACAGACCTTGCTCGCAATTACCCATGTCCGGTCTAAGTCGAGCCATCTCATATATAATGTCTTACATTAGTCTTCTTGTTATTGCAGTAAATGAAGGTTACTACCACTATGATTAAAGAGGATACATAAGTATTCTTTTTCTCTAAAGTGTAGAATGGGATGTAAGGCAAAGTAATTAGGCAATCAGAAAATTACTCCAGAATATATATAACAGATGGCTTCGGCAATCTCACTCTAAAAGATGGTATAACTTGGTATAGTTCCTGCAGAGACATTTAAATTAGGAGACTTATTCCTTGCCCGTTCTTTACAAAGATTTAATAATAGCAGTTTTTGGAGAAGCAGGTGATCTTTGATTACAAAAGGGACAACACCTTACAAATCTTTTCGACCAGGTTGGTTGCTATTCTATCCACCACCAACTTGTCAAATGGACAAGTGCCATGACAGCTAAAATTAGATCATTTCATAATATATTTGTCCAAACTAACTAATTTAAGGTTATCACCTCTCATTCTTATTACTTTCAATATGAAAAATGAAAAGGTCATCGTATTCACAACCATTATGAAACCCCTTGCTCCCAATTCATGCCTTGGAATGTACCATTCTATAGAGAGAGAGGCACTTTAAGCTTTGACTGTACCAATTCAGGTTTAAGATCCTGAAGTCGACTATCAGAATATTGATTTTGTGAAATCAGAAAATCATCACCACCAGGAAGACGGAAAAAACTCGGAATTAATAGCACAGAAATAGATGATTGATTATTCTAACATAAACCATTTCAATCAAACAAATATCACGAACTCTCCAATGAACAGAAATAGCTTACGTCAAACCCCATTTGTTCAATCAGAAAATTTTCCTCGAAGAGAAGTGAGCTGCAGATTTACTTCTATCATTATTTCTTAAAATCTTTGGAAACTTATTCATCAAGCATGGAAAATTGTCTTCTCTTTCCTTTTATATTTTGATAAGTATAATTTTGCTTTTGAAATATTATGTATGATATTTCTTATTTTACCAAAGTTTTTGCAAGAGATGCTTTCTAGAAAGTATTTCCAATTTAACATTAAAGAACCTTCACCTCTGATACTGATTTCTTGCTTCTTTCCAGAACGAACTCTTTCCAAGTAGGGAGCAATTAAGGAATCCAATCTCACCAACCAAAGCGCAGCCGCAGACGAGGTTTGGGGCATAGATGCAAAGGATGCAATAGTCTGTTCAACTACATTATAGGGAACTTGCTGAGCACTGCATTCACATAACCAGTTCTCATTGATCGCGCCAACAAAATCAGCAAGAACCTGCAAGATTTATAAAGTAGAATGAATGAAAATGTAAAGTTCAGAGAATCAGTCTATCAGAGAACAACAACCTGCAAGATTTACACTGAGAAACTGCTCTTTCGATTTATAGTAAATAATAAATAAAAAATATCATCTGAAGGGAAAAGAAACCTGCACAAGGTCTGCCAAAGATGAGGTGCGTCTGAGCCGTTTGACCCATAGCTTATGAGCAGACTTTGTCCAAGCACCCACCAAGGCTTCTTCAGGCATAACAGACTGCACATAAAGGAAGTGGTAAGAATGTTATCAGTCACCTATTCTTACAAAACATATATTTTTTTTAAAAAGTAATCGAAATATCATTAAAAGCGAAAAGCGCAACTTAGTTACACATAAAGTATACAAGAGAAACTCCTAACTAGGTGGAGAAGAAAGAACAAAAATATCATAAAAACTAAGCAGCAAAGGAGCTACAAACGCAATTTTCCAAATTTTAAAGAGTTCAAAAAATAGAAGTTGAACTCTTCCAACATCCTCTTGTGGTCCTCGAAGTATCTATTATTTATTTCCCTCCAAAGGTACCACAACAACCAAGAAGACATCATCTTCCACACAACAGTATTCTGAGCACTACCACCAGTCCATCGGCAGGCGAACAAGTCAACAACACTACTAGGCATAACCCAAGATAACCCAAAGCGACTGAAAAAAGCATTCTATAAGGCACGAGCAAGCTTACAATGGAAAAGAAGATGGTTTATGGACTCCCCATTACTCTTGCACATACAACATCAATCGACCACAATGACATGCTGCTTCCTAAGGTTATTCATTGTAAAGATCCTCCCTAGGGCTGCCGACCAAGCCAAAAAAACCTCTCAAAGGAACATTGGTCCGCCAAATACTCTTTCAAGGAAAATGAATGACATCATTACAGACAAGGACACTGTAGAAGAAGCTAACAACGAACACCCCTTTTTTTAGATGGGGCCCACCAAAGCTTGTCTTCACCTCGAATCTCACTCAATAGGAATACAACAAATTGAAGAATGAAGCAAAGACATTCACCTCCCAATCGTGAGCCGCTCTTACGTTCCACTTAAGGGAACCACTAGAAAGCTCCAAATGAATCCTTCACACAGACAATAATATATAAATCCGAAAAAGCTTCCTTAAAAGCCTTCTCCCCATACCATTCATCATGCTAGAATCTAATTTTGGAGCTATCTCCTAGCTCAAATCTATTATGACTAGAAAATATTCTCCAATCTCTCATGATATTCTTCCATAATCCACCCTATACGGCAAAAGGGGTTCAATAGAACACCACCCACCCCACCAACTACCAAATTTAGAATCCACCATAACTCTCTACCATGCCTCTCTCTTATGCACATAGCGCTACAACCATTTTCTTAAAAGAGCATGATTGAACATCTTCAAGTTTCAAACCTCCAACCCTTCCTCAAAGATTGGAGAGCAAACCTTGGATTAGCTAACTAGGTGAAATTTGAATTCTTCACCTACCCTGCCCTATAACAAATCTCAACGAAGCTTCTATACGCGGTTTGCAACACCAGCAGGAATGGGGAATAGAGACATGAAGTACATAGGTAAATTGGAAATGGTGCTCTTTCTAAAGGTAACCCAGCCACCCTTAGACAAAAACCCCCTTTTCCAACTAGACAACTGGTGGTCTATCTTTTCAACAACACCATCCCAAGTAGACTTGGCCTTGTACGAGGCCCCAAGGGAAAACCAAGATACTTTAAAGGCAAAGAAGAGACCCCACAGCCCAAAATGTGAGCTGACCCATCCACATTATCAACATTACCCAATAGAACCAACATGAGGGTAATGTACAACATGTGGGCATGTGTGAAACATTTGGTGAAAACAAATAATTACAAAAATAATGTACAACGCGTGGGTATGTGTGAAAGGTATGTCCAAGTTATAACTAGTGAAACACTTTACTGGTATTTTTTTTTTTTTTTTGATAAGTAAGAGTCAATATATTAAAAGCGCAATCCTAGCACACAAGAAGTATACAAAGGATCGCTTATTAAGGGGAAGAAAAATACACAAGAAAATCATTAAAGCTTATCACTAGGGGAGCTAGATAAGCAGCTGTCCAAGAAAAGAGAGTGAAAAAAGAAAGACTTGAGCTCCTCAATGGTATTATAACATGCAATAACATTTCATAGGCACAATGTTTTCACCAAGTTACCATTAGCTTAATTGGAAGAGAAGTCATAAGCCCAAAAACAATTTAGCCTTATTATCCCAACTATTTACTGGCTACAAGAATCCAAGCTTACAAAGATTGGCAAAACAATGCTAATTCACCCTTCCAGCCTACTTAACGCGGTATTCTTCCTCTGATCATATGTATATGTTGATCAAGAATCAAACTATTGGCACCATAAAATCTTAGGCCTTAAATTTTAAAGTTAACCAACCACCGGTCCAAAAGCACTACTCTATTTACTTTATATATCCAGTTGCCAGGCACACAACCTAAGCATGCACTTCTCAACAATCCCACCACTCCATACCCCAAGGGGTAGCTTAATCAGCTAGGGACCATGCAAGCGGAGGTCACTACTTTGATTTTCCTCTTGGGCCAATTACTTATCAAAAAAAAAAAAAAGCGTAACCTTGGTGGAAGTATACAAGAGGCACTCCTAATTAGGAATTCCACCACTCCTATCTTCAACTTATTCCGTGTCATAATTTCCATAATAAAGTATAGGGAAGTAAAAAGAACTCTAAATTTCTTTATATTTGTCTAGGACACTAGCACCTCGTCACTGCAACCCCAACAATGAGGAGGCACCTCTTCTCTTGATATTTTGCCAAGTTCCTTAGAAAGAGTGTGTTTAACTTAAACATTTTAATCTCAAGGCATTTGATCATTACTCTAGAAAAAAAGATATAGTAGATACACATGCACACTCACAAACAGATAATAAGAGCGTGTGTGTGCACGCAATTTGCATATACAAACATATACAGAACTAATAAAAAGTGATAGCCCACCTCAATTGCATGAATTGCAGCTTTAAGTGACTGGATCTGTGATGATAAGACTTTATACTGTGGGAACATGATATCAGAATCTTCTTTCTCCCTACATGTGGCTGCATGGATGGCATATCTTTCTTCTAAATCAAAATCTAGCTCAAATGTGGTATGACAAATCCTACAGTGCTTCTCATCTCTCCAATACAGATCATGACAACTTTCGCATCTAGCAAGTGAATCAAGATAAGATCTTTTACCATATCTTACAGCATTAAGATTTGAGTAAAAAGAATTCCATATCCATGAATCAAACGCTTGTAGATGGCTCCATCTTTCTTGTTCTTCTTCTCTCTTTGTTCCAACATCAAGAACAACCCCAGATGAAGGCAAAGAATCTTCTGCAGTCTCAATCAGGCTTAGGTTATTGTCTACATCAGATACAGGAGAACAACTATCCTCTCTCACCATATCCAGCTCAGATTGAATGGACTGTGTTAAATGCCTGGTTCCAGCACTGTTTAACACTCTATTTGACATTGCTTGGCAGAGAAATGATTGCCGCTTCTCCAAAGATTCAATAAGTAGAGCCTCCCGCTTACCTCTGTCATCTAAAACTGACAACAAGGCGCCGAAATCCTGCATTTGGTTGAAGCAAAAACAAGCAAATAATGACAGTTAGTGATGAGTCGAAGAATCACATCACACCATAGAGAAAAGGCTGAGAAGCATGTAACTTCCCTTCAAATTTTCCTAGCTGTCTAATAAATAAAAATCTCAAGCAAGGGCTATGCACTATAACCAAGGCTCAGAAGAATACCTCTACAGTGTCAATCACTTCCCAGTGACCATCTTCAGAAGATTCAAAATAGACCCTAGTATGGCCTGGATCATATGCATTACAAGGGCCTAAGAAAAGCCAGTATCTATTGTACCTACGATCAGACCCCAAAAACACAGATTGCATGGGATGAGAAACAAAATCAACTTCTTTTTCTTTTACATTTTCTCCTTTGCCCGAGGATATCTCCTTCTCATAAAACTTTGCCATTGACACTGATGAATCAACTGGATGAAACCTCAAAAACGAGTATACTTCTTTTAAACCATGTGTTTGTACAGCATAGCCCCAGGGTGGCCTGGCTAAGCTACGTTGGCTGGCTGATGACCTCTTTAATTTTGCTCCAGAACCATAACGATGGATTTTAGGAACATAATCAGCAATTGTTTGTGTAGGATCCTATAAACAGTTAATCATACAATGAAATAATCATGAAAGTGAACAATCTGATGAATTCTCTAGCATTCCAAATACTTTTTAAAATCATAGCTGCGACGAATATCATGGAAACAATCAATTGCTCACATGAAAAGTGAAATCATATGTGATTAATATAAAGACACTTATATTATGCACACAATTATAAACCTGCCAACAACTGAATAATGGAAGACCCAGTAACTTAATGAAGATTCAAATCGAGAAGGATCTACCCAGCAAGAAAATGGATGTGCCAACGCGCAAATATTCATTTGATTTTCACAAATATTATCAGATAATATAAACTGGTTTAACATTCACTGTAGAACGATATTGTAGGAACTGTGCTAAAATGATCTATTACCTCCACTCTGATACTGGATCCCGCATGAAGAAGATCAGTTAGAGCTGCTAATGCATTCAACTTCTCCTCAAGGCTTAAATCTGAATATTCGCCTTCCATCAATCCTAACAACCATACTTCTCCTGGATGGCTTTCATCGATTTCATTGTATACAGTTGGTACGTTACTTTGACTTTTATGACAATTCAGATCCATTACTTTTCTTATATTAGAATTTCCTGATTCACAACCAGAATCATCACTGCTGCTATATCGGCCATTGTCATTAGGATCATCATCAACACTACCAGAGTCCTCAGTATCCGAATGAAATTCATCAACTTCCTTTGCACAAGAGTTAATGCGTAGACGATAAGCAGACGATGAAATCTTTTCAAATAAAGTGATGTCACTTGAAAGAGTTGAACATATTAACGACTCTAGTTCCTCAGTTGTGCTGGCAAGGTTCAATTCAACAATCTTCAAAACAAAAGCAAAGTTTGTTGTTAATACAACTCGCCCGTGATACTTATTTGGTATCATATCATGTTCACAGTAACAATAATCATAGTGAGAATCACAACAACATGGTCAACATCCTTCCCTCCAAACAAGAGAACTCCATATTCTAGTAACTTACCTGCAATGACTTTGCCAATTCAGAAACTTTCGACCCATTATTTCCTTGCAGTGACAAAATTCTAAACAATTCACACTTCAAAGAACCAGAACGCAGACCATACTTCACCATAAGGTTCATTTCCTGGATAACAGAAACATGGAAGATGAGATTTCAAAATTAAGATCTCAGAACTATCAAAAGACCTCTGTGCAACCAAAGAAAGTTATTTCAAATAAAAAGCAGAACCACCAAATGATTTATTTATTCATCTTTAAAAATATCACTGCAGCTCTTATGAACATTAAAGCAACATTCCATACGTGAGAAGAATATCAAAACCTACATGCGTCGACATGAGATTCTAAATACATCTATTCGTACACATTCACCCACCACAACAAACAAGCAAATACACTCAAATAGTCAAACAAAAATTAGTAAGTAAACACCTCAAATAGGATATCTCTTGAAGCCTCTTCTTTACAGGGGTATGGACGAGAAGGAAACACCTATAAAACCAAATTTACTATTGCAATATAATTTCTTTCCCTTTTCTCTATTTTTTTCTTTTCCTGGTGGGAAGAATACTTTGTTCCTAAAACTTTGGGTGTGACCATAGTAGCATTTGCTCGCTAGGTACCAATGATAGGAGGAGTCTAGACGGTGAAAAACCGCAAACACTACCTAAAGCCGGTTGATTCATAGCTAGACCTAGCCCCACCGAGAACACTAGCGACACCCAAGCCAGTGGTATGGAAATAATTCCGAGTGCTTCCTTAAGAGCATTCACAGCAGCTTCCTTGTCATTTTCCCTAAATTTAAGGAATTAAACTACTTTTTACTTCTCTATCTAAATACACCCCACAGCAGCTTCTCTTAATCTTTCCCTATATGATTAAAATATTATTTTCTACTTTTTCATTATTTATTTTTTATTTGTCCTATCTTCCCTACCACGCACTGCTTGGTCTTTTCTTCTCCATCAATTTCTCTCCTTTCAGTGCTTTCGCCTTTCGTTTCTTCTGAGAGCAAATCCACACTTTTCCTATACCATTAAAAACAAAAGTCATCTTCAAAAGCAAAATCCACCAACATCCTCTCCCTCCCTGCCATTGCCAGCCCCTTCACAAAACCCACCACCCCATCAGATCTTCTCCTCCACTCCCATCTCTCCCCCATCGCCACCGCTTGCCACAGCCACAATGATCTCCTCTATAGGCTGTGGCTGCTGCAAATTTCTAAGGCGGGCCACTTGGTGCTGCGTCTCGGCCTCGACATCGGTGGCTGGATGGGGATTTTTGCAACCTCATCTGGTGATACCCATGACAGCGATGGAGTTCTTGCTCTACGACGTCGATAGAGTGTTGAGGGGTGGAGGGTACCATTGCTTTAGCAAATTAACAAGACCAGTTTAAAGAATGGAAGATGCTTGAACGAAGAAGAAGAGGGAGTCAGGGATGATGGCGTATTGGGTGGTGTGAGAGGAGAGAGAAAGAGTTTTTTTAATTATAAAAATGCATTGGGTTTGCTACAGTGGAACCCAATGCATTGGGTTTTACTGTAGCAAACCCAAGCTTTAGGAAACCGATTGGGAAGCTGCTGTGGACCACTTTTTATGATTTTTTTGAACTTTTCCCTAAATTTAGGGAAGGGAACAACATATAGGGCTTCTGCTATGAATGCTCTAAAAGCACTAACTTTGTCTCTAGAAGTGCTTGGAAAGATGTTAAGCATAGTTTGGATTATTATTTGTTAGAATGTTAAATAAATGATTAAATTCATTATTTTATATTAGCTTAAGTTTTTGACACAATTGATGATTTAATATGGTATCAAAGTAGAGGTTTTGTATTTGAACTTTGACTTTATAGTTTACCCTGTATTTCAATTAACATGTTGGGCCTCAGTTGTTGAGGGGGAGTTTAAATCCATACATCAGAGAGAGTGTTAACATATTAATTAAATGATTATATTCACTTTTCCTATATATATATATATATATATAAGTAATCAAGATGTATATAAAAAGCGTAAAGCGCCCCAAGTACATATGAAGTATATAAGAGAAAACATATAGCTAGAAAGAAAAAAACGAGCAAGTAAATCAAATTTTATTAAAAAAGCGTTAGGCGCCCCTAAGTATACATGGAGTATACAAAAGGAACACCAAAAAAGGAGAAAAAAAGGAAACAAAGACCTGCAAAAACCCAAAACAATGCCTACAATGAAATCCCCACCATTACCCTAGAGACCCACCACAACCACAAGAAAACACCTTCTAAAGACAACATGAAACCTTAGAAGACAGGCATAGCTCTCTTCCCTTTGCCACAATTGGAGCCTTCCAAGTTAATAGAACACACTAAAATTTTGAGTTCTCTTATGCCTTTTGTACCACGTTTGGAAAGAGTATCCAAGATTTCTTGACAATGTTCCTTGTCAATAGATCCCGTACCTGTTTCCCATCCCCTCCACACGAAATCCTAAATAGAGGGCCCATCTCCATTGCACATTGCACAATCTCTGATTCCTCTACATGCTGATCCTCGAGCTCCCCCTCGAGTTGAATCCCAAGCTGATCAAGACCCACCAAATATGTCGGAAGAGACTCAATTGACAAGACCTAAGGACAAACCAAGCCCATAGGCTAGACCGGCTCAGGCGAACAGCCACGAATCACAACAAAGGAGATCGGCTTGAGAAACCTCCTTCGAAGAAGACCCCTTGCCTGAGGGACTTGCCTTGCCAGAACGAGAGCCCCCTCCGACGAGTTCTGTGCTACGATAGTAGACAGTGGAGAAGAAGCAGACCCAACACACCAAGGCACAACATGAGTATTAATCATCGACAAAGTCTCGGCAATCAGATTGTCATCCATCTCTGATAACCTACTGGTCTTTGATTTACGGTTGTAGAACTTCAAAGGCTTAGGAGCATAACACTGCCTCTGCAAAATCTGTGCATCCTCAAGGCAAAAAGTTGGCTACAGCTGACGAGGCTACCGTATGCAAAATGTAGCCACCAGCTTCACTTAGGTACACCGTACCAAGCCCAACCTGACAGACATCAACAGACGTGGACGTCGGTAGTAGAACCACCTCTGACGAAGCCACTGGGGTTAGAACCACCTCCGATGAAGCAGAAACAAGTTTGGGGAAGCTCGGGGCCCGCAACCCTCAACTAGCCTTGAAAACGACCTAACCTTGGAAGATTGGATCTTGGGCTTGCGTACAGACCCATGATCCGGAACAAAACCCAATCTTTGCTTGGGCTTGGGCTTGCTCACCAGTTTGAAATTCCTAAACTTCACCCCCTTCTTAGGCTTGGACTTGGGCTTAGGCTTCAGATTAGAACCTGACCCAAGCAAATCCAACCCATCACACACAATTCATAAGGCCCGCTCCACCTCCCCTTTAAAGTTGTTCAAGCTTAGCCTTCCACGCCCAAAACAAACCTAATTTAACACCCTTTCCACCCTGCACAGCCTTGATAGCCTCAACACCTCAAGCCTTGCCTTCTGCCACACGAAGAGGAAGAGACGATCCTCAATCCGCAAAACCTACTTCTGACGCAAGCTAAGCCTTACCCGTTGGATTCAATACTTGCATCTCCTTCCCTTTACCCATCAGTACATTGGTTTTTCCCGTTGCCCGAACCACCTCCGTGAACGATGGGTGATGATCACCCTTGATGGGTGTATGACCATTACCACCGAGGTCGCAAGAATCCTTCACCCCGCCACCCATGGGCGACGGCCCTTCTGGCTCCTTACCTAGTAGAGTTAGAAGATGGGGTTGCGAACAACCATCACTGCTCTTTCCAAAAAACGAATCGATTGCGGTCATGAAAATCATGAAACTTAACCACAAACAAGGATACAAAAGCCGTTGTTTAAAGATAAAGAGTAGAGAAAAAAAAAAAAGCTCTTCCAACGTCCTCTCACGATCCTCAAAACTCCTTATAATTCGTTTCCCTCCAAATATACCACAAGAGGTATTTTACATTAGTGATTTAACATTGTTATTATAAAGAAGTGAAAATTCGGTACTTATTTCAAAACCTACTTCTTAGATTGTGTAACCCATAAACTTGATAAACACATAAATTTGTCTTTGGGCATTATGTCAAGATAGTCAAACCCAAAGCAGGGTTGAGTTTGGACCAAAAGGATGTCCAACACCATACTCTGGCCAATAGTTCAGCCAGACAGGTCAGGCAAAAGTTGGCAGTGCTATCGACATGAAACAAATATGCAAACAACAAAGTAAACAAAGAAACTATATTAAAACTACTTCTGCTTGTGGCCATTAAAGACGCGGGATGCCACATATTCAAATCTTTCTATATGCCAAATGACTCTATGTGTCACTGTTGATTTAAATTTGTCAAATAGACACAAATTAGGGAGTAACATCTGCAACATCTGAGCAGAAATTCTCATTTTATCACAACATATGCTAAAATATGAAGCTTAGTAAAATCAGGTGCAATGCCAAGAGTTAATAATTTGAATACCTTGCTAAGGGCTTCCCTCCGCATTGCACCTTGCTTTGAACCAAAACCAGCGGCAACCAAAACTTGACGCAGTATTTCTGTCCATGTTAGTGGGTTTAAAGAACTCTTCCAAAACTCCAAAACAACTTTTTGATTTTCAACCTGCCAAATAATCAAAAGAAATACAAAAGTATAGAGAGCTGCCATTCAATTTTTTATTATTAAAGGAAAAATAAGCTAGCAAATTGGAAAAAACAAAAAAAACTCCACAAAGCACTACAATTAAATATCTCAACCTTCCAAAATCTACTGAGTCAACATCTTAGAAAATTTTCCAAATATCTGTTCCTCTTCCACACAAAACGTCGAGGAAGAGTTAGCAATATCAGTATAATCCATTTGGAAACCCCTGCCCCACACAGAGCATGTGAATCTTTCAGAGGTGTATGGAGTGCCTGCTCATAGTCAGGACATGTACTTATGAAAGAAGATTCTCTAAAAAGTTGAAACTTTAGGCGCTTTATTAGGTATCTGGACAGTGAAATCATCTAATATGAGTTTCTATCTTCTTTTCACCATTATTTCATTTTTTGACGAAAGATATCTCCAGATTTGTCAGCTTGCTGAGATTTAAATAGTGTTTTGTGAAGAAGACATTTCAGCTGTCACAGGTTGCACAATCACCTGCTATTAATATCCATGCATACAAATTTGAGCATTTATAAATACATCTGGATCCCGTTTCTCTTCGGGGTCTGGAATACATTTAATTTTCAGCCTGTGAATTTGTCATCACCTGGCTAAACACAATCTTCTAAAAAAATAATCGATGAATAAAGCATCACACCACCAAAGGTCAAAAGTACAAACTTCAGCAGAAATCATGTCAGCTTAGTATTGCTTTTGAATTTTTTTTTTTTTTGGTGATAAGTAATGTAAATTTTATAAAAAGCGTAAGGTGCCCCTAAATACATATACATTATACATAGTAAGCACCTAACTAAAATGAGCAAAACAAAAAATCAAGAAAAAACCCACAAACCCAAAAAGCCCTCTGACCTGACAATCACTCAGACCCAAAACCCACAATACACCAAAGGCCTCTGGCTCGAAACCCACATGAAACACTTACGCTATAAAACGTGAGCCTTGCCTTTCCTACGCCTAGAGGACGCGCTTAAAATGTCATAGTTTTATGCAGCATTCTAAGTTTAAAAGCTCCTTTCTACCTCTAGACTTAGAGCATGCACCCTTTACTTCCTGAGGATGATCTACTTCAATGGCTGTTAGGAGAGCCATGGTCTTATTCTCAATCCCCTCACATGAGACCCCCACCACATGACAAACATCCTTATCGCAACCCAAAGCCCAATACAAGGGAGTGGTAGGGGAAAAGTACCCAGAGGATAAGAAAAATCTCCATCCTCTCCATCGCAAAAATCACCTCCCTGATATCCTCATCATCCCTCACAACCAGCACCGATGATGAAGGCAAACCTAACGGGCTAATAACATCTCCCTTATCCATCACTACGCAATTTGCTGGTGGAGACTGATGAGCCGACGATTTCTAGGAACACACCAAACCCAACTCAGACGAACAACAACGAGCTGGCTTGAGAAACACCCTCTGGAGAATAACCTTTGTTGGAAGGGTTTTTCAGACAACTGCACTCACTGTCGCGAGGCCATGAATATTCTTTGGCAAGGTCTTGGCTATGATCTCACTAGACGACAGAGGGAGCAGGCTCAAGCCAAAACCCAGAGGACTAGCAGGTGAAGCAATGATCGCCGACACTGCCTTGGCGATCAGACTATCATCCATCTTTGCAAATCTATTGTCCTTTAGCTTTTGGTTGTAGAACTTCAAGGGTTTGGGTGCTGGCAGTATTTGAGACACCAAGACAATCGTCAAAGCAGAACCATCAAACCAGAACCCTTTAGCCATAACCTCTAACAAGCTAACATCGGACCCACTACCAATTGGCGAAATCTGGGCTACCACTGATGAAGAGGAACCACAACAGGTGGAACCTAGAAGGAGCAAAGAGGACCCACTAACTTCACATGTGCACACCAGACCAAACCCAACCTAATAGAAATCTTCAAATGCGGTCATCGGTAATAGAACCACCTTTGGCGAAGCGTGTTGAACAACCAGCTATAGCTCGGCTTGATCAAACCTTATCAAAGAAGGCCCAGTGTGCCAGTCGACAGGCCACGCGAAAGCCGGAGATAACCCATCACCCCGGACTACACCAAATGCGGTTGTTGTAGCCAGAAACACCTCCAGCGACTTCTCCGTTGGATCACTACTCGGAATGGGCATGTTAAATTCCCCACCCAACGAAACAGGGCTTGCGGGCTTCACCTCAGAATCCAAACCCAGATTGTTTTTAGGTTTATAGTGAGACTTGGGTCTGGGCTTGCGTTTAGGGCCCCAAACCTTTCCCCCTTTGGACTGCCCAACAAAAATGGGCTTACTATTTGGTCCAAAGCCCGAAGAATAGCACACCCTCGAACCCTTCCAGAATAATCTGCAAGGCCCTATACGCCTCCTTTTTCACCTTCAAGAGTTGACCCTTCCACGCCCAAAGCAGGGTTTTCAGTTGCCCTTTTCCAAAACACCTGCCGTCCCCTTTGTTAGTAGCATCGAATAAGCAAGTCTTCTTGCCTTGAGCAAAGGACTCCTTTCCTTGCTGAAATTCTACCCCAACAACTGAAAAACCAGCTGTACACTCAACATTGCCTTGCGCAGAGGACCGTTGTTAGGCGTCAGAAATGTTGTCCAATGGATTACCAGCTAAAGGCTGGTTTGTACCCAGCAGTTCGCCAGAAAGCACTGCCAGAGTCTCCTCCGTTGCTGGAAATCTGGCCTTTGCCTGCGCAACATCGCCGCATATGATGGCACACCCATATCCACCCCAGGTCCAACCTTCATCTCAGAATTCTTCAAAGCCTTGCTCAATTCACCAGCAACACAGCTCCACCCCCTCACTTTGCACCCCTCAAAAAGCATAATAAGCCCTTTCCAG
This sequence comes from Betula pendula, assembly GCA_900184695.1. Lineage (NCBI taxonomy): Eukaryota > Viridiplantae > Streptophyta > Magnoliopsida > Fagales > Betulaceae > Betula > Betula pendula. The sequence goes on along the minus strand of FXXK01000051.1, from coordinate 24,724 downwards.
CCACCCTATGCAAAAACTCCCAATTCCAAAAATATTTTATTTATGTTCCTATAGAAATTTAAATCTTCTACACCATCAACAAAAGAATCGATAATTACTCTTACATGTTTTGGCTATTTTATACATATTCAAATTAATTATTCACTTTATAGGAATTCATGTTCAGTATCCACCAATGTCCATGTGTATCCTTATAGTATACATTTGTATTTTTAAAGCATAACAGTGCAACTCTACTTTTTTTTTTTCTTATTTATTTATTTACTTTTTTCTTATAATTAGTCATGATATCATTAAAAGTGTAAATAGCCCTTAGTACACAAGAAGTATACTAGAGAAAATATCTAGTTAAAAGGAGAAAAAAGAACAAAAAAATTATGAAAACTATGCATCAAGAGAGAAACAAGTACAACTGTCCAAAGATACAAAGTATTGAAGAACATAGACTTAAGCACTTCCAAAGTCCTCACAGTACTCAAAACTTTTTTTCATTCATTTCCCTTCATGGACACCACAAAAGGTACAAAAGCACCATCTTCCACACAACAACACTCCGAGATGTTGTCGGCAACCCACGATAGCCCAAAGTGACTAAAAACAAAACATTCTATAAGGTACAAGCAACCTCACAGTGAAGAAAACGATGGTTCACGGACTCTCAATTCCTTCTACACACATCACCTATCTACCAAATGACATGTCGCTTCCTAAGATTGTCTATAGTAAGGATCTTTCCCGGAACTGCTATCCAAGCAAAAAAGGTAGCCCTCAAAGAAGCCTTAGTCCGAAGCTTGTAGAATGATCTAACATCGAACAACCCTCTTTTGGATGAGACCCACCGAAGCTTGTCTTTACTTTCACGTCTCACTCTAATTGAATACAAGACCCTAAAGAACAAGGCAAAGACATCTACCTCCAAATCATGAGCTGCTCTAGCGAAACTTACATTCCATTGATTGTTGCCACTAGCAAACTCTAAGTGAGCCGCTACAGAAGTATCTTTCGCGTTGGTAATACCATATAAAACTAGAAAGGCTACTTTTAGGGTCATACTTGAACCTTATTCCAACATGACCCGATCAATATCCCTACACTATAGATCATGCAAGAATCTACCCAAATAAAAGTTCCGCCAACAAGAGGAAGGTCCATCAAGCCATGATAAAACATGAAATCAGATAATTCTGCCATAGCTGGGCATAAACGAGGTTCTCCCGATCTCTCACTGGAGAATTGGGTGACGTTAAAATCACCCCCAATGCACCAAGGAAAGTTCCACCAATTGAGCATACCGGTCAACTCATCCCCAAGAAGCCTTCTAACGCTATTAGAATTAGGGCCATAGACACCCACAAAAGCCCAGGTGAAATGATATTCAACATTTCAAAAAGTAATAGCCAGGGTGAACTCCCCCACTCATTTGTCGATCTTCTCCACCACCCTCTTGTCCCACATAATCAAAACACTACCTGAAGCCCCTTTGGAGTCCAAACAATACCAATCCACATGATTACAACCCCACAAACTACGCAGAACACTACGAGACATGACTTCAAGCTTAGTTTCTCAAAATAATACAATGTCAACCTTCCACTTTGAGTGAGTTTCTTACCCTATAATATTTATTTATTTTTTGGATGAATAATAAAAATATTATTGAAAGACATTTATCCCCCTTAGACATTTATAATAAAAATAATAATAATAACTTTTTTTCTCACCCTCAGACATTTATCCCTCTCACGAGCCAACATAACAATTTAGGCAACATTAAGAACTGAAAACTCCTTTCCTTTCCTTTACCATGGCTTGAACTCTCACCTTTTGAATCATAATTGATGGAGCACTCCAACCTTCTTAAGTCCCTACTGCCTTTGTTACCTCGTTTAGAACTGGAGGCCGACCTTATGACTACAGCTTGCTTCAATAGTTGTCACTCAAAACCCACACAAGAGACCCCCAAGTCCCCTCAAAGTGACGGGTTGTACACAAGCTGCCTATTCCCTCTATCACAACCCAAATCCATCCTAGCCAAAGGAGACAAAGTCGGTCCTTTCCCTTATCGCCAATAACATTAGCCTCCCCCACGAAACCCGCAAAAAAAAAAAAATTAGGAACAGAGGAAACAAAGATTGGTGAAGAAGTTATACTTCCCTTTTTGACAATAAGAGCCCACTCAGCGTCAAACATGTCTTGGAAGGCAACCCCTAACAAGCCCTAAGACAAATGCACCAGCATCCATGCTATTTACGCAGCACCCAGGCTAAGGTCTAGGCCAGCAACCATCCAAAGGCCCTGAGCTGTTAGCAGCAGTGCCCAAGCTCACTGCTAAATTGACCATGGCACCACCAAATGCCTCCATGCCACTGGACTGACACACCGATTAGCCAACGAAGTCACCACACCGGTAGGTTTTGAGGGAGGTTGAGCAAGTGGTTGCAGGAGAGCTTCCATGTGTGCCACCTTCGACTCATCACTGTCGGCAACATTTGAAGCAATTTGAGAGCACCTCGAAGGTTCTGCGACACCTTCGACCCCTCCATGTGAAACGACAACCGTGGAACAACACCAAAAGGACCTGGCATTGACCAAGAAACAACCTTGAAGATGCTGGCACAAGCCTCCTCCGTTAGCAGTAAGGGAACAACTGTAACGATTGAACCACGTTTTGCTGCCATTCCCTCGGGTTGACCCAAGCGAACATCCATTGTGCCCAAGCCCAACCCGAGGCACACCAATCTCGAAGGCCCAACACCCGTTGCTTGCTTTTTTTTTTTTTTTCATTTTAACAATTTTGTCTTGGGCTTTAGGGGGAACTTAGCACAAGCGCCCCCCAAGCCCATTGAGGCTTTTCCCATAAAGTCATAGGTTGCCTGAATCATTGGCGGAAGACGTGAAGAGCTCGAATTAATAAGAGGCTTGGATGGGCCAGCACTAGGCTTTGGCTCAACACCCACAAAGCCAACTTTATAACCCTAATCACCAGGACTATGGCCCAAATCCAACCAAGCTAGGCGTTGAGTCACATCTTGATTAATATTCTTCAATGTCTCTCAAAGGGTGTAGAAATCAAGACTTTCACGAAACCTTCCTTCCATTCTTGGGTAGACTCTGCTAGGGTAGATCTTGGGATTTCCTCCACACCTAGACACAGCTGCAAACGGCAGCCGCCCAATCGTTGTCTATCCTATCGGGCAACCATTTTGGCTTTCCCAGGATCCCCCTTCGATAAAGACAAGACTACCAAAGACTTCAATACCCTTGCAAATGGCCTATTCCCCCCTCCGCCGAAGATGTCAACGTTGGCAAAGGCTTACACTTGCCCACACCCAACGAAGAATAGGTGGCGAAATACAACTGGAAAAACGTAATTACCCAATGTAGCTTCGTCACGAACGTCCTCCACCTTTTGCCATTTATCCCTTCCAGCACAAGGATATGACCCCTCCATCTACCTCCTTCGTGCTCCTCCACAACCAAGAAATGCCCATGCTTGTTAGAGCAGCGTTGGGCGAGGATAGTAGGGGAGCCAGCTCTGAAACGTCTCCAAACAACGACGTTCCCATCTCTTGTAGTAATTCCTCTACAATGGCTAACAACCAACGACTGTCAACCTTACCCAAGATTAGTATTGAACATAACCCATGCATCTTTCACGAATCCAAACTCCAATAAATCTACCCTCTGTCGCCAACTCAAACATTTTGGATTCAATTGAACACCACCTTAACAACCCCATAACTCTAATCTGGTCTCAACTCAAAACACCTAATGTAGAGTGAAAAAAGAACGAAACTCTAACGACAGTTAGCACACGTGCCACTGAGGGATACCGTAGAGAGGAAAGATTTTTGGCTCATAATAAGACCAAACATGTTGTTTAGATACACATGTTTGCAACTCTACTTCTCAAAACAATAGTTTATCACCTCTCTATGGTTCAATTTATTCATGTATTTGCACCCTGCATTATAGACTTATTTATTGTCTTTGATTGTTATGGATTGTCCCCAAGTGAAGTCAACCAAAGTTAACTATTTTGACTAATTGTTTGCTAGCCACATCTCAATAGACAAACTAGAAACTAAAATTACAACAAAATATTTGGGAAAAACTTACATAGAATAATGGTTTTCAAAAACAATTTCAACAACTTCATTTTTTTAACTACATAAAAGAAGTGTAATCCAAGTAAGAACACATACAAAATTTCTACATAGTGGTTGTCTATCTTACAATTCAGAAATCATCATTCAGACAACAACTATGTACTATTATGGACCTTTTATAAAATTAACCATAGACAAGTGATACATGCCCAGTCCTTTTCACATCCTAACAGTGGCAGGGTAGGCCCAAATCATTTAGTCCGTAACATAATCAAGTCATGCCAATTCAACTTTGATTATTTTTGTTTCTTGTCCTAATATAATACAAGTGTAGATAACAGTTACAAATATAACAAAGTTAGTACTGATTGAGTTAATTTCTAACTGTTGTGACCTGCATGGTTTTATACTCACCGAGTGAAGTAATGCAAGAAAATTGCAAGATTTGCTCAAACAAGGGGAAAAGCCACTACTAAGCTCTGTCTCCACATCTGCTATCAGAAGCGTAAGAAGGGCCACATGAATTTTTCCAAGTAACAATGAATCCTGAAAGGAATGCATAGAATAGAGAAAGATGAAACCGAGATGAAACCAACAAAAGGTAATAAAAAATGTCACCCAGATGGTAAGTTAAGAGACACATACGAAAAAGTTCAAATATACAAAGTTGGATCAGAAATGAGATGTAACCTTATAGTGAAATGCTTGAGCAAACTCATCAAGAGTGAAGGGGCATATATCAACCGCAACAGCATAAGTATAAAGGAAATGGAAAACCTGCCCAAGAAAAGTCAGCCCTGTCTTAGCATGATGATTTAACATGGAATAATCACAATAAATAACCTAGCATACAATCATCATTAAATCTTACAGGGAAAAAATGCAAGTAATCAAGAAAGAACATATTTTTTCACTAATTAGTTTTTCAGACAAAACGACATATGGGCATTTTTTAGTCCTGCAACACATGATGAGGAGAGTCTAGAGAAGCATATGATAAAAAGAGAGGTGACTATATGACCGTAGATAGGATGGCAAGGGCAAAAAAGATAAATATAGCTGACCAAAATTAGTTGATAAAGGATTCGTAGAGCCAACACCAATTAGTTGGGTTTAATGCTTAGTCCTACATTAATATTTAATTATAAGTCCTGCAACACAACTTTCTAAACCAGATTAATAATGATCAAAAGCTAACACAATTCAAATATTCCAATGGATATGAATCCCTAGGGCTTGGCTCAAGTGGTAAGAGCCTTGCACTGATGCAAGAGAAGACCAACATTAGTGTTTATTTATTTTCTTTAGGCATCTGTGTTTTAGTTTTCTTTTCCAATTAGGATTTGTTTATTTTTTTATTTTTTTTCTTTTTCTTGTTAAATTAAGAGTATATCTTAATCTATATAAGGGATACACACTCAATAGAACAATTCAGTTTTGGAGTATTAATATAATTTTAGTCTTTCAAAGTTATTCTTTGTTTACTTATTTGAGGCAACTATGGTCTTTCTCTTCTCGAATCGTTATTTTCTTTCTTTCAGAATTCCCTTTTCAGTTCTCAATTCTTAATTTTTGCTGCCATCATGTGCGGTTAGAACAATCATAGTTTTGCTCGGTGTCACATCCCCATCAGGTTTAAGGTTCGAATCTCCTTGGGTGCAAACAATTCCTTGAAGTCAAGCTCACCGACGAAGCCGAAGTCTTACCTGATCCGTATGGAGGGAGCACTTTGCATGGATTTGGGGTTTGTTTGACAAGGGTGAGTACACGAAATGGCCCTGCCTTAGAGGGGTTCTCCGTCATATTATAAAAAAAAAAATAAAAAAAATCCAATATATATGCTCATCGAAACATCAAATAAAGGGTAGGGAGTCAATGAACGTTTCAGCATATAGCATGCGTCACCCAAGAGTCCTGTAAGTCTATAAAAATAGTTAAGTAACCATCTATAACACTTAAACTTACCAGGCTAGCACATGAAATGTATCTGGCCTTTCATAAAATTATATATGAGAAATTCAAACGCATGCTTTACTGCTTTAGAAAGGTCAGTGCAAGAGAATCAGAGCATGAGGTATCTTTGGCATATGATATGTGTTGCATTGACCGATCAAAATAAGGTCCTAATTAATTTTGAAATCTAATCACCTTAAATAATTTCTTGACAATCTCTGGAGAAGAATCCCAAGGTTGCATACACAATGGTTGCTTCATCTTAACAGAATTTGGAGGAAACTTAGCCAGGAGATCTGGAAAATAAAGAAAGTTCTTGATACACAACTTCAAATAATGGATTTAACAGTATAGAGAAATTTGCAGATTCTTCCTCCACACCCAACCTTTGCAAAGTGAACAACCATGTAGACCATTGGCAGCAAAATGATCTGAACACCTCAGCAGATTTGGTCCTTGTAACTCTTGCAGCTCCAGCTCTTCATCATCCACCAGCATTGTAACCTGATCAAGGTATTCTTGAGATATTTCTCCTTCCAAAGCAAGTTCGCATTTTGCTTTATTTGGCCGCTTCTGATGCTCATCCCTGTTAGATTCCACCTCTGTTCTTCTGATGGATTGTTTCCTCTTATCTTGTGATTTATTTCTAAACCTTCCCTGTTTCTAAATACATGACTAACTGTCAGCAAACTTTCTAAAAGCAACCATTATAATCAATTTTTAAGATGATCAGCCTGCAGATACTAGCTCATACAGAAGGTAAATGAATAAAAATCATGAAAGGAAGAGTAAACAACTTACAGCCACGGGAACTTGTTGTCGTGGCCTTTTCTGCCGAAGTAGAGTTTTTTTTCGTGATATAGAAGTTGAGACTACAGATACACTAGCAACTTCCCTGTCACCAAAATCGACACCAGTAGGGAAATCTCCACCATCAGGATTAGTAGCCCGCCAAACTGTCATCAAACCTTTCCCAATACCATGTTTCTTCACTGGAGCACTCTTTTTGCGAGAAGCCTGGGGACTTAAGATGGCATGCTCGGAAACCTTTAAAAAAAGAAGGCCACAAAGTTTACATGAAAGTTCAAAAAAGTGGTCTAATGGGAGCAGCCAAAGATAGAAATAAGCAGGTCATAACAACTTTCTTAATATGGCAAGTAGAAATCCTTCTCAAGTACCTTTCTTCTTTTGTCTGCTCTTTGGTTCTCTTCACAAAATGGATGAGAATTTTTCGGATCTAAACAAGAAATTATGTAAGTGTGAAATGGTATTATAAAAACATTAAGTACAAGGCAAATTAAGATTACAAGAGGGAGAAAGAGAGAGAAGAAAAAGTGGGAAAAAACCACTAATAACCATTCTTCCATTACCAAATACACTTTTTTCTTTGATAGGTAACTAACTTATTAGAAAATCTCAAAGGGGATGCAAGCAGTGACATAAATTATACAAAACAAAAAACAACCCTAAATAACTTCCAAGCACAAGTGCTTGTGGAAAAGATGTAAAAATCAGGAAAGAAAAAGAAATCAGAAAATCCACCCCCCACAAGCAAGGCGTAATGTTTTTCAGGGAAAGGAAACTTAATCTTAAGTTCTCCTAACACATTTCAGAAGGAACCAACTAAAACCTAAAGAGAGTAAAGACTAAAGAACAGAGATACCTAGCAACCAAATACTGCAACAAAAGATGATGCGTTGACACCCTGTGCCTTTTACAGATATAACACCAGTTGACCATATTCTCTTCATTTTGATCAAGTTATCAACTCTAAGGATCCTCTGAAGTGTTCTCCAAGCAAAGAAAGCTCCCTTTGTAGGAGCAAAAGCATAGAGATACCTTTTATGCCTTTCTATATACCAAATTGGGGTCTAAATCTCTTTCCAAGGAAAATTTCTGTGGTGCTGTCCCACATGAGCCTTACCAAATGAGCTCATGTCACGTCACACTTTCTTCAGTAGTGTTCCACCAAACCAACTTTGCCTCCCCTATCCCCTCAACCCTGGACCTTTAAAGGGGCTCAAAAAACAATCATGGAAACCAGCCAACTTAAGTGGTCTACAAGCTTTAGAATATACTGATGCATAACCCCATAACCAAACATCAGAGTTACTGGATTCCCCACTAGAACTGCAAACCCAAATTGTATATCCCAGTTCATGGTGCATCAGCAACCCAGTTCCAATAACTTGAGGCCCAAACTCCAACAATCAGTTGTAATTGCTATCAACTGCTGCATAAAGAAGGGATATTTGGCTTGAAAAACCTTATAATATGCGGGCAAGATTAAAGAAGAAAATGAGAGAGAAAGAAATCACGAAGAGAAGATTTTGACATCCAATTGATGTGCCAGCCCTAGGAATGGTTTTTGCATATTCAACTATTCCATCTCTGCCCCGTTCCCCCCTTCCTATTTATTGCTCAAACAAAAAAATCCTTCTACTAGTGTTTGTGACCACAGGTTAGTGTCTGTTAGAAGATTCATATAGAATTGATGTATTCAATGTGTTGTACACCCATCAATTCATTCTCAAAAGGAATTTTCCAAATCATCCCATGTCCTTGCACAAGAATGAAGCCTGAGAAGAATTGAAACACATATAAAAAATATAGTGGAAGAGAGATTATTCATTTCACCTAGTTGCATGACGTGTCATACATGTGGAAATGATTAGTCGCTGGGTACTCAGGACCTGAGCTTAAAGACATGTTTCATGGTAACCGTGCCTTCCTAATCCCAGTAGAACCACAGAAATCTTGGCAAGCTCAATTTTACAAGCATCAAGAATCCATACGACGACACTCTAATAATACTCTCCTTATGAATTTCAACTTCAATAATCAGGCGGAACAAGAAAATCCAAGAAAATCATCGATCAAAATTATGAATAAACAAGATCTACCTGACACACAAAACATGCTTTTATCATACACACAAAAGCGAGGTATCTGGAGTATTACCTGTAAGACAGCAAAATGCCCCAGATGGAAGAGAGTCAAAGTCCACACCAAGGGGAGGACCATCCTTGCGGAACACCTTCTTCAGAATGTGGTCGGGAGTTAACAAATCCTGAAGAAGAAATAGTTTTTTTTTTCTCTTAGCATTCCGGTTCTCGGCCATAGATGGGCGCTTGGATATTAAAGACAAATGAGTCTTGGGGATACGCATCGAGGGATCTCCATTAAGTACCTTTCTAGCAGCTATAATGCCCGGTCCATTCCTTCTAGTAAGAATCGGACGTTTCTTACTCGAAGTCGAATGTGATGGTACAATAATTCCATTTTCTCTTTTATCCCTCCTCCTCTTCTCAACAAACCACCCCCGGACCTGCTTGTATGTCAATCCCAAAGCGGAGGCATGGTCTTCCATTACCTCTTTTGTAGGATACTTATTCTCTGCATCAAACAGCATTAAGTTAGGACGTCTGACAAACAAAGAATAGAGTAGACATTGTAATTAAAGGAAAATGTCATAATATTATTAAAGGCCAGAGGGCGAGAGAGGTTATGATGATGAAATAGTGGGTGGATACAGATACCTGCGTATAGCTGTTCAAGGGATTGAAGTTGTGACGGCGTTTTCCTTTTCATTTCCATTTTTTTCTTCTTCTGCTCTGATTGGGAAACCCAACAACTTTCTCGCTCAATTTGCCAGATTCAGAGTAAGCTTTTCCATAACAAAGTGTGATATAGTAAAATATGAAACCATAAAATGGAATTAAGAGGGCGTCTATGCAGACAATCCTAGCAGTAGAAATAGTAGATACTAAAGCCCCCGCTCTTTCAGTCTGTCTGCAAATGAACCACAGAGAGCGAACGCCCGAGCAAGACTCGCTCGCTGCTTTTGGGTATAAATCAGAGAAGAGACCCTGGAATTGAGACGAGAGAGAGAAGCAGATAATGAAATGAGGAGACTGGACTGAAGAGAGATAAAGTGAAAGTAGGGTTTTGGGTTTTACAAAAAAAAAAAAAAAAAAAATCTTCTGAAATGAAATTCCACTCCTCTCTCCTGGCCATGGGGACCTCGTCCGTTTTCTTTTTATCTTTTTTTTTTCGTTCTTTCTTTCTTTTGGGCCATTTTTGGGCTTCAGCTAATGGTACAAAGGTAATGGGCCTGAGGTAATCTACTGTACTAACTGCGAATATTAAATAAGAAAGAGAAATGCTAAAAAAAAAAAGTAATGCGACGTCGTTCTTGTAAAAAAAGAAACTGCTCTTCTTTTTTGTTTGTTTTTTTTTGTTTTTTTGTGAGTCTGCTCTATTTTGCTTTTCCTGGTCAAGAAACTTCTCTACTTGTTTTTAGGTATTCCTTTTACTTCCTCCGTTTTTGAGAGTTGGGAAACAGCAAGACCTGAGCGCTGACGACAAAAGGGGTCGACTTTTCTCCTTTGATTCGTCTTTCAAAGCGTCTATTACTTCTTTAAATGGTCTCTTCTTCATCTGTTTGTTTATTTTACGCTCAACTCTTTAATTCTTCTTATGCATCGAAGACGGGACTCGATAATTTACTGCGAATATGTATATGTATATAGCCGTTTTCTTTCGCTCGTATTTAAGTGTGTAGTCTCTTTAGAATTATTTGTGTAAAAGAAGGTTGTGTTTGCTGTTATTTTGTCGATGCCTCTGGATTCGCCTCAGTGCAAATTGAACAGTAGGCAAAGCCATTATGTTTACTAATGAGCTCATTTTGGTATTTTTCAGGATATTTGGGTTTGCCATGTTGAAAGCGAAAGCTCAACCCTTGGACAGTTATGAGATTTAAGGTTGAACTTTATAAGATTTAGCTTTACTTGATACGCTCTGTATGATATTCTGGACATCTTCTTTCGATCAATGTATTGATTTCATGCGGGTAATCTTTGAAAATTACCTATTCCCCATCCTTTAAAATCTCATCAACTCTTACTTGATTTTGGTTTTTTTAATTTAAAAAAAAGAAAAAAAAAAAAAAAAAAAAAAAAAAAAAAAAAAAAAAAAAAAAAACTTTTTGCTTTTATTGTTACTATTAATGCCAATAGACATTTTATTTTTTGCTTGACATATATGTGAATTTGGGATAGTGGGTTTTGACGGAGCAATGGAAGCAAAAGAGAGACGGGATACCTTCACCTTCAAAGTTGGGTCTCTACCCACCGTAATGTACATTCCTGACTTCATAACCGAGACGGAACAAACCATGCTCCTAAATAATGTGACAATCCCATCGTTATCTTACACTTTCCTTGTTCTATTTTCTCAACGTTTAGTTTACTTTTATTAGTTTATTATATTGTATCTTGCTTCACCTATGCTTCATAGGTTTATGGAGCCCCTGTATCAAAGTGGAAATGTTTGAAGAACAGGAGGCTGCAGAATTGGGGTACGTTGGTATCTATTAATTAAATCTTTCTTTTTATTTATTTCATATTGATTAAAGTTTGTTTTTCTGGTCTACGGCCACTGGCAGGAGGTGTTGTCCATGAAAAGGGTCTTCTACCACAAGATTGTAAGTGGAAAATTAATTATAATGTATTGCATTTTCTGAACCTGCATTTGTTATGTAATTATATTTTCTATCCGGTATTTAAATGCTGCATGAAAATTGAAGCTCCATGGTGCACATTACATATGCTTTCAGATGTGTTCACTGTGTTCAACTTGTAGCACTAGACAGTCTTATTTCTTTCAGCAAACAACCTGATTACTACTTTGGGGTGTTTGGACATCCCATTAGGCTTTGAGATTGTTCATTTTGTTTAAATAGTAGCACTTTGAATGCCTTTGTCTTATTCTCAAAAACTCTTTGACACAAATGCATGGGTGTCCAAACAGCCCTAAATGTTCCCTTCGACCCATAGACGGATTTAGGGAAGGATTGGCATAGGCCATGGCCTCTCCCCAAGTTTTGAATAGTTCTATATAAATATATTTAGGGGAAACTTCAGATAGTCCCCCTAAGGCTACAGCCCTTTTGATGCCCCCCATAATCTTTAAAAACTCTCACTTTGATATTTTGAATTTCTAATATATATCACTTAATCCCCTTCCGTTAAAATTCACCGTTAAATTTTGATGGAAGGAGTAATTCATTCCACCTTATTCAGCATTATGAGAATAATATAGTTCAACATTCACACTTCTAGGGATTGTCAAATATTTCTTAATTGTGCTAATGGTTGGTAAATACCATAAGATCAATTATCTAGCATCTTATTTATCGACTTATTGTAGTTGTGCTTACTGTTTCCATTTTTACTGCAACTACAAAACGAACATTTTTTAGCCATGAATATTGTTAAAACTAGGTTTCGCTACAAAAATGAAGACGAGTTTCTGATTGATTCTTTGATATTGTATATCGAAAGAGAAATTGTTGCGAAATTTAGGATAAAGTCAATCATAAATGATTTTTGGAATTTAAAATAACGTTAGGTTCTATTTTGATAGGTGATTGAATTGAAAATTGAATTATAATAACAAATAATTATTTTCTGTCTTTTCTCTTGCTTATATTTTCTTAACATTGAATGTGTACTAATTTTATTTTTTTATATATTATTTTAATCTTCAATCTTAATATATTTCACATCCATGCTTTGGCCTACTTTGATAACAATTTCTAGTTCCGTCCTTGCTTCGACCCGTTGCATTTAGAGTAACTGTAAAATACCTTGTTCTGGTTTGAAGTGTGTGATGTTTCTCAGGCCACTTTATTGAAAAGTAGAGTATTATAAAGCAATTGTTTGTGGTTAATTGGACAAAGTTTGGCTGACTCGGTGTCAATAGTTTGTTGGTAACAAATTGTCTGAACATAAAGGATTATGTTAGTAATTTAAGGCTAAGAAGAGTGGAATCCTGCTGCTCTTTTGGAAACTCTCACACGATTTCCAAACTTTGAGGTGAGTACTTACAATCATGGCAGACAGAACTTTCCACCCATCGGATATGTTTGCAGAAATGAGAATAAATGTTATTGCTAGGAATGAGGCATGATGCACATATAATTCTGCTTAATATTAGCTTTGCCACTATTGTAAAATATTATTAGCCTGATTTATTTGTGTTGAAGCTCATCCACTGCTAATTGTAGCGGGATGCAGAAATGACCCTCTCTCCCACTCTTTCTTGCAGTGCCTCCTTGGCTAACAAGGATTACAGAAAAGATATATGAAGAATCAGGGTTATTCCCCTCATCAATAAATCATGTTCTTATCAATGAATACCTTCCTAACCAAGGCATAATGGTTTGCACAGAATCCTCTTTAGTTCATTTACAGTCATTCCTTCATAGTCATTTTTTTCTTGTTTCAAGTCTTTAACCTCAAATTTGCAAATATAATTCTAGTGATGATGTGTTACTCTTGAGAACCTTATTGCTTTGTGTTTATAACTACCACTTGATGAGTGTTAAAACGCATTACCATAATACTTGAATGTTTTGAATACTCTGCTACAGTATTTAGCAACACATTTGTTGTGAACCCCACCTTATCTACATAATTGTCTGTCATACAGCCACACCAGGATGGGCCTGCTTACTTTCCTGTAGTAGCAATTCTGTCACTTGGATCACCTGTTGTAATGGACTTTACTCCCCATTCAAGATTGAGACTACACGCAAAAGATGTTGAGGATAACAATTCTGATGGAGGAACTTCTGAAATTGAGAAAGATAAATGGTTACATGATCACTGCCCTTTTTCTGTCCTACTGATGCCTCGTAGTCTACTGATATTCAAGGATGAGGCATACTTGGGTCAGTATCTTTGGTTGCCTTTGCCTCTATATAATTTAGGATTGTCCTAATTACTAAAATGGAAAACATTGTGCTTATGGTTCCAGATTACTTGCATGGAATAGAAGATAGTGAAGTACAGCAATTTGATGGGGTAAGATTAAGAGATGCATGAATTTGTCTCGGTCAAATGACAAGTGATATGTGATGAAATAGCATCTACTATCAAACGAAATTTATGATTCAACTTGAACTTATTCCTCAACGAACTGGCATATCCATTATCTCCTGTGTTCTCACATTCGTCTCTTTCAGGCTGTAAATGAAATTGAAGCTCTCAAACATTCTGTACAAGATCAGCCACAATTAGAGTCAGAGGAAGGTGTTGAAGTAATGGGAACCCAAGATTTTAAGGCCATCCGTAGAACTACAAACAGAATTTCATTGACATGCCGATTAGTGTTAAAGGTTCACAAAAAATTGTTCAAGTTTTAGAATATTTTCTCTGGTATATGTAGTTTCTGTCATCTAACATTTTAAAAGTTTCTATTATCGTAAAAACGAGATATTTGAATATCGGATTCATCGGTTTCATTAAATTTTTACCAAAAATATATGATGCCTAAAGCTTGTATACGTTGGCTAAAGCTTGTGTACGTCCGATCCGAAGAAACCTATAAAAAACTTACGTCATTTGAAGTCGTTTTTCACCGAACGAAACAAAATTATACCACTTTAAGAGTTTCTATTATTATAAGAATGAGATATTCGAATTTCGGGTTCACTGGTTTTACTAAATTTTTATTAGAAATATATGATTGCAAAAGCTTATGTGCATCCGATGCAAAAAAAAACCTATAAGAAATTTATGTCATTTAAAGTTGTTTTTCACCAAACGAAACAAAATCATACCATTTTAAGAGTTTCTATAATAGTAAGAACGAGATATTCGAATTTTGGGTTCATCGGTTTCACTAAATTTTTATAAAAAAAGCTTGTGTGCGTTCAGGGCGAAGAAACCTATAAAAAATTTACGTCATTTAAAGCCAATTTCCACCAAACCTAACAAAATCAAACCATTTAAATAGTTTCTATTATTATAAGAATGAGATATTCGAATTTCGACTTTATCGGTTTCACTAAATTTTTATTAGAAATATATGACGGCTAAAGCTTGTGTGTGTCTGGTGCGATGAAACTTATAAAAAATATACGTCATTTGAATCTGTTTTCTACCGAAAGAAACAAAATCATATCATTTTAAGAGTTTCTATTATTGTAAGAACGAGATATTTGAATTTCAGCTTCATTGGTTTTACTAAATTTTTATCAATATACAAAGGCTAAAGCTTGTGTCTGTTCGATGTGAAAAAAAAAACCTATAAAAGACTTACGTCATTTGAAGCTGTTTTCTACCAAATGAAACAAAATCATACCATTTTAAGACTTTTTATTATCATAAGAACAAGATATTAAAATTTCGGCTTCATCGGATTCACTAAATTTTTATCAAAAACATACGACGACTAAAGCTTGTGTTCGTCCGGTGTGAAGAAACCTATAAAAAACTTACGTCATTTGAAGCCATTTTTCACCAAACGTAAAAAAATCATACCATTTTAAGAGTTTCTACTATTGTAAGAACGAGATATTCGAATTTCGGCTTTATTGGTTTCACTAAATTTTTATCTGAAATATATGATTACAAAAGTTTGTAAGCGTCCGGTGCGAAAAAACCTATAAAAGAATTTATGTCATTTGAAGCCATTTTCTACATAATGTAACAAAATCATACCATTTTAAGAGTTTCTACTATTTTAAGAACAAGATATTTGAATTTCAGTTTCATCCGTTTCACAAAATTTTAATTAGAAATATATGACGGCTAAAACATGTGTGCGTCCAATACGAAAAAACCTATAAAAAATTACGTCATTTGAAGCCGTTTTCCACCAAACGAAACAAAATAATACAATTTTAAGAGTTTTCACTATTGTAAGAACGAGATATTAGAATTTTGGCTTCATCGGTTTCACAAATTTTTTATCAGAAATATACGACGGTTAAAGCTTGTGTGTGTCTGGTACGAAGGAACCTATAAAAACCTTATGTCATTTGAAGCCGTTTTCTACCGAACGAAACAAAATCATACCATTTTAAGAGTTTTGTATTATTGTAAGAACGAGATATTCGAATTTCGACTTCATCGATTTCACTAAATTTTTATCAGAAATATACGATAGCTAAAGCTTGTGTGCGTCTGGTACGAAGAAACCAATAAAAAACTTACGTCATTTGAAGTTGTTTTTTACCGAACGAAACAAAATCATCCCATTTTAATAGTTTCTATTATTGTAAGAACGAGATATTCCAATTTCGGGTTCATCGGTTTCACTAAATTTTTATCAGAAATATATGAATGCAAAAGCTTATAAGCATCAAGTGCGAAAAAACCTATACAAAATTTATGTCATTTGAAGCCATTTTCCACTGAACATAACAAAATCATACCATTTTAAGAGTTTCTGCTATTGTAAGAATAAGATATTCGAATTTCGGCTTTATCGGTTCCACCAAATTTTTATTCGAAATATATGACGGTAAAAGCTTTTGTGCATCCAATACGAAAAAACCTATAAAAAACATACGTCATATGAAGCCATTTTCCACCGAACCTAGCAAAATCATACTATTTTAAGAGTTTCTATTATTGTAAGAACGAGATATTCAAATTTCGGCTTCATCGATTTCACTAAATTTTTATCAAAAACATTCGACGACAAAAGCTAGTGTGTGTCTGGTGCGAAGAAACCTATAAAAAACTTACGTCATTTGAAGCCGTTTTCTACTGAACGAAACCAAATCATACCACTTTAAGAGTTTCTATACAAGAGTTTCTATTGTTGTAAGAATGAGATATTCGAATTTCGGTTTCATTGGTTTCACTAAGAAATATATGACAACAAAAGCTTGTATGCGTCCGGTGCGAAAAAACCTATAAAAAACTTAAGTAATTTGAAACCATTTTCCACCGAACGTAATAAAATCATACAATTTGAATAGTTTCTATTATAGTAAGAACGTGATATTTGAATTTTGGCTTCATCGGTTTCATTAAATTTTTATAAAAAATATATGACAGCAAAAGCTTATGTGCGTCCGGTGCGAAGATACATATAAAAAACTTACGTCATTTGAAGCCATTTTCAACCGAACGTAACAAAATCATATCATTTGAATAATTTCTATTATTGTAAGAATGAAAGATTTGAATTTCAGCTTCATCCATTTCACTAAATTTTTATTAGAAATACACAATGGCAAAAGCTTGTGTGCGTCCAGTGCGATAAACCTATAAAAACCTTACGTCATTTGAAGCTGTTTTCCACCGAACGAAATAAAATCATACCATTTTAAGAGTTTCCACTATTGTAAGAACAAGATATTT
>FXXK01000050.1:1191-11253 GCA_900184695.1 Betula pendula | reverse complement strand
AGACTCTGTTTTCTCATTAGAATAGTAGAATATTGTTGATGACTGAATCTTTAATCTCCTTTCACTATCATGGGATTAAAAGGGTTGATGCGACACTGTCCATCAATTTTTATAAAAAATAAAAAAAACAAAAATTCAATGATTGATAAACACTACCACATTAGTTTAGTAGAACAAAGCTTAGTATGTAACATTTCTCTTATTTATTGGCATAAAATTCAAACTCACACTTGCATTCCAACACATGCAAACTAGTAAGGAATGGTCATCATCTCCACCAAGGTTTTTGATGGGGTTTTGCTAGTTCATATGGCAGTGATGCAGGTGAAGATTCAAGTGTGCCCAGTGGCAGAGCCAGATAATGATTATTGTAGGGGGCTGAACTTAAAATTTGATAAACACACTTTAAAATAAAAATTGAGTAATTTTTTACATAATATATGTATCACAAAAAATATATCTATAGAAATTCATAAATATGTGCCAAAATTGATATATTAGCAACGTAACATATCGGAACTAGTACAAAAAGACAGAAATACAAAAAGTATCTAAACTGTAGTTTACGGTCCCTTAGAAAAACAAAATCATTAAGTATCGAATCTAAATTGAAACTCTCAGCAATTTTTCTTTCAATATAAAGAATTAAACTATTTGCAAAAAAAAATCATCCTCCATTTTGTTGCGAAGTCTTGTTTTAACAATTTTCACAGTTAAAAATGCTCGTTCGGTAGTCGTTGTAGACACTGAAAAAGTCAAAACAAGACAAATCAATCTATCTATAAGATAGTATGCCTTTGATTTTTCTGTCTCTGTCAATACTTGACATAATTCTGCAATGGAAGGCAAACTTTGTAATTTCGGATCATTAAGCAAACCAAATTCAAAATGCTTCAGTTGATATCTCAAATGAATTTTCTCCTGCTCAGAAAAATCAAAACGATAGTATTTATCCGCAAGACTACATATATCATCAACTTTAAATGATTTTTAAGCATGCTTTGGATCCAAAGCTGAGATAAGTGTCAAAAGCCCTTTCACCAAACCTATTATTGAGCTCCTGTAATTGAAAGTTTATAGTAGTATTGAATATATCAAAATGATAATGATGTTCCACTATAATGTGATTCCATTGGTTACGACCTTGACCTTCAACATAACGAGCACTCAAATCTGGAATGTCAATTTCAAATTTTTTTAAGAAAAAGATGACATTCTCAAGCAAATTATCCCACTCATCATCTCTGAACTTTTGGATAAGTTCTTTTGCAACAGATGCTGAAGAATAGCATTCAAAATGCCTTGATTTTTTTGTTGGAAAGCTTGACAAAGAACATCTGTAATACCCATGATTTCCTTCATTAAATGTAAAATAAATATGAATTCGAAGGATGTAACCATTTTATAAGCAGCATTAGCATCTCCACGTTGAGAGTAAGTGCCTCCTTCTCTTCTAATATTTTTCAGCACTGAACAAGTAGCATCAAACATCTTTATTAGGCTACAAATAGAATTACAATGAGAACCCCAACGAGAATCACCAGCTCGTTTCAAATTGCCAATTTGGTTAGCTCATTTTTCAGTTTCAAGTTCACCAATAGCTCACATGTGTGCAATTTGTGCTGCTTGAGTGGTTTGTAGTTCATCGTGACGTTTACATGAAGCACCAACCACATTGACAATGAAATTCAAATTTGTGAAGAACTCATAAACAGAAACAACTTCTTTAGATGCAGTAACTAATGCTAATTGTAATCGATTAGTAAAACAGTGAACATAGTATGTACAAGGACAATCATTAAGAAATAATGTTTGCAATCATTTCTATTCACCATAACATCCTTGTCCATGAATATTTTGAATATCAATGCAATAACGAGAAAGAATAGCAAATACTTCATTCTTTATAGTCAACGCTGATGTATCTTTAACATGAACAAAATCAAATAAGTGTTCTTATATAAAACCATCTCTGTCAACAAATCTCAAAAAAATAGTCATTTGCTCTCTCTTATACTCATCTCGTGTCTCATCAACAATAATGCAAAATTTAGAGTCCCCAATATCTTCACGAATTTTATCTCGCATTTTACTTGCAATGACTTGCAAAATCTCCTTTTGAATTGTATGTAACATATACTTTGCAGATTTATAAGCATTTTCTAAAACAACTTTTGCAACTTTATCATTATATGATGTCAAAATTGGAATCATCTCAAGAAAACAACCTTTGCAACTTTATCATTAATAATATAACAAAAATAATACCTGTGACGTCTTGGCCCCCGTAGGCAACCGAACACGTCAACCCGGGATCCGGCGCAGTCAATACCCTGCGTCCCTTCACCTTGGCCCCTTTCGGGCACTACTCATATTGTCCGCTTTGGGATCCAGTGCAGTCAATACCCCGCGTCCCTTCACCCTCACGGTTAAGGGCCCCATGTTCGAACCATGAGGGACGCCTCCAAAGGGGAATGGAATAAAACCGTAAGGGTGAAGGGACGCAAGGTATTGACTGTGCTGGATCCCAAAGCAGACAATATGAGTAGTGCCCGAAAGGGGCCAGGGTGAAGGGACGCGTCCAGCCCTTTTGGGAATGGAATAAAACCGTGAGGGTGAAGGGAAGCAGGGTATTGACTGCACCGGATCCCAAAACGGACAATATGAGTAGTGCCCGAAAAGGGCCAGGGTGAAGGGACACGGGGTATTTGACTGCGCTGGATCCCGGGTTGACGTGTTCGGTTGCCTACGGGGCCGGGACGTCACAATACCAATGGGAAAGCCGAGAGGATTGAGGAAAGTATACTATTACTGTACGTTACTTTCTATAAAGAAAACAAAAAACTGAAAAAGCAAGAAACTTGTAAAAAACAATTGTACCTCTATTCGGCTGCTATGCAGTCTGCAATCCTCTTCTAATTTTGACTCTTTGTTCAACTACGATAGTTTTTAATTAATCTAAAAAAAACCCTAACTCTACATGCCACTACCACCGTACCACGTGTCGAACAAAAAAAAAAGCAAAAAAGTAATTGCAAGGCTAGGACTTGGTCTACGATTTAATCATGTGGGGGCCAGTCAAAAAAAAATTTCACTGCACTGCAGGGGCCGTTCTTCAAATAGTACTGTGAAAGAGAAAAAAAACAAACAACACTTCGAGGAAAAAACACAAGAAAAGAAAAGAAAGAAATAACATAGAAAGAGGAAGAAGAAGAAGGGGAATAGTACCCTAGGGAGGGTTGAAGATCACTGATGGGACAACAACAACAAGAGGCAGGGACAAAATGGGAATGCTTCACTTTAGCCAATAGAACCTTACACTAGGGCTGACAATTTTTTACACTACTTTCAAACCCGACACGAACCCAAAACGAAATTAACAGGTTATAATTGAAAAGTCTAACCCGTTTAATTAAATTGGTCAGATTAATTATTGTTGATCTATATAATATTATACCAATATTTCGACACTACTCGAACCCAACACATGAACTCAAATTGCCACCCCTACCTTAGAACAAAATTTTCCTCCAAACTAGGTTGGAGAAAATTCCTTCAACCTAATCTCTAAAGTTGCCATGTGTCCCAAAACATGTGTTTCTCACATGTCTTTTTTTTAACACTAACGTCTACAAACCACCGTTAACTCTCTAATTTTTCTGTCACTCTAACGTCTTCTCCTCAAGCCTCTCATCAAAAACAACATCACTACAACGTCTTCACCCTCGAGCAAGAACTGCGATTCAGATTTCAGCGAGCACATCCCCCCTCTAAAGGTTTCTTTGAAATTCTTCTGAGATTCTGCGATCAGATGGGGATTCACCCACTATGAAGGAGCAAGAACCAGAAGGGCCCACTGAAATATATGACATTGATGACATCATGGTTGCAGGGGAAGTGTGGGAATGATTTTATTTGTATGGTTGTTCGTAATTGTGAGAAANTTTACCGGAAGATGGTTGTATTTGAGAGAAGAGTTTTTTTTTTTGAAAGAATTGTTGTATGAATGTGTTTGTTTAAATGCATGAATGGCAATTGAAGTTTAAGTTTTTTCTTTTGCAGATCAACTGCTTGCTAAAATGCTTCATAAAGTGAAGACACTTGTTTTGTTTGTAATTGTCTTTACAGAGAGGAAAACTCTTAGCTTTAGAGTCATAATAACTTACAACTATCTTACAGCTATCTAATAGCAGATGAGACGTAAATGATAAACTAATCACTAGAGTACGCAGGTTTAGATGAGCCTTGGTGACTGGAAAGATGTGCTCCATGTTTGCTGTTTGGTAGCCATGATTTTCCCTTAGAATGAGTTCCTTGGAGTCAGCACCTTGAGGCTTGTCTTTTGGAAGCAACGTGGGCTGTTTGTTGACAGCAATGGTTTGAGGTTTAACACATCAGAGAGTTACAATGCCAATACTTGCAATTCTGTCTTTCTTTCTCTTTTCAGCCAAACAAATTAAATAACAAAAGTAAGAACCATGATAAGTAAATCATGGACAGCAACTACATATTGAGAAATCCTGTTGTTTATGGAATTAGCAACCAATATCGATTGCTGATGGAGTATATCAACCCCAAACAAAAACGTTATCGTTTGGTGCAGCATTACGTTTATGATGGAAACTGTAGACTTATATTAGGTAGTTGTTTGAAACTTTTCTATTCCAATGTCGGAAGCACCAAAATATACTGATAGATCATTTGCTGCAATGGCAAGAGCAATAAGGTGAGTGTTTCTAATCACATCATCGTTTGTGCGTTATGGCATATTTAATCAATGCTTGTACAAGCATCGAGTCATGTATTTCATTCATCCATGCAGATATTTTTGTACATGATCACAATGTGACAGACTATGAGTGTTTTGATTTGATTGTGCAATGCTTATACAGATGCACTACTATTTCTAGATACGCGAATCTTCCAGTAACAAGCTTAAACACGATATTTATGCTACTACATATTCGAGAATGTGAATAGAGATGTAGTGTCGGTCGTAATATTGATTCCTAACCAGAACCTACGTAGCTGTATAGGTATAAATATTGAAACATGTGTCTAAGTCGAGTGTATTTGGTTTTGTTTCTGTGTGGCTTTATGATGAGCTATGTAACTAATAGTTCGTATGTGAGATTCATTTAATTGTAGTATAATGTGAGTTACGGTTTTTGTTAAGTGAATAAAGTCTTGTGTATAAGCCTGCTTGTTTAGTTAGGATCTTACCTTTTATAATTATTTTCCATTACTACAAAAAAAATAATAGCGATAACATGTTTAAAGTCCTTTTTCCCTTTTATGATCAGTTATAGGTTTCCCATCAATCGGAAAATTTATGAAGATTTTTATTTAAACAGCTAGCGGAAGGTAAAGCTATCAATATGCATAACTAATACCCCTTTGTTTCCATTACCTAGCCCTACGAAGCCTAAGCGTTTCCCAGGTGATTTTTCAGTGTTAGAAATCGTGTAACAGCGTTAGAATTAACGACTTCTTTACATGTACTTTCACTTTTTTTTTAAAGAATGTCGAAATTTCATTAAAAGAAATGTACAACCTAAGAACACAAAAATACTGATAAAGAGAAATACTAACATAAGAAAATCATGAACGACTAGACATCTATAGACAATCATGAAGGCAGCTTTACCAAAGAAAAAGATTTTAAGAGAAAGCCTTTTAGTTTCTCCATCGTACCATGCCAAATCTCAAAGCTACAATCATTTCTTTACTCCTAGAAACAATCCACGTTAAGTAAGAAAGATCATCTTGTCCACTTTGCATACTTAGAACATACGAATTTAATCTGTGCCCTGCCCGCTCTTTCGATAACATTTGTTACTAAAAGAGTAATATCTCGAGCCCAGACCCAAAATGCGACATCAAAGAAAACTACAAGCAGAGTTCAAAATGTCAAAAACACCGGTAATTTTAAAGTTGCATGTTGAGATTGTTGAGACTGTGTAAAGGTTATCACCCAAAAGTTGTTTCCAATGTTCATAGATGAATACATGGAAATGGGTGTTGTAACTATTACAAGCTAAGTAAGGAGTCTGTGCTATATACGGATAAAAGTATAGATATAGACAGAAGTAAAAGAACACCTGGTTAATTGTGAGCTCACACTACTATCCAATGCGTGTATGAAGATAACTTTGTAGAATTCTATTTTCCATGGCGCTTTAAAAGTTCTTGATAGCATAAATCACTCTTAAGAGCGCTACAAAGAAGTATAAAATAAAACCCATAGAAGAACAGTATAGCAAAATCACAAATGATGGAAGCAAAAGGTTGAGAATAAATTTTTCACTTGACTTATGTCAAGCATCAACAGCGATTTACATTATGGATATTAAGGTATTCTCAAATCGCAAATATCTAAGTAGGATGTCCATCTACCCGGCTCTTTGTGCTTTTAACTTAGACTTGATTACTTGTCAATAAGAAATTGTCCTTGATGAGTTCTTCCCAAAAGGCCAACTAGAGCAATGAAATTGGTTTACTTGGTAGGCTCCTACTGAGTACAGTATCTAGAAAGTCTCAAGTTATGTTCCATGAGACAATAAATTATTCACCCTATAATGTAAAGAAGAACGTAAGACTATAGCAAACTAGCAATACATTATGATGAGACCGCCATACATAATCCTATAAAAATTTTATTGAATGTATTTCTCATAACTAAATAAAAAAAATAAAGATGCTCTAGATCCTAATGGTGTGGAGAAGTCAAAAGTAGGTTCAAGGTGAAGCGATAATGAGAAACTCTAAGATGATGGATGTAGCTTTGAAGATAGACGTAAGTGGGAAATCTTTGAAATACTAAAAACTTGCTTTCTTAGAAAAACGTGGCATGAATGTGAAATAAGACAGCGTTGCAAGAAATGCAATTACAACAGCATGAAATTTAGGCGAAAAAGATTTAGTCTCTGGCTTCATAAACATCTATTATGATAAGAGAGTGGAACCAGTTTGTGTAGCAATTACGCAGAGCAGCACTTGAAATCTACGAATAAAAGTAAAATATGTTACATCGTGTTGCTCCATTTTTGGACTATTGATTGTATTATACATTAATTAATATACCCAGCATGTAATTATTAGTTTCTCTCTCGAGTGTAAGGGTTTTATGTTTACCCATCTAGCTTAATTTCTAGCGGTCCCGTATACTCCCAATTGACTGCTCAGCATACCACAGAAGAGTTTTGGTACAGTCGATCCTGAGCGCACAATATATAAGTCTTGCTCTTATCAACTATTCTCGGCGTATTTAATCATGCATTTGTATGCAATAGATATCTCTCCTCTCCTACATTTCCTGCCTCATTATATTATTACAAATACCTCACTGATTCTCAAAATACAAATATCTAACCACACACACTCGACTCTATTCAACGGAATTATATACAATTTTTCCTAGGCATTATCTCTGTTTGACATCAGAACAACAGATATGGTTGGTCTTTTAACTTTAGATTTACTCATCCTTATAATACTTCTGGCGTTCCCTACATCTTGTAGCTTCTTAGATTTTAATCTTATGATCAGTAGAGACCATGATTAATTTCATGTCAACCTTTTTTAGATGAGTGTTGGTGAGCTCTTATGAATGTGTTATTTGAATAGAATACATCTGTACATATTGCTGTTGATAGCCAGTGCTTTGCGTAATTTGTATAGTGTAATATCGACATGTAATGTTGAGCAGTATCACACTTATACTAAATAGTAATGTTGTTCTCAAATATTACTTATTTCGTTGAGAGTTTTGTAATTTTTGCGTAATTACAAATTGAGACAGTCGTTATTAGTCCATTGGCTATCTGTTTAATGAGAAAAGATTGTCAAATCAGGACCTCGGTCTAACTTCACAAATGAAGATGGCAAGAGAACGTGCAGCCTGGAACGAATAAGCATAATCGGAGCAAAAGTAAGTATAGTTCAGGAGTCTGCTCTTAATCCAGGAAAGAAAGATGGCAATAAACTGAAAAGACAAATGCAGCTTGATATGGAAATATGAAATGGATACAAGCGGCTTGACTCCAATCACAACAAAATATTTCCATTACGCCAAATGGAGGAATCCTTAGGATGGCCTTAAAAGTCATCACCATTGAATGTATTTCCTTAAGTTAGCTAATCATGTCATTTTGTATTGGTGCAGAGATTCTGTTAATTTCTGCTAATTATAAAGTCCACATTTTGAAATTTAATAGTTCCCTAGTATCGGTGGAAAATCCTTTTAAGTTCTATGCCTTAATTAAACCAATTTCAAAACATTGGTGTATTGTTCTTTAGTATCCTATCTCGTTTTATTCCATATATATGTGGATTGTGGATAGCTATATTATAAATAATCGCATCTTTGTTTACCCCTTGCAGCATCTGATTAGTTGGGCATATGCGGTAGTAGGTCCTATTATTAGAATGAAGTAATCGTTGGCATAACTCAGACTTTGCTACACTTGGAGAAAAAAACCCGAGTTCATTGGAGTAACTATAATTGGCAAAGCTTCAAGTAATGGATCGAACTATGAAAATGCTAAGCACTGATACATCTCAAAAACATAAATAGTAGGAGAGAGGCAGAAACGGATAGAAGATGAGAGAGTGTATACTGCTCATTCTGAATATTGTAAAAATTAACATAGTTTGCTCCGATTACGCGAGGCGACCAAATGCACAAGATAGTCGTTGGTTCTTCAGTAGGTTCGCAGCAAATCTCTCGATTACCATGACTACTAGCGACATAGAAGATGTTAAAGAGTATGTTTTATATCTAAATACTCCCGAGCAGAAATAGAAGACTAATAAAAAAGAAAAGGGAAAATCTAAGAAATATTGGTGTGAAAATTTGTTACATTATGGTGAGATCCCCACGATCTGACTTAATTTCAAATTGATTGTATCCCAAAACATATCTTTAATGGTTGTAAACCCGCCAAGCCAACAAGTCAATTTCACTCCAAAGCAGCATTGCTGAGCAAAACTACCAAAAGAAAACCATGTCAAATCTATAAAGGCAGTGCTGCATAATTACTAAGTCCTAGCTGCTTCTTGTATTTCTAGATGCTGCTCACCCCAGGTGGAGGTTGCTCACTTGGACTAATGGTTCAACTATTATGGCTTTGGTTCTTCTCCAACAAGTTATTACATATTGAAGGAGTGTCCTGCATATAAGTTTCTTTTCCAATATCATTTTAATTTTAATAATAATAGTAATTGACTGCAGAGATAGATGAAAATAGTAATCTTCTTAAAATTATAACCTGATCAAGTTATCCAATAGCTGAAATTCTTGCCCGACATTACAGCCCTCTCTTTGAGTAATTGGCATCACAGAGTACTCCTATATAAGGTTAAGTAATTATTAAATAAACCAGAATTATTAATGGACCTATAAAAATTATTGTATATAAAAGAATGTAATATCTTTCTTTACTTAGATATTCAGTACTGTGCTGTAAGTTTGCCTAACAACTTGAGGGCATATGTTGTTTTGTTTTGAGACTGAATACTTTTTCGCGTTCTACGTGCACTTTCAGACTCTTTTTGGGACGTCCAATAGAAGTTTTGTTTTAATCACCGTACGGCTTCCAAAGTTAAATCCTCATCAGAACTATATACAGCTTCACCTGAGCCCTACTTGACTCTTCCACACCATTAGCATAACATCTTTTTCTCATTTCTTTCAAATACTTCATAATATTTAGAACTTCTATCGGCACATTATACAATCATCTCACTCTCTGCTGCAAAATGTGGAACTTGATACGAAACTTGACTTATGGAGTAAGCTTTCCTATTGACTCTCTGAGAATAGCTTTAATATCAACGTCCACGATAGTCTTGAAGCACCACCTTTCATCTTTGTCATCTTTTCACTATATAATTGCTTGAGATATATATTCTTTATTCAAGAACTTTTAAAAGAATCGAAAAAAAAAAAAACTAGAATTCCTACAAAGTTAATCTTCATACAATGCTTGGATAGTAGTTGTTGAGCTTCAACTTAACAGGTGTTTCCTGAGTTCTCTGTCTATATTTAACTTTGTATCCGTT
>FXXK01000049.1:0-13116 GCA_900184695.1 Betula pendula | reverse complement strand
TAAAGAAAAGGGCTGGGCCCATATGATTAAAGTAAAGAAAAGGTTGGGCCATGATTTAAAGTATAGAAAAGGCTGGGCCCATAAGATTAAAGTAAAGAAAAGGGCTGGGCCCATATGAGTAAAGTAAGAAAATGGCTGGCCCATATGATTAAAGTAAAGAAAAGGGCTGGCCCATATGATTAAAGTAAAGAAAAGGGCTGGGCCATTATGATTAAAGTAAAGGAGAAGTGGAAGATTAAAGCATGCATGTATTGTTCTAGATGGTTTATATGTATATGTATCCAAACATATTTTGGAGCATATGCATACATTTACAGTTATATAATGATTTAAATTGCTTTAGGAATGTGTTGTTTACTTCATCAGCCACACTGAGTTTGATAATTGAAAGAGTAATTTTTTATGAAGTTGAGTGGCTGATATTGTAAGCGATTACATAAATAAAAGTCTGGCTCATTGCGAAAACCCTCGGGGAGTCTTCATTCATTACGAACTGTTGACTCACCCTTTCTTCTTTTCTTCCCCTATGTAATCATGGATGATTCTCATGATTACATAGAGTTACTTTTGTTGCAGGTTGAGGGATTTGCGTTGGTTCGGGTGGAGTTTAGAAGTCATTCAGGAGTATGATTGGCTATGCTAGCTGGTGGTTTGCTGATTTAAGTTTAGTCAGCCTTTGTTGGTTTATATTGATGCTTAGCGTGGCAAGCCATTATTAATGTATTATTTTTTAGATTCAGTTGTATGATTCATGTAATGTAATAGAAGCTCTGGTTTATTTTATTGATAAGTTTATCAGGTCATGAATAGATTAAATTATTATTAGTGTTTCCGCTGGTATATTGTTTAATGATGTAGTAGTAACGTCTTGTGGCTTATTGAGAAAGAAAAATTTTATTTCCACTTTTGCTCTATGAATTTAGAGCGGGACGTTACAACAGCCAGTGATCTGCATTGCACCTCGTAAACCTAGTAGAGTCCATGAAGCTATCAAACTTCTTGTACTATTGCCTTGGAGCTTGTTTTAGGCCATACAAGCTCTTCCTCAGTTTGCATACCTAACTTTATTTCCCCTGCACTGTGAATCCTTGTGGCTATCTCATGTAGATATTTTCCTCCAAATCGCCATAAAAGAATATTGTCTTCACATCTAACTGCTCAAGATGTAGATTCTCTACCGCCACAATTCTCAGTACCAGTCTAATGGTTGTCATCTTCACCACTGGTGAAAATATGTCGGTGTAGTCAATACCTTCCCTTTGCTGAAAGCCCTTAACAACCAATCTCACCTTGTAGTGCTTGCTACCATCATGCTCACCCTTTATTCTATATCCCCACTCGTTATGTAAAGCTTTCTTACTTGCTGGCAACTCAGTCAGCTCCCATGTCTGGTTAGTCATCAATGGAGACCATCTCATCTTTCATGGCTAACTCATACTTAGTTGAATTTTTAACCTGCAAGGCTTCATCATACGTCTCTGGCTCACCACCATCTGAAAGCCATGTAGGTGTCCCCTGCTCACTACCATTGTAGGTGTTCCCTACTTAATCTGTTATTCTTCAGTTTCTTCAACTTCAGGATCTTGTTCAGCTTCTGGATCTTCATCAACTTCTGAATTTCTTCTATGAGCTGCACCATTAGAAATCTCATCCAAGTTGATAAAATCAGGCTTCTCAGCCTCTGACTCTGCATTGACTGATTCTGCATTCGAACCGTCCTTGGGGGTGTGATAAGTGTTGAATGTTATACATTCAAGCCCCTTAACACGCATGTGTTATACCTTATTTTGTATTATTATCTAATATTTTCAGTGTGTTTTAGTGTTTGCCTTATTTTCAGGTCTTAATGAATATTCCAGACATATTAGGGACATTAAGCTTGAAGATAATTTTGAGAAAACCAAGTGCTGTAGAAGGAGTGACGCTCGAGCCCCCATATCTGACGCTCGAGCGCTAGCCGCAATGCAAGCCTGACGCTTGCAAGCCCTGCGCGCAGAATCGAGCACCAGCAGCACCTGACGCTCAAGCGCCCAATCCTAGCGCTCGAGCGTCGTCGCATCTTCCAGAATAATGGTCATGGGTTTACCATTATTACGGATTGATTCTACGGTCAAAAGAGTTTATGTTATTAAGAGGGCCTTGGGTCCAGTGATTTAGTTTGTGACAACGCACCATTCATTGAATGAGTTACCAATTACAACTTAACTAGACAGTGTGGGCCACCTGAAGTTGGATTTGGTCGGACTGCTAGTATAAAACGATAATTGTGCAATGATCGGGACACCAGGAGTTGTACCAAATGTCCTTTCGATCACGCTAACCCTATTGAGCGGAGGTAATGTTTCAAATAGACCATATTGTCAAACATACGACTACTTATACTTATGTGGCATATTTCTTAAATTTAAAAGAAGATGTTTAATTGCCGAGGTTATGCTCTTTATTCTTTTAAAAAGTAAAAATACTATTTCTATCAAATGTATAATATCGAAGATTAGACCCGTCTTTTGTGGAAATATCATGTATAATTCATAAATCACTGTTGTACTAACTTTTATACCCCACTTCTTTTAAATAACTTGATTACTAAGTCAGCCGACTTATTCAGTTACTTCTTGTTTCTAAAATACTTTGATATTTTACAAACCCCTCAGGAAACTATTCATTTTGAAGTTCCAACTGTTTTATGATGATAGTACGACAGTTGATGTATTCAAGTTTGGTTTTTCTTAAATGTAAAGCTCTGTGTCCCTATTTATTGATGATAGAATTCTTTATTTATAATACACTCAGATCAACTATTCCACTGTATACTCTGATAAAAGCTAAAATAGGAAATTCAGACAATTACCAGTTAACTGTTTTGAATGCCTTATAGACATTATACTTTGGATTATCTTGTCTTCAATAGATAATCTTGTGTATAAGATGATTCTCAAGCCAGTGTCTTTACATATTCTCTCCTCATAAGGAGAATAGAGATATCTCTGAGTCTTAATCTGATAATTAAGGCTGGGAGGCGAACCATGAATTTAACTACAAATTAGTTAAATCTTTGGGGCATTACAATGACTCTTAGCCTCCTCCTTGTTGCAATTGCTTTTTATCTAGAGGTAGGTAATATTTTAAAATTTAGTATAATATGTAAAATCTTATCACGTTTGAATTGAGTCNAAAATAGGAAATTCAGACAATTACCAGTTAACTGTTTTGAATGCCTTATAGACATTATACTTTGGATTATCTTGTCTTCAATAGATAATCTTGTGTATAAGATGATTCTCAAGCCAGTGTCTTTACATATTCTCTCCTCATAAGGAGAATAGAGATATCTCTGAGTCTTAATCTGATAATTAAGGCTGGGAGGCGAACCATGAATTTAACTACAAATTAGTTAAATCTTTGGGGCATTACAATGACTCTTAGCCTCCTCCTTGTTGCAATTGCTTTTTATCTAGAGGTAGGTAATATTTTAAAATTTAGTATAATATGTAAAATCTTATCACGTTTGAATTGAGTCTTAATGCTTTCTCTTCCATCTTGTTCTCATTCACCTTTACCAGGGCTTTGTATCAGAAGATTCTCATTTATATATCATGTTTGGCATATTGTCACTCGTGGGGCTTGTGGTATGGTTTCTCGTATTAGTATACATTGTTATGTAAAGTTTCGAACTCATATTTTAATTGTTTTTTTTTTTTTTAAGTCTTACCAATTTTCAATACAGTTGTTAGTGACTACATTCTCTCTAGGAATTGGAGCCATTCCTTGGGTTATAATGTCAGAAGTATGCAGTATTACCTGTATTTTAACAACATCAGGAAGAGATTTTTTATTTTCCTACTCAGTCAGCACGGAACTCAAAAGTTTTTGTTTTCCAATTTATATGGTTATTGTTTTCTTTAGTGGTAAAGAAACCTGGAAACTGAGGGGATGATCATATTGGGACAGAATCTTAACTTGAACCAGAGCCAAGTATTTTTTCCCTTTCAAGTGAGAAGCAAAGTTGACCTTTCCACTGCAGCATATATTACAGATGCTATTAAAAAGAACATATGCTTCTTCACGCCAATAGCTTCTTTTTTTGCCTTCTTTTGCGGCCTTGTTTTTTTTCTTCGTCAGCGTCTATTACAGATGGCTGACAAGTTTTCTTTGCAGTTGAAGCCGAGATAATGTTTGGCTGGTTAGTTTTCTTTGCAGTTGAAGCCGAGATAATGTTTGGCTGGTTCTTTGGTTTCAGCGCCTCATAAGCAGCCTTGTGTTTCTTCCCTCGAAGGTGTAAATTCAAGGTTTTTTCGCTTGTAGTGGTTACCTGACATATAGCACAAGTCCACTCTTTTTGGACTTTTTGTATATCAGGAAATTCTCTGGCTGCTGCAACTACCACAGCTGGTCCTTTAATCTCCATAGTAGCTGATGTTTTATTATCAGTTTGATCGAGGCTAGGCTCTATTAAAACTATCTACAAATACACTGAAGATGGATTAGACGCAAAATTGTTGTTTTGTTGAAACAGCATAAGAAACTCCACTGTCAAAAAGAAAACGATACTGAAAACAACATTATAGAGATCTCTAATTTAAACATAAACATGGACAATTAAATTGCAGATAATGATGACAACCCATTACCAACCAATAATACAAAAAGTCATTCCTTTGGGGCATTGTTCTTAACAAAACTATGATTTTACCCTCCATTAGTATTCTAAACATTGACTAGGTTCACATGTGAAGCCCCACATACGTGTCGTGCCAATTTTCAGTTAGCTATGTTCATTGCCACCTCCCTAAACCCTAGGGACTTACCCAAAAAGAACAAAAATAAAATAAATAAATAAATGTGACCTCATAGTTTTCTAGACAATCCAAGCATGCTCCAAAAGATTGTTAACCAATCAAATTCATGTTATTAACCCCACAACTTTTAAGCATTCAAAGACCCATGCCCATGCATATACTTATTTTAGAACCCTTCTAAAAAAATATTGTGTTTTCCACAAGAAATTTCTATGAAGCTCAAAAATAAACATCCACTTAAATATAAAAAAGAAACATTACCTGCTTGATTGCAGGCACTTCTTTTTTCTCTGTTACTTCCATAGCCTTATTATGTTTCTGCACAATTTCAAGTTCTTTGTTGTGTGACTACATCAAGAGAAAGGAGTGGAGATTAGCTCTCAAGAAATTAAGTAAATAAAATTGTGTATTTCTCATAAGAACATATTTCACTTCTTTTCTTCTTCAACAAGCAAATATCAACTTATTTTTGGAAAACACAAACTCCATCAATGATTGCTAAAATTAGTGAACATTTTATTGCTAATTTCTTCCCACATTCTTTGGGATGCATCATTGTATTCCTTTGACTAAAACCAACAATTGATGGAATAAGAATATATTCAAAGAATCAAAGTTAATGTTCTTGTTGCAACAGTAACATTAAAAGCTTTACCCACTCTACTTCATTTTTCTCTGTAGCTGCAATAGCTTTGATCTCTACCACGTCAACATTAGGCTTTTTGGTCTCAAACTGGAAATAAAAAAAAAAAAAAAACAAAATTAAAACAAAAAAAGACAAATGTAAAATTTTAGAGAGACACAGAGAAAGAAATTCTCATTAGTCCATGCCTAACAAGCAATGAGATCTTAAAGAAATAAAATATAACTACAATAGGAAAAAATGAATCAAATTTGTGTATTAGTCTTATGCCATCCAATTATGAATACTTTTTTATTTGTGTTAGAATGTTTTAGAGTGATGATACATGTCAACCCCATGTCTACCTTGTGTCTACCAAAAATGATGTGACTTTTAAAATTATCATGGAATCAAAAGTCAATAATTATTCATCATAAATTTAATGATGATTTTAAAAGTCACATCACTTTTTGTGGACACAAGGTAGACATGGAGGTTGACATATATAATTATTCGATGTTTTATATTCTCTAATATTATGTTTATTTATAGGATTTATTCCCTTTCTTATTTAGTATATGTTTACTTGTTCGCCACTCATAGTCTCTATATAAATAGAAATTCAAGTAATATTGTTTCATATATATACTTGAATATACAAGAGATGTAGTCCATCACTCTCTATTCGCTTCCACTCTTTCTCTTCTCTCTTTTATATTTTATTCCATCATATATTTATACAATTTGTATGTTTATTCCAACATATCCAATGCAGAAAAATGATTTCAAACTAAACAGATTATGTAAAAGTTTGATATAGCATAGAGATAGACCTAATTACCATGTAGTTCATACCTCTTTATCAATGAGTTTCTCCCTGTCTTTGATATATCTCTCCGCCTCAGCTAGAAAGTGGTCTCTCTTGCATAAGAGCACCATCCACTTATTGAATTCATCAACGAAAACTTGTGGGCTAAGGAAGAGGTATGGGCGAACAAGGTGATTATAGACGTAAAAAGCACCATTGAAGTAAGGAATAACCAGCCAACAGATGATCACTAACTTAATGTAAGGCCAGAATTGTATCCTGATAATTAAAAATGATAAATGCAAAATGTAAGCAAGACATATCATACACATGTATTTGCAAACACATAAAGAAAAGGAAAATGAATAATCTAGTCAAGTCACCCATTAATAATTAGTAACTAGCTATCGATAAAGCAGGCTAAACACATCAAAAAAGAATTGTGAAATTCAAGAAGCCCAACCTCCGGCCTATATTTTTGTGAGCTTTTAGTGGTTCCCACGAACATGAAAAGGATATCGAATTTAGTCCTCACTCTAGGGTAGATGTTAGAGTGAGGATCAAAGTCTTTTTTGTGAGCTTTTAGTCCTCACTCTAGGGTCTCAGGTCCCATAATTGACTGTTGTTTGATTCTTTCCAACAATTAAGGAATTATTACTAATAACCTTGAAGCAATTGAAATTAATAGAAATAAGATTAATTAATAATAATATTAGTGTGGTAATTTTCCCTCCTTGAATAAATCCTATTTTAATTAGTGATATCCCTATTCAGACAATAGAATGTCTTAGCATTTCACTTTACTTCCAATCATGCTTTCCAAGGATTAAATGAAGTGATGAGCAACTAAACTCGCAAAATCTCCAGAGACAGTATTCACAAGAAAACGAAGGGTAATCGTGTTACCATTGAAGGAGGTTCGTGAAAAAATGCTCAAAGAGTGAAACCAAAGAGAAGGAAATCCAATATGTGACCAACTTCTGTGTGTCCGAATTTGAATTATTCTCAATTGCCCGGATCGAAAGCATCTGTTAAGCAAATATATACGTAGTTTAAATATCATAGATCTTCATTCACCAAATTATCTAACAGAATACAATTTCATACTTATTCAACACACCAGAGGCCAGAAGAAACAAAAGGCAGAGAGAGACTTACAGAGGATACCCCAAGCAAAGAGAGGCCTGCAAGTAAAGCACAAACAAAAGCAGAGAATACTTAGACATTCTAAACAAAACGAAACATATGCGAAAGAAATGAATGTGAAATTTCTACCATTTTGAAGAAATGGTCATGAGAAAATGCATACCATGCAAGAACGTCAAGGAATTCCAGCACAAATTTGAGAATACCCACTAGACTCAT
Organism: Betula pendula; assembly: GCA_900184695.1. Taxonomy (NCBI): domain Eukaryota; kingdom Viridiplantae; phylum Streptophyta; class Magnoliopsida; order Fagales; family Betulaceae; genus Betula; species Betula pendula. The sequence goes on along the minus strand of FXXK01000049.1, from coordinate 5,522 downwards.
GTTGAATTTCAACGAATCTGTTTGGCTTTCTCAGCTTGAATTTCCAGCAGAAGTGAAGATCAGAAGATGGAAGACACAGGAAAAGAAGCAGTTGAAGAGGAAAGTCAAGCGGTCGCTATTGACGCACTATGCTCCATTTCAATTTCAATATAAGTGGGACCAAAGTTCCAAGATGTGGGCCACTTGAGATGCACGGTTCGGATGAACTGGAACATTTGGGCAGTAAATGCATCTACGACACGTGGGTTTGGATCATTTTTAATTATTATCTTTCTACTTTAAATATTTTAAAGTCTTTCTTATATTCAAATGTTTTGATCTAAAGTCAAGAATCTAAAGTAATCGAATAAAGTAGCTTATAAAAAAAAAAAAAAAAAAACAAAAAGTAATCGAATAAAATAACGTGGACCAATCAAGTAACCTGTGAAAATATTTACTCCATTTAATTGTTTCACATTAAAATTATTCCAATTTTTATTTAACAATGTAGAAATAATGTACGCAAAATATAAAATACATAAATAATAGCGGAAGTAAAAGAGAAAGAGACACAATAAATTACGAGTGGTTCGGTGTAAGACACTTACGTCACCACTCAGAAAAGCTCTTAGGACTATATTATGCTCATTCACTTTTTTACATTGTCTACAATACAATTTCTCTATTTATTGTAATACCATAAATATTTATTTATTGGATAAAGAAATATTAATTCTGAAGGTAGGTGTGATTATGACTTTTGTAGAGAGAATAATTATTTTGGAGAGATTCTAAGAAATAAACTAATATTTTATGAAGATTGATTTTAGTTGGTGATTTTAATTCATAATACTTGGATTTACTACTAAGGAGTTATTGTGGAATTTGATTTTCATTAAGAAGGATTTAAAGTACTATTGAATTTAATTTGGAATAAGAGAGCTTTTTGGAAATTTATTCTGCATTATCAAGGACTGATAATGATAATAAGATAAGAATAACATTCTTGAAGTTTAAGGACTTATTTTGGAGTCTTAGGTATCCATAAAACGTTTGAAGGATTCCATAGAATGCTCGATAGTCTTATAGAATGTTTGATGGTAAGGATCAAATGTTCGATGCATGTTGTGATGCGCTGTTCACGTGAGACTTTTTTATTAGTGTGCATGTCAGACCATATCAAACGTTCAATGCTTTTATAGAACATTCGATGTGCGACGTTCAATGATTTTATCAGACATTCGATAGAAACTCTAGAACTTTTAGGTAATAGTACAATCAAATGTTTAATGTCGTACATAGAACATTTGATGAATCTAAAAACCCAGTAATTCTTAACTAGACATTCCAGCTTTATAAATAAGACTTTCACCCCTCCATTTACTTGTCACTTGTAAATGATAGAGATATCAACTAATACCCACAATAAAAGAATACCAGAATAACACAAGAAAACATGACCATAATATCATAAATAACATAAGTTCTGATATTTTCAAAATAAGGTCAAAAGACTAGTCATCGAAATAACATAAACAGATTTCATCTTAAGTTCTAAACATAATAACAACACAAAAATCAATTATCCTCCAACTCAAGATACATTTCGTAAATCATGTCGATCAAATCATGGCATCGGTCACCTCCTCCAAACCAAATCCTAGCTAGTTATACCGACTTTAAGTGGTCAAATATTACCCAGAGGATATCCTCCAAACGAACCAAGTGCATCCCATATACCGCCATCCTCCGAATGACCTAACAAATTTCATACGAGTATAGGTGAAAATGATACAAGAGTAAATCTACAATTTAGTGAGTAATAATGCATATGTTATACACATTATCATTTGTGAATTCAGTTTATAAAAAACACATGCATTGTTATTCTCAGTTTGTAGCATAAACATGTTATGATTCAATATATTTATAATACATGATAAAAGTAGGAACATGTGATATTTTAACAATATGGTCTACCTGAGACATTACTCCCTTTCAGCGAGGTTAGCGCGTCTAAAAGGACTTCTGGTACAATTCCGATGCCCCGAACTTTGCACAAACATACCATCTTATAGTAGCTATTGCTAGGGATCATGCATGAATTCAAAAGAAAACATGGTGCAGCGGAATATAAAAAAAAATTTATGATCTAGGATCATGAACTTCAAGTATAAGCATGTTTTGATCAGCATAAAAACAAACTTCAAGTAAATGATGTTTTTACTCACATAATTCTTCAGCCTCTTCAAGGAGGCTAGAAGATTCAAGTTCATCATCTTCTTGTGATTTCTTCATCTTCTTCATCATTGATCTTTAAAGGTGAAGAAGCTTTATCAAGAAGGCGAAGAACACCGAGCTTGAGAGACTCCAAGATCTTTCTAGGACTTGTTGTAGCACTTCAAGGATGGATGAAGAATAAGATGAACTTCGAAGAACACGAAGAACACTTGTTCTTGAGAATTTCGGTTCTTCTTTTTGATAGCTGAATATGACAAAAAGTGTGGTCTTTCCCTTTGAAGCAATAGAAAATAATTTCTCTTCTATTATTTTACTTACTAATCTAAAGAACTAAGAACATATAGTTCTATTGTGTAGTCACAAGAGTTTGTGAATTGTAGTAGTGGGAGTAGTGAGTAAAATTGTTTCACTGAGTCTCTATTTATAATTGCAGGTCTGCTTGGAGAAGAGGCAAAAGGAAGGTTCCAGATCCCCAGGAAAAACCCTGGGGAATTTGCTACAAGGGGAATTACTCCCCTTGTAGCCGCCGGCCATGGGGAGCTTAATGCTCCCCATGAAGTCGGCCAAGGGGCTAGGGTTTTACCCCTAACCCACATGCTCCTTTTCCCTGCATGGGCTTGGACTGACCCCTGCAGCCCAGTACTCTTTTCTCTAGGAATTAAATTCCTTAGCCCAAAAAACTGTCCAAACTAAACAACTCTTAAGAATGAATTCTTAAGCCCATTTTATTTAAAATAACAGTAAGACCAAATTAATTCTAATATTAATTCATGGCCCATGTCTTATTTAAATAAAAACATATATGCAATCAAATAAATAAATAATGACTCATCAAAAATACTTGTCAATTTACAACAGCTCGAGAAGGGACCCGAAAGGAAAATAGAATTAGCTTCATTAGTCTCGCAAAACTAGTTATTAAATAATTAATCTCTTTAACTAATAATCACAATTAATTCTACTAAATAATTGTGACTGCACTCTAATTCATATTTTGTTAAAACAATTAATCCTTTGGCGACAATATTTAATTTACTAAATTACCCCTTTATGGATAATTCCATAGTGAAAACAAAGATGAGTATAACTGTCACTTTGTTCACTATTTCTTTTCCTTGAATACCCGGATCCAAACTTTATAAATCATCCCAATATACTTTATGAAATTCCACTCATCCTTGTACATCATTTCAGTTAAATACCATTGAAACCACTCAAGCCTAAGTTTCAGGATGTGACCTTTTTTATTGATCCTAAAACAAGGAGAACATCCTTGTCACTTTGAGCACTTTCAAATGAGTTGGATTCCTTCTTAGAGAGTGATCTGTCATAATGTTACATGATGATTGCCCCATGCACAAAGAATGTATGACCATCGATTTGATCTTACTGAGATACATCAAAACAATCACCACTTGACATTTGGTTCACACACTTCTCAGAATTTAAAGTAAAATGCAATCAAGTGTCTACTATGCACATCATTATCTATGACAATTAATAATAGAATAACAATGACCCATATGGTCTTGTTCAGTGCATAGCCTCGTAAATCCTTACCTTGCCATAGCACCAACAATGTCAACCTGAAGCCATATTACTTTACTCGATTAAGACAAATCTCAAAGTTGACATGTTATAGTCTAAGTGAAATTCCCGGTTCCATTTTATGACTACGAACAAATACATTTAATAAGTTACAAGCAGAACTTTTGACCATAGTCTTTTGTGTGATAATGATTCATTACTCACACCATAATCAATTCAATCCAACCCAGGGAATGTCTATATGCACACTACACATTATGCAATCCAAGACAGCTTCAAAACATGCCTATTGTTCATATATAAGTTCAGGCAATTCGATATAACTCATTACAATGCTAAATTCAATATGATCAATTGGAGTTTTGGACATTAGTTCCAACAGCTATCCGACCAAGTCTGACCTCGGGTGACCCATACTAACTAGCAAAGCCGTAACTAGTGACTCACTTAAAGAATAGTGCGCTGTCACAAACTTAACCATGGGATCCAATGCCCTCTTCATAAAATAAAACTCTTTGACCATAGAATCAACCCGTAATAATAATAAGCTCATGGTCATTATTCCGTTACAAAATGGTGTAACTATGTCATACAATGCACATTAATCTTTGTGTCTTTTATATGCATGTTCTTCACAACTCATCATTTCATTATCTTTGTTAATCACAACCGTTTTTCACAAATAGAGTTCACAGTTGAGAGTAAATAGGCATTTTATGAGAGTTGTAAACATGCAAATTTTGTACATCAAAATAATCATGTTATACATAAAAGTATAACAATAACAACTATTCATGTGAGTTTTTATTCACTTGTGTCGTATAGATCAACCAAATACTCTTTCACGCAGTCTCCAACTTCCGTATCTGAGAAACGATCTTACCATTAGTTTTATGTCTTGAGTTAAACAAGTCATAGGCCTTTAATAACCCAAAAGGACATTCTGTCCGAACATTGAACGTTTGACCAGGAGGGTCGAACGTTCCACACCCACACATTGAATGTTTGATGAGGTCCAAAAACTCATTCTAGGCCACATTTTGGTCATTTCTGATTTATAACTCCTCATAAGGTCTTCTACAAGTCTAATCAGAGAAAATAAATGGTCTCATACTTCCAAGAACAAGGTTTGAGATATCAAACTCTTCAAACCACCTCAAAACAACTTAAACCTACAAAAACCAACTAAAACTCCAAATGATCAATCTTAAGCTAAACAACTCAGAAACTAAGACATAACAACAACTAAACAAGATAATAATAAGCGAATAACAGTAAGGAAATGAACTATGTAAGGATGGGTACCTCTTTAAGCCAAAATTCTTCTCTTTCTCCAAACACTTTCCCTCACACACTCACAAAGCTTTTCTGATCACCCAAACTCGAGTGAACAGTGCAAAGAGGGGTAAGAGCTGTATTTATAGAGCTGAACTGTCTAGTTAAGGACTGCTAAATTTTTAGGTTCATTGAACATTCTATGTACGACATCGAACGTTTAATGTACTATTACCTAACGGTCTTAGAGTTTCTACTGAATGTTTGATAAAAGCATCGAACGTTTGATACTGTTTGACATGTACATTGATTAAAAGTTTTCACATGAAATCAAGACATGTATCAAACGTTTGATCCTTACCATCGAACGTTCCATAGAATCCTTCAAACGTTCTATGACATCCAATAAGGGTATACAACCGGTTGCAGTTACGGTTATTGGGCAATAACTGCAACCGCAACCGCAACCAGGGTCCCCA
>FXXK01000048.1:213680-278780 GCA_900184695.1 Betula pendula | reverse complement strand
CTTAAATGATAATATATATCATCCACTCATGTGTCTGAGCATCGAGTATTAAATGTGTGCGTGTAATGAAGGAATACTAGTAATATCAACTGATTGATCATAAATACTTCAGTCTGATGATATAATATCTCATATGCTTGATTGTATAAAATCATCTAAAATATAACTTTTCCAGCCTTATTATACTTTCACTCTTCAGTCTACACTCTTGGACTCTACATGACTCGAGTGTACAGTCACGGGTTCGGTTTGATCTCTGTGCTATCTCGTCATTGGCTTGTGGCATGTCGTGCAGATCATGATGACAATCGATCTAATGTGTACTCTGTGTGTCGCAGTATGATAGATAGATATAGATGAAATAAGAATGAAGAAGACTGATAAATTGCTGAAATATCAAAGTCACAATACAATGAATTCACCGGCTGTTCTATGAGTCAGCTTCATCCCATACTGTCCATCCAGTAACTAAGTCTTATCTTATTACTGGCTGAGTGATTATGATATGTAAAATATAGTATCTCAATATAATACGTTTTTATGTAGTCGTGTATGGTGTTTTAAAAAGTTATTCATTGTGCCCGACTAAAAACCGTAAGTCCTATATCCCATCCCCAATAATGTGTTTCTTTGATTACATATTATGGGTATTATTGTGATATAATGTAAACGTTAGATTTTTTTTTTTAAGAGTCAAGTATACGTTGAATTGGACCATTTTTATATTATTTGGTTCTATTCTGTTAATACAGCAGCGATCATAGACAGTTGTCTATTCTATCTATTTCTATTTGGTGCCAGCTACCGGTCTGCCGAAAGGAATTTACTTCTAGTTGCCACTATAATTTTGCTATTGATCCAATGGCTGAATGAAGGCTAACAAAAACCGAAAAAAATCTAAAAACGCTTTCAGCTTTTCCATGCCGCGGGCTGCCAAAACGAGGGGAACTATTTATTCCCCTGTGCCCGTCTCACATTAACCCCACGCTGACGCACCTCCCTAAATGATCGTAAACCGTTAGATAAAAAATTAATGGAAGATGATTTAATATCATGCCGTTGGATCACTAAGCTCATTAGAATTTTTTAACAAGTGCAGAACACAAGATAATAGACTCGTGGATGTTGCCTTACAGCTGTCTCGCACTCATCTGATCCAACCGGCTGCGATTTTACTAAGGAACTGATCCAACGGTGATAGTTTGATTCAAATTACGAAACCGAACTGGTGCGTGCGTCGAGTTTTTTTTTTTTTTTCCTGAGCTCCGCGGGCGGCGTGCCAAAAAAGAGGGACCAATTTTTATCCCCTGGCCCGTTTTCCCATTGACCCCCCTGGACGACTTCTCGAAATAACTTTCACCGTCAGATAGAAAAAATTCCTAAAGATGATTAATATCATTGCGTTAGATCACTAAGCTCACAGGAAAGTACGACTTAAGTACAATCACACACGGATAATAGTCTCGTGTGGAAGCTTGCTTACAGCTGTTGTTGCACTTATCTGAGTCCCACGGTGTTATTTAGCGATTTTGACTCCAACGGTCAAGTTATTTGCTCTGCAAATTCTCGAAGTTCACTGTGCGTCGTCGGAGTCTCGAGCTGAGCCCGGCGTGCCAAAAACGAGGGAAATTTTTGTGTCCCCTCGCCGTTCCCAATGAACCCACCCTGATCGCACCTCTCGAGAATAATCTTCACCGTTAGATTAAATAATTCCTGAAGCATGATGTATATCATGCGTTAGATTCACTAAGCTCCACGAAAATTTTAACAAGTGCAATTACACACGATAATAGTCTCTGGTGGAATTGCGGCTTACACCTGTTGTGCCACTTATTCTGATCAACAGCTGTGATCTTGCAATTCTGATCCACGGTAAGGTTTGCTTCGAAAATTACGAAATCACTGTGCATCGTCAGTCTCGATTTGCGCGGGCGTGCCAAAATGAGGGTATTTTGGGTTGATTCCCTTGGGTGCCCGGTCTGCATTGAACCCCACGCTGACGCAGCTGCTAAAAAATCACGTGACCGTTCGAATTAATTACGCGCTTAAGGATGATTATTTATGCCGTTCGATTGAGTAAGCTCACGAGGAACTAAAATTAGTGGCAAAACACGAGGATTACGCTAGGCAGAGGCGTATGCGTTACAGCTGTTTTCCAACGTTATGAGATCCATATCCACGGCCAAAGATTTCTCAACTTCCTCCATCCAACGGCCTACATTTCGCACACGAAAACAAAGTAAAAAATAAATTTAAAGAATTAACTCAGACGCAGCGTTTTAAGGACCACTGTCGTTGGTCCTTAAAACGCTGCGTTTTAATGCAATTTAAAAAAAAGAGAAGAAAATGTATTTTAAAAATAATAATTAATCTTTATTTAAAAAAAATTTAAAAATTGGACTAAGTTTTTTAAAATGCAGTTAAGTAACTTTTTTACTATTTTTTATGTTAGAAAATTAAAATAGTGATAACATGATGTTCTATTATATTAAGTTTTTTAAAAGCATTTAAGTAACTTTTTCTACTTTTAAATTATTTTTTTTTATGTTAAAAAAATTAAAAAATGTATTAACAGTTATTATTATATCTAGGTTTTTGTTAAAATGCTAGTTAGTACTTTTTTACTATTTTTATGTTAAAAATTAAAAATGTATAAACATGATGTTAGTTATTATATTAAGTTTTAATGAATATTTTTCATAGATGAAAGAACAGAAAAATATTTACCGCTAATTATATCGGATATTCTCTAATTAATAATATTAATGAAGATTTATTCCATAAAAAAATATTTAATGCATAATTATACTCAATATTCTCTAATTAATGCCCCAAATTATGATAAAATTGATAATATTAAATAAGGGCATCAAATAATAGCTTTTGTCTACACGCGTTTAAAAATATAGCATTTATTATTGGAGTCCAACATTCAAAATAAAATAGAAAAAAAAAATTAAATGTTAAGAATATGGAAAGTCTCTAAATATTTTAATTAATTATGAACTTCTCTCTTTATAAGTTTTCATTTTCTCTCTCTATTTATCTATTCAAGTCTTATTCAAATTTGAATTATTCTCTTATTCTCCAATTTCTATTATGACTATACTTTATGCATATATATGAATATGTAACTATATTTTATGCATATATAAGAAGACAACTTACCTTACACAACCAAATATAAATAAATTATCATTTTTTCATAATTTGATGATATTATTTATTCTACAAATTCTATTATGAAAATAAAAATGTTGAATTATGATTTATTAATAAAAATCATACAGTGTATATATATTAACTATCTAGTTAATATACATACTTAAATTTATATAACCTAACAATATTAGTTAGCTAACATTGCTATGTTTTTTGAAAATAATTATTTCGATTTCATTCATTGATCATGAAAATATAGCAGTTGGTTCTAACGAAACAATATCACAAATACATATTGAAACGTTTTCCAACCAAATATCATCTATGTTAATATATTTATTAACTAGTTAATATCAATGATAACTACTGCTTATAACCTATGTAATTACTTTAGTAAATATTAAACTAAGTAAATTTGAGACTAGTATATATTAATGAAGTGATTAATAATATTAAGTTAGTAAACTATAATGATAAATTGATAATATTTATTATAATATTTAATCTATGATTATAAACAAACACATTGTTGATTCTAATAATAATCACTAATTTGAGAATATATGAATCACATTGTCATTATTTATTATTATTATTATTATATTATTTTATTTTATATAGAGGTCATTATTACATATATTCATACATGATACATACATTAAGGAACTATATATTGTATTTGTATGAAATTATATACTTATGTTAATTGTGTGACGTTATATGGTTCTAATATTATATTTATAACTTTTGAATTATGAATCATATCATATGATATGAGATTATCTATAATAAATAAGATGTATGATAATTATATATCATACTTATCTTAACTCATAAGTATCTAATGATAATACCTAGATGAGATCATATGAGCTAAGTATTATTATATGATTGATCATATGATCTCACAATTCATATGATCTTAGATCTTAGATAATGTGATATAAAGATTTATAAATATCTACTAATAATACTTAGATCATAAGGTCATATTCATATGATAATGATATAATGATTCAATTGGATAATATAAATATAATATTAAGTAACCTATAGAAATATAATATATATTAATTATTATTAATATCATATTTATATCTATAAAACCATATATTATATATATATAATCGAGCTAACGAGTCGAGTCGAGCTGGCCAAGTCGAGCCTTAAACGAGCCAGGCTCGCGATCCCTAAACGAGTTGGGCGAGCCGGTTCGGTCGAGCCTTAAACGAGCTAGGCTCGCGAGCCCCTATCGGGTTTTGTCGGGCGAGTCGGGTATGTATCCAACTAACTAATCCGAGCGAGTTTGTACAGTAATAAACGAGTTTGTATAGTACCGATCTCGAGTTCGGGCCGAGTTTAATCGGGCGGGTATCGGGTAGACTGTCGGAAAGACTGGCTCGTTTACAGCCCTAAACCCGATAACTAAACGGGTTGACCCGTTTATGACCCGACCCGATAACCCTAAACCCAAACCCGCTATCTTTGTGTCGTGTTCGTGTCTGGTTCGCGGGTCATGTCAAAAATTGTCACTCCTAGTGTGATGCCGTTAAATAGAACAAGAATGAACCATATCAAGTGTGAAGAGAAAAACACCTTATCAGGAAGAATGACCAGCACATCAAGTCAACAGTCAAACTTTATTTAATAGGTACTAGGGCCTAGTTACCCTCATCCAATACGCTCCCCCTAAGTTTTAGCAGAGTTTTAAACAAAGTCAGTTAGTGGCCGTCTATTTTTGTAATGAATTGGGCACTGACTGTTTCTATAGAAACAAAGTTTAAGCAGAGTATAGACACAAAACCTTTTGTTCATATATTCTTTTTGAGAATGTGTCTTTTGTAACAAATGAGCTTTATATCAACAAGGAGAAGCGCATGAGTTTTTAGGTCCTAGGTTTAACTAGCAGAATGGTTAATTTGATCGAAAAGCTAGGCAAACATTCATCACAGGATGGTTTCACCACCACAAAATTATGCAATCCAACTTAGCTATAAAAAAAGACATACGTGCATGAGAGAAAAGCATGAAATAAATGTGCCACAGACTTCTTGCTTAAGAAAAGAAATAAGAATCCATTAAAGAAATAGTCATCTCATGCATAGAAGTTCACTTATGAGAAAAAGAGGAATTAGAGATCAGGAGTTCTTAAGTAAAATTAAACCAAAAATCCTAAAGAATATTAGAACCACCTACAAACCAGATTTAAAAGAGCACACAGTGAATCATTCCTTCCCCTCTTTTTTATTTTTTTATTTTTTTATTTTATGACAACAATGCAAAGAGCGGGGCATGTGCTAGGATCATCAAAAGTATACAATGAAGACTATCCTAGGCATGTTGACAAATCAATGTATATCACACACACCAATAGCTTTCCTAATATACTCAAACTTGAGACCATCTAGAGATTTGGTGAAAAGGTTAGCCAATTGGTTGTCGGTGGGAACAAAATCAAGAAATATTTATTGGAATTAGTGTCCAAAACTCTAATTGATCATAATACATTTTAGATGTAAAGAATATTGTTGTTTATTCTTTGATTTGATTATTGAACATTGAACATACTTATTATTTTTTTATATTGCATATATGCGAGTTTGTATATTATGCATGTAGACAGCCCCTAAGTTATATTGTGTTTGATTATGATGTGAGTAATGGTCTTTATCATATAGAAGACCATAGTCACAAACACCAACACTAAAGGAAATACCTGTCTGGCTTGCTATGAGGTATAGAATACTCCCATCATGCTTCGATACAATGTTTGATCCATACTTGTGCCAAGAAGGTTAGCACTCATCTTCACACTTGTGCTCATAGGAGTACGAGCATGACTTTTTCCATCTAGTCCAAACCGCTTGACCAAATATTGAGCATATTTGGTTGGAGAGATAAAGATCCTTTTAGAGGATTGCTTGACTTGAAGACCTAAGAAATAGGTGAGCTCTCCATCATGCTCATTTCAAACTTGTTCTTCATTTCATTTGAGAATTGATGGGCATATGAATCAACTATAGCACCAAAAATAATATCATCAACATAGATTTGAGCAATCAATTTATGCTGTCCATTAGAACGAATGAACAGAATGCGGTCAGCTTGGCCTCTTATAAAACCACGATCCAATAAGTAAGTCGTAAGTCGCTCATACCAAGGACGGGGTGCTTGTTTAAGACCATAGAGAGCTTTCTTGAGCTTGTACATGTGATTTAGATGTGTAAGATCTTGAAATCCCTTAGGCTGCTCTACATAAACTTCTTCTTACAGGAGACCATTCAAAAAAGCACTCTTCACGTCCATTTGGTAGAGTTTGAACTCCAAATGACATGCTATGGCTAACAACACTCGAATAGATTCCAGCCGAGCAATTGATTTCATCAAAATCTATTCCCTCTACCTGAGTATATCCTTGAGCAACTAATCTAGTTTTATTTCTTGCATTTGTCCCGTTTTCATCATATTTATTTTTGAAAACCCATTTAGTACCAATAACATTGCGATCACATGGACGAGGAACTAGAGACCATACCTTGTTGCGGGTAAATTGATGCAATTCTTCATGCATGGCATTGATCCAGCTCTCATCATCTAGAGCTTCCTCCACCTTCTTAGGCTCGACTTGAGATAGATAGTAGGAGTATGTGACTTGATTTACAACACGGTTTTGTAGTCTTATGCCTTCATTGACATTACCAATTAGATTTTTTAAGGGATGATTCAGCTTGACTCGTGAAGAAGGCTCTTTGGTGAAAGTCTTAAGCTTTGGAGAAGACGATGAATCCACTTGTGGAGAAGATGATTCTTCTTGTTGTAGAGGAGAGAAATCTTCTTGGTTGTCATTAGTTTCTTTAGATTCTTCAGCTATTTGCTCTTACTCCCCCTGGCTTGTTGTATCTAGAGAAGTATCTTGAACAACCACATTGATGGATTCCATGACTGTATTTGTCCAGTTTTTGTACACTCTACTAGCTCAATTTGTTGAAGAGTATCCAAGAAAAATGCCTTCATCACTTTTTGCCTCAAATTTGCCCAAGTTTTCTCGATCACGTAGAATATAGCATTTACTTCCAAAAACTTGAAAATACTTGATTGTAGGATTCTTTCCTTTCCATAGTTCATATGGAGTCTTGTCAGTCTCAGCTCTTAAGTAATTTTTATTTATGATATGACATGCTGTATGCACTGCTTCTCCCCATAAATGTTGAGCTAAATTTTTGGCATGCATCATAACTCTAGCCATATCCTGAACCACCTAATTTTTTCGTTCAACGACCCCATTTTGCTGTGGGGTGATAGGAGCAGAAAACTATTGTTTGATGCCATTTTTAATGCATAATTCTTCAAAACTAGAATTTTCAAATTCTCTGCCATGGTCACTGTGAATTCTCTTAAATAGAACAGTCTTGTTCATTCTGAATCCCCTTGAACAAGTTTTGAGCTTGACTAAATGCATCTGACTTTTCTCGAAGTAAGATAACCCAAGTATATCAAGAATAGTCGTCAACTATTACCATGACGTACCGCTTTTCTCCCAAACTTTCAATTCTAATTGGCCCCATAAGATCCATATGAAGTAATTCTAAATTTCGGGAAGTGAGAATACCTGAGGTTCTCTTGTGAGGAGTCCTGATTTGTTTACCTAGCTGGCATGCTCCACAGATACTTTTCTCCAACTGTCCATTTTAGGTAAATCAATGATTGCTCCTCTCTTGGTTGCTTTTGCCAAGAATGAATAATTCATGTGACCCAATCTTTGATGCCATAAATCTTCTTTATCAACAGTGACTTTATTGCAGCTGATCTGGGGATCTGTAGATATACCGTAGCAGTTGTTAGTTGTTCGTTCTCCTCCCATGAGCCATTTTCCATTGCTGTAAAAAAAATTGCATTCTCTCTTAGAAAATTGCACTACAAGATCTTGATCACAAAACTGACTAATACTTAGAAGATTTGCTTTGAGGCCTTCTACATATAGGACTTCTTGAGGGGTAGGAGCACTTGGAATTTCCACTGATCCTTTGCTTATGATCTTGGACTTGCTACCATCACCATAGGTAATGTTTCCACCTCTTCCTTTTTTTAGTTCTTTGAATAACGTCTTGTCATTGGTCATATGTTTTGAATAGCCACTTTCTAGATACCATAGACAAGTATCAAGACTTTTAGAGCGATATGAACCACTAGGCAAAGATGATCCTCCATTTTCACCCATACCTATTCGTCTTTGGGAATAGTTTTCGCATGGTTTTCTATCATTGAAACAGATGCCTTTGAGGTAGAGAGATTTAACAATTCAACTAATTTTTCACTAATGAGTTTAACTTGATCAGTGAGAGCCTTCAATTGATTTTCAATTCCTGGTTCATCCCTTCAAGGAGCGTGTTTCTTGGACCAGGGCTTCTGAGCTTGAAGCTAAAAACAATAGGGTTGAGTATGACCTGCAACTCCATAGTGATGACAAGTAGGAATGAATGTTGGCTTAGATTGCTTTCTTGAAGGCACCTTGATCTCAGCCTTGACATTGTTGTTCAAAGAGACATTTTTGCCAATTTTAGAGCATTCTTCTTCAGCTGTGACTGCATTTAGGTTAGGCTTGATAAACATAATCTTAGAAGATGAAACGTTAGAGGAAGAAGTAGCATATTTGTCAAAACCCAAACTAGTTTTATCAGAAGATGGTTTCTGTTCATTTAACAATTTGTCAAGCTTATCACTAGAGAATTTTTTTTAAATGATTTTTGGATTCACACAATTCTTTCTCTAGCGCCTTAATCTTGACAATTAACAAAGCATTTTCAGACTTAAGAGTATTACAAATAGCATTGGAATCAGTCAAATTTTCAAGAAGCTTTTCTTTTTAAAAAACAAGTTCTTCTAGATTTTTCAAAGTCCATTTGTTAGATTTCTGCAACTTAGAAAATTCTTTGAAAAGATCATTGTATATATCCTGCAAATTGTCCTCACCTTCATCATCAGAAAAATCTTTTACATCTGCAGTAATATAATCATCAGTATCAAAAGAACTATTATACGAAGCAGTAAAGGCTAAGTAATTTACCCCATCTTCAAGAGTCTCTTCAGTGTCTTCTTTGTCAAACTCATCACTTTGGGTGGTGTTAAAAGCTTTACCCTTAAATCTTTTTAGATTTCCACATTCTGCATGATTATGACCAATTCCTCTGCATTCATGACACTTAGGACTACGTGAAGTTTTGTCCGTATTACCTGGCTCAACATTCCCTTCATTTACTCCCTTGGAATCACTTTTGAATTTCTCAGAAAATTTAGAGTTTTGATTTCTGAAGTTTCCATTCTTGGGTTTGCAAAATTTTTCTATTCTTCTTGCAAACATAACCAATTCTTCAACATCCATTGACTCTTCATCAGAAGACTCATTAACTTGCCTTTTAACAGTCATAAGAGCAATGGTCTTGTTCTTCTTAGTTTGAAGAAAGGTGAGCTCATAAGTTTGGAGAGAGCCAACAAGTTCTTCGACTTTTATCTCTTTTATGTGTCTACTTTCCTCAATGACAGTAACCTTGGATCTGAATCTCTTAGGAAGAGATCTCAAAATTTTTATAACAATTTTTTCATCAGAAACCTTTTTACCAAGACCAATCATAGGATTACGAATAACACTCAAGTTGTCATAAAAATCATCAAATGTCTCTTCTTCTTGCATCCTAATTTCCTCAAATTTTAAAATAAACATTTGAAGTTTTGAAAATTTAACAATTTTTGTTCCTTCATGAGTAATTTCTAAAATTATCCAAGCTTCCTTGGCAAGGTCACATAAAGATATACAAGTAAACTCATCTGCAGCTGTGACTGCCAAGAATAGCGCATTTAAAGCTCTATCATTACGAATGCAAGCAGCCTTATCATCCTTAGACCATGAGATCATTGGCTCATTCAGACGTGTCCCTCCAGGTTCAACGAGTTTCCATACGTCTATGGATTTAAGGTATACTCTCATACATATTTTCCAAATAGCATAATTACTCCCGTCAAAATTAGGAATTGTATTAGGAGAAAGATTAAGAGACATTGAAACGGAGTTAAGGATCACTCTTAAGAATTTAATCCCAAAGGAGTGAACCCACTTTGATACCAATTGAAAATACTAAAATAGACTCCAAAAAACATCTAGAAAGGGGGTTGAATAGGTGTATGCCAAAATAACGCGAAATTAAAAAAATAAGTAACCACACAAACAATCACAAAATAATATGAAAGCGACAAACCAAGCAACACAAATATTTTGGTTACGAAGTGGAAAATTTTTGGAGAACTCTTCAAAAGTAAAACCATTCTAAGGCAACCAAACCTAGGAAATCAATTCACTATAGAAGAATGAGAAATTACAAGGTGTTCATACTTACAAAACCTTTGTGAGAGACACACTCTTGTACTAGACAAGTGACCTGCTTGCCCACTACCACAGTAATTCCCCAGAACCTCTGAAAAATTCTTCTATTGATCTCCTCTACTGAAACCTCTGATAGACTTAAGATGTGTTGCATAATTTGAAGATTAAAAACAAAACTCTAAGAGAGAGAAGAATATAAACTCTTAAACTCTCAAAGACTCTCTTAGCACATAGGATTTTAGTCTCTGAATCCTTAAAAAAATCGTGCTTAGAAGTCCCCTATAAATAGCCTTTGAGAAAACCTAGTTCTAGCTGGAAAAGGATTTCAACATTAAACTAGGTCGGCGTCTGTACGAGGTTGAAGCTCATTCGTACGTATCTAGGTTAGACCTAGAAAAACACGACTAAAACTAAAAGCACGTCCGTACTAACTGTAGCCAAAAAGTAGACAAGCGTCTCTGGAAGTCTTCATAAATATCCTTGTTCGTACCTACTGCAGACGAGATTAAAGATACGGCTCTCTAGAATTCTTCATAAGCTTTCTAGTACGTACATACTCCGGACGAGATTAGAGACGAGGCTCTCTGTAGCTTCTTTAAAATTGTTGCATTCGTACTTACTGTAGACAAGATTAGAGATGAAGCTCTTTGTGGCTCCTTTAGAATACCCTCGTTCGTACGAACTCCAGACAAGAAAGTAGATGAGCTTCTTGGTGGATCAATAAAAATAGCAACTAAAAAATAGAGAAATTAAGAGCATGTTACAAGGAAAAGTTTGACATCAAATTAAGCCAATAAAAAACTAATGGCTGATCGTGTGTTTTCAACTCTATTGTATTTCATGTTTTCAGCTGACTTGTTAAATTTTTATTGGAAGGTGTAAAAGAGAGTTTTACACCACATCCTGATGGTAGGAGCTCTCTTGTTGAAATAAGAGGGAGTCAAGCCTAGAACTCGCATCAACTAGATTAGTTGATGGCTACTAGGGCACTAAAGGCCTACAAAAAACCACTCAAGCACAAAATCACACAATAAAGGCATAGAAGCCCATGTGAGTGTAATTAATGACGAAAAAATATATACATATATTTGACTTCAACATGGGTGCCTATGAGAACTCTAGCGATAACAATGGTTTACACAAATATAGCAATAAACAACAACAAACATTACAACAACATCGAAAGAATAATGGCCATGTGTACATATAAAATGAGGAAAGGAATGGAGAAAGGATGTGACCGGGTCATTATGCAATGAAATCACATTGCTCTGAATCAGCAGTAGTTTTGTTAGCTGTTGTACAAATATCCACTTAAATAAATAGGTGAATAATGCACGTTTTACTCACAAGTGTACAAGATCAAAACGATAGTATAGAGAGCAAGTATGAGATCATTCCCACGAGGATTGGTAAATTGTGTTTAAAGAGAATTTCCTAGAGCATCTTGAATGAAATTAAAAATAAATGAAATAAGATTGCAATGGAACGAAATAAATAATAGAATTGAAAACAATAAGTAAAAAGGGTAGGGCTCCGATATCCACCACTAATCATATTCTTTTCGGGACCCAATATGCACAATGCTACAACCCATATTGCGATGCTCAATGTTTGTCAGCCACAAGGGCATGACATCTACTCCTAAAGCTATTGATTTTCCTAAGCAACGAGTTAGACATGACATTTACTCTAACTCTTCTCTTCCTCAAAGAATTTAGCATGACATCTACTAAATTGTTTTTTGAGAAAACATAAATCTATGGAAATCGACAAACACACTCAGGCTGGAACATAACATTTATTCCTGTTGTCTTCATGTTGATTATTCCAAGAACTTGTGATGGGGTTCTTTCGTTACTCTAATATGCCCAGGACTCGGCCATCCAAATTGAGATATATAACAAATCCATACCACATGCATATGATGATCAAGCACAAACATGTGAGGAATGAATGTAAACTGAAATAATCAATTAAGAATTACAAATAGTTGTAGCAAGGCAAATCCAACCTTAAAGAAACATGATTAGGGCTTTAATCGAGCCCCAACAAAAGTATTTAACTACAACAAATTTGGATTAAACTATATACATACAGAAAATAAAGAAAGGAAGAAAGAAAAACCAAAACTGCTATTGATCTAGCCTTCGATTCCTCTCCCAAAGCTTGTGTATCTGATTTGGACGACTTTGGGGTCTATTTATAGAGTTTAGGAACAACCCTAGTCGATTTTGTACAGCCTAGAAAATCCACGATCGAGTTGGAGTCGGATTTGCATCTTTCCAAAACAGGTCTGCCAACTTCAATATTTTCCAGTGCACGAAGGTGCTCAAGCGCTAGGGATGGGCGCTCGATCGCAAGGCCGCTCGACCCCCTTGGCTTCAGCATTTCACCAAAAATCTCCTAAGCTCGGAATTTGACGGATTCGATTGCTTTTCTTTCAAAACCTAAAAAAGACAAGAAACACAAAAATAACACAAAACATCATACTATAATGAAACTAAGAGATTAACAAATCTGAATTAAGACGCTTGAATGTGTAACATTCAGCACTTATCATTAGCTTCTAGCAGCACGTCAATTGAAGTGTGGAATTGAGGATAAGAGGTTTGAGCATTTGTGTAGCCTGGACTCACTCTCTTGCCAAGGCTTGGTTATCTATGGGCCTTTTTTTTTTTTTTTGCATGCTTTTTGTTATCTCACTTATGCTCTTCTGCATGCTACCAAGGGCTCAAGTAGGCTCTCCTTATATAAGGGAATGAACCGCCTTTTCAATGGTAGAAAAAAGGTGATTGTTTGACGTCATCTTTCTTGGGTAACGCATAACATGATGGGTAGGTGAGAAAAGAGATGTTTGGTCGAAATGGTCATACTTGGTAGCTAATCTCGTTTGGTCTTACTTCCCAAACTAAGACCCATTAGTTGTAATAGGCCCCACAGTGTGTAGTCAATATGGGTTTGAAAACAAATTTGTTTGATCACATTCATACCTATCAAACCATGATTTCCCTTCTTCCCCCATGAGACAACTCATGAGCTTGATTCATGGTTGCAAACACATTTGTTAAGAGCTGAAACTGTGTTTGACCGATAAAGAAGAAGGTCATGTTCCTTCTTTAAACTTGATGGGACCTTACATTCTTATCCTTCATGGGCTCCTTACCTTTGTTGGGCTTCTTTGGCTTTACTCAGACAAATAGGCTAACGTGGATTTACCTAGTGGTAGACCTATGTGAACTTCTTTGGATATTGGGCTTTTACTGAATCATTTGCTCATAAGTGTTGGCCCATCATTAGATGCTTGGGGAGAAGCCTCTCAGATCTACCAATATGGTTGGCGTTGGGTCCAATCGTGGGCTTTGCCCCCCTCATGCTTCATAATTTAGTAATGCGATCTTGATCGGGCCTTTAGCCTCTCATGGTAAGTGTTGGCTGGAAAATCAATCTTGGTTCGTCCAAGCTTGGTCGTCAGCCTCCTTATGGGATGTGGGATCAATGATCAACCCTAGCCAGTTTGAGCTTAGTTGTCAATCATTAATATAATATTGTCATCAGCTTTGACCTTGGGTTGGTTGTCAGCTTCTTGGCATGATATGGTCATCAGTTTCCAGACCTTTGCTTGGTCTTCAGCTTCCTAATATAATATGGTTGTTGGCTTCCTGACCTTTGGTTAGTCGTCGACTTTAGGACCTGATATGGTCGTTGGCTTCCCAACCTAGGCTTGGTTTTCAGCTTCTTGACATGATATGGTCGTCAACTTCCCGACCTTGGGTTTGTTGTCAGCTTCTCGACATATTATGGGATTAGTGACCAACTGTAACACCCCCAAAATTAAATAATTAAAATACTTAACTTGGAGTGTTACTCGTACCTCCTTCATTCTTATTAATTCGTAATTAGCTTAAATCACTATACAACACTAATCTATCAGAATATACTATTGCGGAACAGAATGATGTGAGACAACTAAAATATTTCATTAAATACCATTAATTATATCAACATAGACTCAAAACTTCCAAATAAATTTTACTACAAAACTCACTACAACTATCTATCTACACAAACTTGACCATGCGAGCCATTCACTTGACATCTTTAGCCCAACGAAATGCTCACTCTACAGCTTGGCAACTTGCTAATCTGCAAAACAGCGGTGTGTTTCATAGGTGAAAAAATAATTGTATAAGTCCACCACTTAGTAAGCAAATTATTATGGAATGGATTTATGCAATGGGCCTTTAATAACGATTTGCATTTTCAACTCCGGTAATGTAATACCCCAAATACTAATAAAGGGTTTATTAAATCAAGCATAAGTTTTTAATTAATAAAAAAAAACCCATTATTTTAAAATATCAAAAATTATTATTTTCTAAAAATAATCTTGATTGAAAGATTGAACAATGTTGAGTAGCACTATTCACATTAGCTCACGCGTCTGCTCTTGTGCTGGACATGTGTCAGATAGTATATCGAATGTTTGATGTAGTACATTGAACATTCGAAGTAGTACACCGAACGTTCAAAAAAGCCTAAAATGCACTTTAAACCTTTAGACCACTTTAGCTCGATTGCACCCCTATAAATAGGCCTCCCCCTCACAAACCACACCACTTGTTCAAGCAAATCAGAACATCAAGTTAGAGAGAAGGTGTGTTTTTGGAGAAGATCATTCTCCACAAGGTAACTCTTTATCCCCAAACCCTTGTGTTTTTATCTTACTGATGGTGTTCTATACTAAACGTTTTACAAGTTTTAAAGGGACATGTTAGAGTTTGAAAACCATTCATGCACAAAAGTGTTAAAACTCCAAAATGACATCATCCACACACCCCTACTATTGGTCGTGCTTGGTACTACTAAATGGACGTTCTCCATTAGGGAAAATCGACTCCATTTAAAAGATCTAATAAATGTAAAGTTAGAGAGAAGGTGATATGATTTTGGAAGGAAACCAAAAGCGGCATACTAAGCGTGGCGATACTCATTCGTTTTCCCTCAAGGTTGAGTTGTTGGGAAGGGCTTGGCAGCTCATCGCATCTGCTCTCTTCTCATCCAACACCTTGACGCTTGCTTGGGTTGCTGGCCAAATGATCCTCCAGTTCCTTAGGAACGGGGCCTGGGGAGCCTTAGGTGGGTTGTAGGGCTCGCCCTGCAAGCTGGCAGTGACCCGACGGGGTGATTCCGAGGGAAAGCGAGGAAAACACTAGTCGGTTCTACGGATGACCCGACACAGTTCCATTTTCTCCCTCTACTTGAGAGAAAGAAGGTAATTGAGTGGAAGCGGTGGAGGGCCTTCTAGAGCTATTCACGGGCAGCGGAGGGAGTGGAGTGGTTCGTTCCCATGTGATGAGTATCCGTGGAACTTTCGTAGTTAGTGGACACAGAGGATGTGCTACTCCCGGACCCTACTAGGTGAGTTAGGTTCTGCTTCTGTGGGCTAGAAGAATGTAGCAGGGTTTTTGGCCACTTGCCATGCTTCTACGCAGCTAGGATAACCTTCATAATCTTTTCTTTTCCGAAGCACAAGGTGTGATTGAGAACAACATGGCTCTGTATAACCAAGTCATTCCCACAGACGGCACCAAACTGTTGGTGCGATTTTTGGACCACTTTCCTTTAAGGGGCAGGTGATCCAAATGTACACAAGGAGGGCCCAGGAAGGCCGAGCCCATGCTCCTCCTCGAACATCTAGTCCCAGGAAAGAAAATAAACAATTAGAGGATCTTCGGCCGTAGCCGAAGATGCTCTGATGGTTAAGTGCGATGGGTGTTGTTTTAAGGGTGTGAACCTCATGGGCTTTAATTATCATGGCCTGAAGGCCCATAAAAGAAAGAAGAGGGTGAGCTAAGATGGCAAAAGTGATTTTAAAGTGAGGGTTCAGTTGAGAAGGGACTATGAGATGTAGCTTTTAGCCAGCGTCGACCTAGTTTCACTCATCTTCCTTTCTCAACTGAATCTTGTCAGACCTCTTGTAGCATGCTGGAGGGGGAGACGCATCTCGTTGTGTCAGTTAGGGCATGGTCACCCACGCAACGCACAGATGATGTGCACTTACAAACATGTGTCAGGTAGCGATGGCATATGTATCCTGCGTAAAAAGCTTTAAGTAGGCTTGATAGAGATGTGATGTGTACTTTACCTGATATTGTGTGGCCCAAACTGGAAGATTTTAGATACGCTGGGTTTTTCACTTGGAAGATTGTGTCGTTAGAAACCAACTGGCAGTGTAATGCCCCAAATATTTAATGAGTTTTAGGGCTTATTTTGGAGCTTTGGACGCCTATAGAACGTTTGAAGGATTCTATAGAACGTTCGATGGTCTCTTGGAATGTTCGATGGTAAGGATCAAACATTCGATACGTGTCCCAATGCACTATTCACATGAGATTTTTAGATCAGTGTGCATGTCAGACGTATCAAACGTTCGATGGAAACCTTAAAACTATTGGTTAATAGTACAATCAAACGTTTGATGTCGTACATAGAACGTTCGATAAACTAAAAACCCAGCAGTCGTTAACCAGACATTCTAGCTCTATAAATAAAACCCTCACCCCTCCATTTCACTGTTCACTTGTGCCTTGGAGCCTAGAGAATGTTTGTGAGTGTCTGAGGAAGAGTGTTTGGAGAATGAGAAGGCTTTTGGGCTTTTAAGGTACCTATCTTTGCTTAGTTTGTTTCCGTGTTGTTATTTGCTTGTTGTTACCTTGTTTAGATGTTGTTGTGCCTAGTTTCTGTGTTGTTTAGTATTAGGCTTGATCATTTGAGGTTTAGGCTAGTGTTGAGTTAGTTTTTATTGGTTTAAGGAGTGTTACACCTCAAACCCTGTTTTTGAAGTGTGAAACCTCTTTATTTTCTTTGATTAGACCTTTAGGAGACTTTAGAAGGTGTAACACCCCGGTCCCATATTGGGAAGATGAAAAATAGCCCATATAGAGTGGGTTGTTTATAAAGAGAGTCATGAGTGCTAAGTTCCACATTGCCTAGTTACTAGGTAAAACTGGGCTTTATAAGTGATTCTAGGGAAACTTCAAAATTGATTAGTCCTTTGGGGTGATAGCACAGATGTGGCTAGCGCTTTTCCCTGGGTCGTTACAGAAGGAGTTAGAATCCAGGAAGGACCAAGATTCTGGCCTGAAATGAGTTTCTAGACCTCATCAAATGTTCGACACTCCTGGTCAAATGTTTGATGTTCGGACAGAATTTCCTTTTAGGTTATTAGAGGCCTATGACTTGTTTAACTCTAGACATAAGACTAACGATAAGATTATTTCTCATATTCGAAAGTCGGGGACTGTGTGGAAGATTATTGAGTTAATCCATACGACCCAAGTGAGTAAAAACTCACACAAATACTTGTTATTGTTATACTTTTATATATTACATGACTATTTTAATGTACAAAACATGCATGTTTACAACTTTCATGAAATGTCTATTTATTCTTAACTATGAACTCCATTTGTGAAAATGGTTGTGATTATCAAAGATAATGAAATGATGAGTTGTGAAAAACATGCATAGAAAAGACACAAAAATTAATGTGTATCGTATGACATGGTACACCGATATGTGCGGTAGAATGGCAATAGGCTTACTATTATTACAGGTTAATTCTATGGTCAAATGTTTTCTTTTACGATGAGGGCCTTGGATACAATGGTTAAGTTTAGTGACCAATGCATCACTCTTTGAGTAGGGTCACCGTTACGACTTTGCTAGTCAGTATGGGCCGTTTGAGGTCAGACTTGGTCGGATTACTAATAAGACGGTATGTTTGTGCAATGTTCGGGACATTGGAGTTGTGCCAGAAGTCTTTTTGTACACGTAAACCTTGCTGAGAAAGGGTAATATCTCGGGTATACTATATTGTTAACATATCACATATTCTTGAATATATCATGTATTAAAAATATACTGCATTATCATGACACTTTTATGCTATGAATTGAGAATAACAATGCTTGTGATTTATAAACTTAGTTTACAAATGATAACCTGTATAACATGTGCATTATTACTTATTAAGTCGTGAACTTACTCTTGTATCTTTTCCACCTATGTTCTTATGCAACTTGATAGATAGCGTAGATGATGAAAATCTATGCAAGCATATGGTTCGGTTGGAGGATGTTCTCCGGGTAATTTTTGAGAAGCTAGAACCAGTTTGGCTTGGTAGGATATGGCACACCGGTGGAGACCCCTATCATGAGATGATAGACTTGATATACAAGCTCTATGTTGAGCAAGAAGATCAGTGATTTTGTTATGGCTATAATGTTAAGTTTCGGATTGTAATCCTTATATTATTTTGATAACTGATCTTTTAACCATATTTTGGAGACATCAGTACTTATGGTATTTGTGACATTATGGTTATGTTTTTTTTGCTATTCTGGTATTCTTTTATTGTGGGTATTAGTTGCTATTTATATTATTTATAAGTGACAAGTCTTCTGTTGTAGATTCTCATTCCTTGAGAATGTATGATCCTTGAGTTTTAACCCGGAGTAAGGGTTAAGGCTGGGAGGCAAACCTCTAAGTTATATACCAGTTAAATAATGTTGTCGGGGCATTACAAGCAGTGGCTATGCTTAGCAGTTGGGAAGATCGTGATCGAGGATTTATCCCAGAACTTAGACTTAGATCCTCGATTGGTTGGTGATTAGGAACTGTAAAGTCAGGTTTTTGTCAAATCACTATTGTTAGTCATGAAGGTGATCTTCGTGCTCTGCGCTATTTAGATATGAGAAAACCTTCAATAAGGATGGACTGTAAAACATCACTTTTACAGCCTCCAATACTAATTTGTCACCTAAGTTAAAAACATCAAATGCAAAAAGACTGGAAAAAGCTGAAAAGTACTGAAATAATTCCCAATTCCCTCATCACCGCATCATACCTTCAACGCTGTACCTTAGCTCATATCATTTGGTAATTTTACATATGAATGTTTCGAGTAACATTTTGCTTTCCATTGCACGACATCGTGAATGTCACAGTTGGAGAGAAAGAGGAGCGCATGATGATTACTGGATTGCACATTGTTGTTCACATAATATCGTTGGATGTGGCTCACTTGTGGGATGGAAATATGTAAGAAGGTCTTGCTTATGAATTTTTTCTCTTGTCAACATAGTTTATTGAAGGATTCCCTTTAAATTTTGCCTGGTAGATGACATTCCACTTACGGCACTTAAAAAAAAAAAAAACAAAGAAAATCATCAAATCAAAACATCCAAAAGAGCACAGCACTTACAAAGCCAAAAAAAAAAAAACACAAAGAAACCTCACTTACGGCACTTACAAAAAAAAAAAAACCAAAGAAAATCATCAAATCAAAACACCCAAAATAGCACAGCACTTACAAAGCAAAAAAAAAACACAACGAAGCCTCTCATTTACGACACTTACAAAAAAAAACAAAAAAAAATCATCAAATCAAAACACCCAAAACAGCACAGCACTTGCAAAGCAAAAAAAAAAACAAAAAAAAAAAAACATCAAAAAACCACTGGAATAAATTTTATAATGGCAGAAAGTAGAGATAGAAAAAAGGCAAAAAAAAAAAATCACCTGAAAGGTGGTGGCTTTGGGTGGTGGCTGGCGGCAGTTTCCGGCAATGGCTGGCGGCTAATTCCAGCAAAGTAGACAGTGGTGTTTTCAGGTTTTGTGGGGTTTTGGAATAAAGTCTCTGTCTTTTTTTTTGTCAATTAAAAAGTTAGGTTTTCTCTGATTGTGTGTGTTTTTTTTTTTTCCCATAAAATCTAGTGTTTCCATGCCTATTGTAGTTATTATGTTTAAATGATGTGTCTTAATTTTATTGGGGACTGTAAAAGTGGTATTTTATAGCTCATCCTTATAGAAGGCGTCTTCTATTTTGAGTAACAATAGGATTCCTTTGATTCCCTTTAGAGATAGGTCAAATCATCCTGCCATCTTACGTCATACGAACAGTAACAGCGTCCTCCGATCAGGGTTAAGGGATCAACGGGGAGAGGGACTCCCGATCCTAGAATGGGCTTTCATAATTTGGACTAGCCTGCGGGCTTTTGATTGCATGCTGGGCCTCGAACGCGGTCCCTAGGCTCTTTGTGGTGACTTATTTCCTAACTATATATATATAATTTTGGTTCTTTTTCCACCTACTTTTTATTAACCATTGTTAATGAATTTTTTGCACTACTAATGAACGTATATGCACTTAAGTATGAAACTGTTAGAAATTTTTGCCCTATTTAACAATTTTAGCCACTCTAAAACCATTTAAAATGTTAAATTTTGATTATTGAAGAGGTAATATTATTATTTTTAGTGTATTATTTAACAATTTTTTCTTTAGTACTAATACTTATTATTGTCATTGAAATATTTGGGCTTAAGAAAGTTCCTTCAACTTCTACCTTATTTATTCCTCTTCTTATTCTCATGCTTCTTTTCAATGATTTTTATTATAGTTAATTTCAAAACTCTTTGCAAAAATGTCTTAGAAAAGAATAGCAAAAAATATGAATAATAATAACAAAAAAAAAAATAGAGGAAGGGAAAGAAAGGTTACAGAGGAGTTCATTAAATTCAAACAACTATTGATTTCTACCCTATGGTGACGATTGGATGGATCGAGTTAAACCAGCATTAACAACAAAAAACAATCAAAAAATAGTACTTGTCAGAGATTTATAGCCACCATAAAACCATTTTATAGATTAAGTTTTGATTATTTTTTAACCTATTTTTTATTAACCATTGTTAGTAAATTTTTGCAAAGCTATTGATGGTATATGCACCCAAGTATGAAACCACTATAAAGTTGTGTTGATGCCTATATGATTTTCTTGAAGCAGAGCTGCATTTTGAATGGTTAACGAGTTTGAATGAGCCTCTTGAAGTGCATAACCGCAAGAAAGCCTGATCAGTAAAACAAGCAGGCAAGGCTGGAATCAGTTACAGCAGATGGGAAGCAACGAGGAGCTTCACACCTCCATATAACAAGCAGGCGGGCAGTTGCACAAAGTTAAGCCAACTTCAGATGAGAAAAAATGAAAATTAATCTGACTTAACTAATATTGGGAAAGTAGAGGAATTTTCATGTGCAAGGGGAGGGCATACATCATCATGCATTCACATGGATACACAATCTGAAAGGGAAAATTATTGAAAAGGCATCCGCATTATATTTGTACAGCAACAAAAACCGAATCCTAACATTCTATACACTGTACAATCAAATACAGTGAAAATTCCACAATAAGCAGAGTGCTAATATCCAAAACATAGATCAACAACACAACAGAATAATACATGATATCCATAACTAAACTGGAAGCAAAATTGCATCTTCCCGACTCAGCGGAGCACATGGAGTGTATTTTATGCAGTCCTGAGAAGACAAACTCTTTGTCTGGTTACCGGCATCAAACTTTACAGTTCAGATTTTCTATATATATATGGCAATGATAGTGGAAGAGTTAACATGATAGTAAGTAATTGTGTAGAACAACAACAGTAATTCAATCAAACAGAGAAGATGAGAATTTACATCACTTCTTCGAAAACTTCTGAGAGCAAATCCTCTTAGAATATGGGCTGTTGCGTGAAATTCCTTTGTGGGACTCGATTGCTTCAACCAATAAATTGTGGACAGGACCCTAGTTAATAAGGAAAAATCACGACATTATTAAAGGATAAGATGACCAAATTCTTAGATATGGGTACTAAGACTTCTAGAAACACCTTGCTTCTGCACCTTGCTTCTGATATACATGGCATGAAACAGAATATTAGGACTCATTAATGAACAGGTCCAATTTTTTAAAGAAAAATTTAGATGACAAGACAATATTGAACTAATACATTGACCCTTTTTAATGATCTAATTGACTTCTTTTCTTCCCTTTTAGAAACAAGTGTCTGAACCAGATTAGTTCCATAATAACCTGTTCATCTCTCTCGTAAATTTTTAATGTCATCATCTTAGTGGGATAGTTAAGTGTTTGCTGGAGAGGGGGAGTGGAACCATAACAGTACCTACCAGAAGAAATTTTTTTAAAAAAAAATTATTACAGGGAGTTGATTCCCATACCTCAGAAATTCGAAGAGCCGTTTGAACAACATAGTTCGCATGTGGGTCTTGAAGTAACTGTTCGAAATGAGAGACTGAGAGCAATTCATGAATGATTCTTGATCGGCTCTCATAATTAAGTACATCAAGACATTTTTCAACCACATGGCTGCTGAACTTCTGTGTTGAGAGGTGGACATAGTTCCCCTCAAATTGAGAGGTCAAAGTTGAGGTGGCAGAAGGGATTCTTAACTCCAAGATAAACTGAACAACATAATTTCTGCAAAAAAGGAACACAGAACTGCACTAAGAAGAAAGGGTAGAACCAAAAAAGATAAAAATAAAAAAATAAAAAAGCATCAAAACTTTGAAGAGTTAACATGTTGCACGGATCCACTTTACACCAAACCATTATCCTAATAAACATTAAACCCAACATATTTGTCTCTTCTTTTCAACAAGTATTCAGGAGCACAAGGTTCTAGCTCTAGAGATGTTTCTCCTTCCAAGGAAAGGCCATTAGAAAAAAAGGTGCTCTTTTAAAAATATGCAGCCAATAAACCAAAGTATCACACAAGCTCAGCTTACTCAGAAGCACCCACAGGTCCAGCAGAAAAGGTAGGGTTAGAAGAGGAGAGAAAGAGATGTCGGTAGGGGTGTTATAAACAAAGTTATGAAACTCAAGATCAGCTTGTCATTGAGCTTTACAGATGTATTATCCCCCAACAAGTGCATGCCCACAAGGAGAGGTCAAACTCTACATAAATAGACCTTGCAGTAATAAGTACTTGTTTCTCAAAAACATTTGCATGGTGATACGCTATTTTAGAAATGATACAGGGCTTGAATTGGAGTATTATAAAGAACCTATCGCGCAAAATTACTAATAGACTATATTCTTTCAGTAATTGTACTAAAGCTCCAACATCACTGTTTTAGTAGTAAACATGGGTTTACACACAAAAAGGTCCTGGGTCTGCAAGCTAGACATATCTTTCTAATTTGCATACCTGGCATTTTTCCAATTCACAGAAAGTTTGACCATCCAATGTGTAACCTTAGATTCATCACCATTATCATGAATTGAAGATGGTTCAACTTGAGTAAAAAAATCCAGTACTGAGAAAAGCTTAAACATGAAGCTTTGATTGAGTTGATAGTACAACAAAGTAATTTTTCTTGATATGATTGTCAGCAAAAATAGTATTAAGTATTAAGAGTGGCTATTTTTCTATTGATTACCCGTACGCATCTTGAGCAAGCAGAAGTCCATTGGCAGATATTTCGGCAATTAATTTTTCTTGATGCTCTCCAATCGAATGACTGATGCATCTTTGCAGAACACAACATCCATGTCGATGAGTTGCAATGTCAACACAATACTTCGCAGCAGCAACAAATATAAACTGCCAAATATAGATATAAAAGGAAAGTGTGAACTACATATGAAGAGAAAGTTGATGTAATAATATGTAAAAAACAAGATTATGATTCTAAACACTAAATTATTTTATTTTTCTATAAGTGGCAACAAGGAGAGGGAAAGGGGGAGGGTCTATGACTTTAAACACTGACAAGCTCAACTAAATGTTGATACTACTATTAAGAGTGGCCTTCTAATGCTACTCTATTCAGAATTTTTTGTTTTCAGTCAAAGAACAAATAAAGGCCTTCTAATTCATGCATTCATAAGCAATTAAGACACCAACTTAAATAAGAATAGAATCCTCAATCTTGGAGCAAATAGTCAATTACATTTGCTGATAAGCAGTCACCGTTTCTAATGCTACACTTAATAAAAATTGTTCTGAGACTGATGAACTGAGAAACTAAATTAGATTGCCTTTCAGGGCAGTTGAACTCCATCATTTCTTACATTGATACAAGCTCTTCACCCCTTTATGTTGATACTACTATTTCCACAATCAAGTATCTGTCTGACACACAGGCAGTGCCCTTACTGTATGTTAAAATTAAAGACGCTTCTTGAGTTTTTTTCGGTAAAATTCATCAGGCAATGATTATGTGGCTTTAAACAAGGTGTATATGACCCTGAAAGGCAATACCACTTCGATCAAATATCACACAGCTGATCATTGCGTCCCATTGATTGCTAGAAAGAATTTGCAAACTTGTCTTTGTGTTTTTAACATAAAATGGCAGCCTCCAGTAAAATTTCTGGCCAAACTAACCAAAAAATGAACATTCGTTTTCATGCAACAAATTGTCAACATTCCTTCTTTAATCATTGAAAAATTTAACTTTAATTGCAGGCCAGTTAACGTAAATATGAACTACTTGGAGACTTCATACAAAACCATTCTCCTATATCATGTGATCCCTCAAGGACCTCCTTGGTTTCAATGGCTGAATTTATGTCTACCTACTTCTCCTATTATAGGCAACAGCTTAAAATTCATCCAAGATTGAGATGCTTCACAAACGTCTCTGAATGAAGGACCATCTACCAGCCACTGATTTCATCTTCCTAAAATGCAATACTTTGTCTTTTGGTTTACTTCACTTCTGCTTCAATGTGACCTCACAAGGTCAGCTTCAAATCTTGGCTTCATTAGTTTTTCGACTTGACTTTCTTTCAAGTCTAATAAAACTATGACCAGCTACATTTACCAAAGCAACATTGAGATTTACTTTTTGTTTGTGCTATATTGCAGAAAACCAAAACTATATTCCACAAAATTATTAAAACTTAATTCAGGTTCTTCTAGATGTTGCCACCCCATGTGAACCCCCATGACATGCTCTTTTCATGATAAGTAAGTTGTTTTGACCAAAAAATGCACTTCAATAGCAATTAATGATATCATAATTTACCCTCATATGACATGTAGCTTGATGGCCATATCATCAATAGTGGCGAGCAGAGATAAATTGGACAAAAATAGCAGCACACCCACTATACCAGTCAATCCAGCAACTAAAGTACGTGCTGATTTTTGGTCTACAAATTTTGCTATACTCATTTACACTGCAAATACTCTGTTTATAAAACTTTTATCTGGAATATCTGATAACAACAATAGTATCAAGCTTTATTAATAAAAAAAGGTGATAGAAGCCCAAAGGTAACAGCCTTGATGATTATTGGGACTAAGAAAACAATGGATAACTTAGGAGAAAGCCAAAGGGTATGTGATTGTCCTGCATGCAGTTATAAATGCTACATACTACCAACCAATTTAATAATTGCTCCCAAACACTCCAAATGCCCAATTGCTAACTTAATTTTTTTTTCCCAAGTTACTTTGAACTAAAAGCATTCATGAGATGGCAATGTAGTGGATTATCAAAACCATTTAGGCATAAACATGGTCATTTGGATCTGCTAAACTAGCCTAAATCTGATGATTTAAACATGTCGTATGTAAATGTAATAAAAGCAGGGGACGAGTAATTCACTATCTTAGATTATGTAGACTGTTGGACATTCTTTTCCACACCAATGACTAACCCTGACATGTGTTGTTATCCGCTCATTTTTGCATGAGAAGAAAACACCAATTAGTACTGCATTCACAGTTTAAATTTTACAAGAAGGTAAAATTAAAAGCACATTTTTTTTCATGCGATTCTAATTCAAAAGAAAATGCCTATATATAAACTCTATGAAACTTAAAAGGGGGAAGGATGAAAAATAATTTCATTGCAGGTTTTTTCTTTTTCAGAAAACCCAGCCAAAATGGCAGTTCTCATAAGAATATTTTGTTATGAGATACAAGCAAACCTCATTTTGCGAATCCCTTATTGGAGATTATTCGTAGAAAAGGCAAAATTGCATTCTCTTCCTCTGCTTAAGTAGAGGCTCTAGCATTTGTAGTAACAGGAATGCAGATGCTATCAATTATGAAAGGAATGATGAATGTCACGAATGATGCGTTTCAGACAAGCACAGATAGCTTGTTATATAAAGCTGGAGGAAACCAATGAAGACTCATAAGCATATTTTGCTTATACAGCATATTCTAACTAAACATCTGACAGGACTTCAGTTTTTAATTTGTTTGTCATTATGAAAAGCTAGCATCAATATTCATTTATAAGAAATACATTAAGTTAATATATGAATTATGTCACAAAACTACTCCTGATTCAGAAGAGGAATCAACACCAAAGCTTAAACCATTGAGAGAATGAAGTTTTGACCTACTAACCATCAGTAGAATGAGAATGAAATTTCCAAGAAGAACTGAATATTAAATGCATAAAATACCATTATCCACATCCATTCCAACAATAAAAACATGAGCATCACCACACAATGCAGCGGAAGAGATTCAAGGATATTGATTTTCCAAAACAGTTATAATCACAAAACGATGACATGAAAATCATAAAAAGATGTTGTATGTATTTCTCAACCAAATTGATATGGCAAAATTGGATGTTTATCGGGGGGAAGAGAGTAAAGTAGATCTTATGGGAAGCAAGACAAAGATGTTTAAAGAGGTACATGATGATTACTGATCATAAATCAATCATAGGTTCATCAACAACTTTAAATATATGAGCAAATCGGGCATACTAAAGCATATTATAGATTGATGGCCAACCATGGTAACATTGTGCAGATGTTTAGGATACTATTATATAAACTCAAGCAACTTAGGAAGATAAAACTCTTCACCTTGTTATCTTCAATGCCAAGGCATTGCAAGCAACGCTGGACCACATGATTTCCATTCAGGTCCTTGATGAGAGAAAGAAACCCCGGTTCAAGGGCTGTTATAACCAGTGAAATCTCATGCCTGGTTTTGAGAGTCTCTATCAGCTTCTGTACTACGCGAGTGCTGATAGAAGGAAAAGAAACGTTAAAATAGACATAAACAAGTCAGATGAAAATGTAATATGTAATATGCTCATGACTTACCCATGAGTGTTTAAAGAGATTCTGACAAGCTGCCCTGGTTCTTCAGTGACCATGAGCAGGATCTGCTTTCTCTGTTCTTCATTACACACTTCCAACAACTTCTGCATAAGGTAATTCCCAAATGGATTCACCATAAGTTCAACTACATGGCCGATGATCTCATTAAATACTATCTGCACATCTTTTGGACTACCCTCATCAAAAATCTTTTGCAAAAAGCGACAACCATGCTGATCCTTTGCTAATAAATATATGTACCCTTGAGCTTCTGCCAAGGAGTTAAAATTAGGAGGTAGAGAGAATGGGCAATGTATCCTAGCACTCCTAGCATTTTGACAAATTCCTGCACTTTGGTGCCGGCTATCTAGCTGTGACCTTTCTAGATGCTTACTCATGCCAATTTCATGTAAGGCACCCTTACTCTGACCCCTTGTATGATCGTTTCCCCAGTTGACCGCATGATTTAAAGCCTCGCCTTGAATAATGAAGCTCTCCTCACTAGTAAGAGACTCAAGACCAGCTTGTGGAATTCTAAGGTTTGAAGGTGTCCTAGTCCTCCCATTGGATCCCGGCAGGCCAAACGGCAGTATGCTTTCAACACTCAAATGAGGCCTTGGGTTAATCAATCGAGGAGAATTGAGCAGATTAGGTGGACCTCTTTCTTCATCCCAATTCATCCCATCTTGTTTTGCATAGAATAAAGACTCAGCCATTGGAAGTCCATTCGAAGAAGTGAGACTCGGCACCGGACTCCCTCTAAGGTGATAATTACCTATCTGCTCCTTTGTTTTCTGCGCTGGAAAATTCATTGAGTTATTGCAGTAATTGAACTGAGGGAAAAAATTATCAGGCTGTCTGGGTAACAATCTTGGCCCCAATGAATTGCCCAAATTATATTCCTGCTGCCATCCAGACAATGCTGAACTCATCTGACCATCAAAACTCATAGCGTTCAATGGAACAGGGGATTGAAATCCAATATAATCAGGGGTATAGTCCCCATGTTTATCAATATTGATTTGGTTACTCCCACTGAAAGAACAATCCCGATACATAAGTCTACCCTGGTCTACCGATAAACCTCTCAAATTAGAAAAATCCTCTTGTCCATTGCCAATATACACTTTACTAAGGTTTCTACACAGACTCATTTCATCAATCAAACTCTCATTGGTCTTCTTCCTAACAGATGAGTCGGGTATTTTAGAATCCAACCATAATACATCTGGGTAATGGAAACTTCCACTAGGCAGGTAGGGTTTGAGCCCTTCCAATGGAGGTGGGGTAGGTGATCCATTGTCAGAAAAAGTATTCCCACCAGAGCACAAGGTTGAGGAAGAGCCATCTGAATGCAAAGACAACCCACTAACGGGAGAGGAGGCATATGCATACTTACAATGACATGACCGGTCATCATCATACATACCATACATGTTATGAATTGTCTGACTTATGCAAGACCCATTCCCATGCCCGACATGATGAGTAGTATTATGTTGTTGATGCAGATGATGATGATTATGATGGATATTGTGTGAAGTTGCATGAGGGATCTCATCCAACAGCATTTCAAGCTCCTGATCATTCTTCATGTTTTCTCCAATCTCGACTCTTTCAAATATCAAACAAACAACAACAACAACAACAACAAACAACAAGAACAACAAAGGCACAAGCAACACAGAATGAGCCCACGCACCTATCAAACCCTTCAATCCCCAGAATCAGAAATCCCACATCAGATAATGATTCGTATCGGCTAAACAACAAATACCCAGAAGAGATTACCACTTTTTATCGTCTGGGTTTCGCTCAGAAATTGCAATGAAGGTGGTTTGTGATGTCAGAGAAATTCAATCGCATTTCATTCCAATTAAAATCATCTCATTTGGGTTTTGGGTTTTCTTTGAGAGGAGTTGGTGAAGCATGCAAAGATTGAAGGATTACATACGATTACTGAGGGACCGTAGATATACACTTCCTGTACGGTCTCTCACGCCATTAAAGCTGGAGAGCAAGAGACGCTATATGGGCTCTAATAGAGAAAAATATATATATATAACACAAACAGAGCAAAGAGACACATACACACTATAGTGCGAGTCCTCACACTGTATTTAAAGCATTTACTTTTTTACTTTTCCACAATATTTTTTTTTATCAAAATCATGAAGCTGACACTCTTTAAGGATGCGTGTATGGCACGCTCGAAAGTGACAGTGGGACCCAGACTGTTCAACCCCGCAATGAACGTTTCTCATTTGACGCGTGAGTGCTTGACTGCTCGAGGGCTTCTAGGTGCAGTAATTTCTTTTTATGCGGCGCGTGGGGAAAAATAATTAATTAATAATGAATATTAAATTTGGAAGATTTTTTATTTGATTTTTCTCTCTTTTTTTTTTTAATTTTTTTTTTTTGTTTGTTTGTTTGAAAGGAGATTTTTCTGTTATTCATATCGAATATCGATGAGTCTTAAACAACCCCATTCCAATTCCTCTCCTCTCATAACGATTATCAGATATTTAATGTTATAAGTTTTTTCGATTTTTTAAATGACGAAATTGCCCTTACCTTTGAGATCCTTGCCGAAATTACCAGATTACCTTACCTTAATTAAATCAAAGTGGTTGAATCACTTTTTCGACGTCTTTAATAATTACAATAAATCAAACCAAACACCAAATTAGCTCACCCTTCCTAAATTGTAATTTTTCTTAAACTTAAAAGGATAATATGGATAAAAATTACGAGTATTTATAGGTGAGTCATGTATACAAGTAAGTGCAATTTTTCTTATATCCATGTCTTCTTCTTTTTTAAAAAAGAAAAAAAAATAGTACTTTAAAAGATTTTTTTAAAAAAAAAAAATTAAAATTAAAAGGGGGTTATTTTTAGCAGTAGATCATCAATGCTATTGCTTAGCTTAGGTTTTAAGTTATGACATAATAATCCTCTTTTGGAAAAAATAATGAATATTCACAACTTATCATCTTCACCTTTAATTTTGAAAATATAATTTTAAATTGACAATTGAATGCATTAGAAAAGAAACCTTACAAAAATAGGATTATTGATCTTCTTTTCTGCAAAAAGGGACCATCTTCTTCTCTTGGAAGGACCTAGGAAGTAACCATGCAAGTTCCATAAGAAATTCCAGCATTTAACAAACACTTACGTTGGTTTGACAACGCTTTTTAAAGTAGCTTTTACTTTTTAGCAACAAAAAAAATTATTATATTAACAACGGATAAAAATATTTTACAAACTGGTTTGTAGTATATTTTTACAATCAGCCTTTAAAAGTAACATATGTCTCTAACATGTAAAAATATATATATATTTTTTAATAATATATGCTTGTCATATGCTTTTTTAGTAGCATTAATAATAAAATATATATTTTTGAATGCTTAAAAGACATATTATTTTTAAAGACTAATTCCTATAAATTTTCTACAAATCAGTTTATAAAAAATTTCTATCCATTAACAAACAACTCAAAAAATTTAAAATCATTTTTACTTTTAAGTAACATCACAACCTAAAAACAAAAAGCACCTCAAATTCAAGTAAACTCGTTTTAGGATCACATCATAGCCTACTAAATTTAGTTATATTCGCATTATTCTCATAGTTGATTTGGATGGGCAAGTTCCATATATGGAAGTAGACTTCATCTAGTCTAAGTCTTTTGCAAAAAAGGAATGCGAGTAGTGGCAGAAGGAAAAGAAAACCAACAAAATAATAAAAAAAATAACAAAACAAAACGATATATATATTAAAAAAAAAAAAAAAGGGGGAAGTGGGGTGATGTGACCCATAAGAATGTCACGGCCAACTCTTAGTTTATTGGTCCAAAATTTCTTCTTGTTGCCCAAGTTAAGGATATGTTAGGTATTTTGCACATTTTCAAGGGTAAAATAGAGTCCATAAAAGTTATTAAAGAGGCCCATTAAATGCATGAGAAACGAAGAAGTGGGCAAAAGAAAGAAAAATCGTTTCATACGTTTCCTTAGCCGGAAAGCGAGATGACAGTTGGGGCCCACATGTTGATTCGAATAATAATCGGTCCATGCCTCCGTATCTTGTTGCGAATGAGTGCTTGACGCGTGGATACCCATGCAACAACTTGAATCGAACCTACCTTCGGCATTCTCGTCACATTGCTCCTCCTCGGTATTTGGGGTTGAGACTCGCCAACTTTTCTTAAAATTAAAACGAGACATGTTTGAATTGTTAGAGATTTTAATTAGTTAATTATTGTGAATCTCAATTCGTGTCAAACCTTAATGAGTTCTGATAATTGGATTTGAAGTTTATTTTTTCAAGATTCCTTTCATTTATATTATATGTGAGGCCAAAAAGAAAAGTTGAAAATAATATGGATTTTTTTTTTTAGTGTGATTAAAATTAATCTTGGAAACTACGTTTATTTTACATTTTTTTTTTCAGCTCTAAAAACGTTATATCTATCTTTTTTTTTTTTTTTTTGAAAGGAGATTTAAAATTTTCATTAATCAAGAAGACAAATCTTGCTCAACAAGTAGAATATCACTAATAAAGCTAGGCAGTAGTAGAGCTAAGAATTTGGTTTAGGGTGGTCAAATTTGTTTTTTGAAATGCTAAATAAAAAAGGAGAAGCTAAAGTTGAAAAAAAAAAATCAATTAAAAATATAACTAACATAATAAATAAACAACTCAACAAAATTAAATTATTGCTTAAAACATGTAAATGTAATTTACAATTTATTTTGTCACGCCTATCGTTAATTCAGTTGTCCTCGACGAGTCTTTATACCTTGAAATCGTTGCATGATTTTTCCATTGCTGATAGTCTTGAATATATCATTCTCAATGTATGTAACCAAACAGTCATTTATCCACTAATCTCCCATTCGGTTACGTAAACGATTTTTAATAATATTCATTGCTGAAAATACGCTTTCAACAATTGTTGTCGCAACTGGCAGAATCAATGACAATGTCACCAATGAATAAATCAATGGATACACGATATCATTTTTCTTATCTACTATCTTCTCAGCAAGCTGTCCAATTCCTTTAAGTGTTGCGAATTCATCACTAGAACGAATGTCAATAATATATGTTTCAAGTTGGTTGTCTAAAGTGGTAAGTTGAAATGCTGAAAAATCATTTTGATAAAATTGAGAAAGACGAAGTAATTTCTCCTTGTTAAAAGTAGCAAACAAATCATCTGGACTCAAGCATGCAACACAAAGTAATAATTCAAAATTAGCCTCATTAAAACGACTATTAAGTTCTTGGAGTTGCATGTCTATAATAGTGTAATAAAGCTCCACACAGTAGTGATGACAATTTTTCATACTTTGAGCTTTTTGTTGTGATTGAGGTTGGTATAGATCATCCATATTGGGGACATCAATATTATTTTTGGCACAAAACACAAAAACTTCTTCAAATAAAGAGTCTCACCCATCTTCTCTCATAGCTTATAAACACTGCTTTGAAACTTCAACCAACTTCATTACATTCAAAATATCTTGATCTTTTCGTTGTAAAATTGAGATAACTCATCTGTAATCCTCAAAACACTTTTCATCAAATGTAAATTGAAAGTAAATTCAAAAGTCTGGAACGACTGAATTAGTATATTTGCTTCTGCTCTCTATTTAGAATATAAACCATCTTCCACAATATCTTCAACCGTATTGATGACAGAAGAAAACATGAGAATAAGACTAATAACTGCACCATAATGAGAACTCCAACTCGTATCTTCGGGTCTTTTTAGATTCATTTCTTGATTCAAGCCACAACCAGTAGAAATTTCGTTATTTCGTAGTGCTTCTACAACTTCAGTAGTTCATTTTTCACTGAGTATGTCACGACGTTTATATGATGCTCTAATAACATTAATAACATTAAAAACACTATTAACCAAGCTAAAAAAAGTTGTAATTTGGATTTGATTTTTAGCAACAGCAACTAAAGTTAGTTGAAGCTGATGTGCAAAGTAATGAGCATAATAGGCACACAAGTTATCATTAAAAAGAAGTGTTTTAAGTCTATTTAACTCATCTCACATATTGCTAGCTCCATTGTATCCTTGTCTTCGTAATATACTAATACTTAAATGATGCTTGCTAAGTACTAACTCAATTGGCATATTCAATACTGCAACTGTGGTATTGCTAACATGTTTAATGCTTAAAAAACATTCAACCACATGGCCCCGCTTATCTACATAACGCAAAACGATTGTCAATTGTTTTTTAACAGATATATCACAGGATTCATCAACTAGGATAGCAAATGATGAGTCTCCAAGATCTTTAAGTATAGCATCTAGAGTTTCACTTGCTGCAGCATTTACTATTTCTTTTTGAATGTCTGATGCGGTCATTCGATAATTTTCAGAAGCATTTTCTTAAACTACCTTGTCAATTTCTTCATTATGTTTTGCAAGAAACCGTAACAATTCATAAAAATTTTCCCGATTACTTGAGTCTTTAGATTCGTCATTGCCACAAAATGCTAATCCTTGTTACTGTAAAAAGCGAATACAATCAACTGATGTATTCAAACA
Source organism: Betula pendula (assembly GCA_900184695.1). Lineage (NCBI taxonomy): Eukaryota > Viridiplantae > Streptophyta > Magnoliopsida > Fagales > Betulaceae > Betula > Betula pendula. The sequence continues at coordinate 244,717 of FXXK01000048.1, read as the reverse complement.
AGTTCTATATTCCATTTTCTGCTGATCTGATTGCTTGTCAAAAAATGTTATGATACTTTGTTTCTGGTTTCACATCTTCTTCGAGCTTGATTATGTGCACTATTGTGAGCCCCCACATGACTCTGTAATTTCTTTTTCTTTTTTCAATGTTTAAATCATTCCATAACAAACGAGTCTCCTCCTACTTGATTTCCAGTGTCTGGTCTGAAGAGATAACAATGTAAGCAATACACAACATCTTTTAAAATGTTGTATTCTAATCAATTAGAATATTCTTTGAACCATGTTGGATTAAAACGACGCCATGTTTTACCAAATTGTGTTTATGAAAAAATATGGTTAACTGTAACGCCCCGACAAAATCATTTAACTTGTAAATGACTTAACGGTTCGTCTCCCAGCTTTAACACATCTACCAGGTTAAAACTCAAGGAATCCTACACTCTCAAAAGGATGAGAGTTTACAGCGGAAGATTTTTCACTTATAAAGAGCAAAGATAGCAACTAATACCCACAATAAAAGAATATCAGAATAGCAAAAGAAACACAACCATAATTTCATAGATAACATAAGTTCTGATGTTTCTAAAATAAGGTCAAAAGATCAGTCATCAAATAACATAAAGATTACAACTTAAGTTCTAAACATAACATCATCATAAAATCAGTTGGCCTCTAACTCGAGATACATCTTGTAAATCATATCTATCATATCGTGGTAGGATTGCCACCTCCGAACCAAATCCCAGTTAACCTCACTGGCTCTAACTTGTCAAATATCACTCGAAGGACATCCTCAAAACGAATCAAGTGGCTCCCACAAATAGCCATCCTCTGGATAATCTATCAAGTTGCATATGATCATAGATGAAAAAGATACAAGAGTAAATCCATGACTTAGTGAGTAATAATGTATATGCTATACACATTATCATTCATGAACTTAGTTTATAAATCACAAACATTGTTATTTTCAATTTGTAGTATAAACATATCATAATACAATATATTTATAATACATGCTATAATCAAAACAAGTGATATGTTAACAATATGGATAATCTATCAAGTTGCATATGATCATAGATGAAAAAGATACAAGAGTAAATCCATGACTTAGTGAGTAATAATGTATATGCTATACACATTATCATTTATGAACTTAGTTTATAAATCACAAACATTGTTATTTTCAATTTGTAGTATAAACATATCATAATACAATATATTTATAATACATGCTATAATCAAAACAAGTGATATGTTAACAATATGGCCTACCTGAGATATTACCTTTTCTCAGTAAGGTTTGCGCATTCTAAAGGATTTCTAGTACAACTCCGGTGCCTTGGACATTGTACAAACATATCGTTTTATACTAGTAGTCCGATTTCGGGTGGCCCACACTGATTAGCAAAGTAGTAACTAGTGACCCACTCAAAGAATGATGCATTGTCATAAAACTTAATCATTGGATCTAAGGCCCTCATACTAAAAGAAAATTTTTTGACCATAGAATCAACCTGTAATAATAGTAAGTCTATGGCCATTATTCCGTTCAAGACGATGCAACCATTACATACGATGCACATTAATCTTTGTGTCATTTATATGCATACTCTTCACAACTCATCATGTCATTATCTTTGTTAATCACAACTGTTTTCACAAATAGAGTTCACAGTTGAGAATAAATAAACATTTAATGAGAGTTGTAAACATGCATGTTTTGCACATCAAAATAATCATGCTATGCATAAAAGTATAACAATAACAAGTATCCATGTGAGTTTTTACTCACCTGTGTCGTACGGGTCAGTTAAATACTCTTCCACGAAGTCCCCAACTTCCAAATTTGATGAATGATCTTATCGTTAGTTTTATGCCTTGAGTTAAACAAGTCCTAAGCTTCTAATAACCCAAAAAGACATTTTCTCCAAGCATTGAACGTTTGATTAGGAGGATCAAATGTTTGATGAGGTCTAGAAACTCATTCTAGGCCATAGTTCGGTCCTTTCTGGTTTTTAACTAATCCTAAAGTCTCCTAAAGGCCTAACCAGAAAAATAAGGTGTCTCATACTCTAAAAACAAGGTTTGAGGTATCAAACTCCTTAAACAACACAAAACCAACACAAACCTACTCAAAACCAACTTAAATTCCAAATGTTCAAGCTTAAGCTAAATAACTCAAAAACTAAACTCAACAACAACTAAATAAGATAACAAGTAAATAACAACAAAAAAAACGAACTAGGTAAGGATAGGTACATTTAAAGCCAAAAAGCCTTCTCCTTCTCTAAACACTTTCCCTTACACACTCACAAGGCTCTCTGGTCTCCCAAGCATGAATGAACAGTGCAAAAAGGGGGAAAGAGTTGTATTTATAGAGTTAGAATGTTTGGTTAAGGACTGTTGGATTTTTAAGTTCAACGAAGGTTCTATGTACGACATCAAATGCTTGATGTACTATTATCCAACGGTCTTAGGGTTTTCACCGAACGTTTGATAAAAGCATCAAGCGTTTGATAAATGCATATTGAACACTCCATAAAAGCATCGAACGTTTGATACTTTCTGACATGCACATCGATCGAAAATTTTCAAGTGAATCAGTGCATCAGGACATGTATCGAACGTTTGATCCTCACCATCGAACATTCCATGAGCACACCAAACGTTCCATAAAATCCTTCAAACATTCCATGGCCGTTCAAAGCTAAAAAATAAACCCTAAAATTTGTTAAATCTTTCGGGCATTACATTAAGTAGTTGACAAGGTCCTCTTTGTAGGTATGCTCTTCGGATTTGGTCTATATCATTAGGATGGTAATCAGAATTTTTTTTTCTTAAACAAAGATCTAATGGCATATTTGTTAAATCTATACCTCAACACGAGCTCGTTTAGAATTTGATTGAAGTTCAATAGAATCAAGGGAAAATTACAATTTATCCCCCCAATGTTTGAGGCGATTTTCAATTTAGCTCCCAATGTTTAAAAATTTGCAATGTACCCCCCCAACATTTGCTAAAATATTCAATTCAGCCCTTCCGTCACCTAAAACCGTCTAAATTGTCGGATTTACTGTTAATTCAAATTTTTTATTATTTTTTTTACTGTTCACAATTTACCCATTTTTTTTTAAAAAAAATAAAAATAAATAAATAAACAGTGGGGTGGCGGACACCCCCAAAGGCTTTGGGGTGTCGCCACCCCCACTGTTTGTTTATTTATTTATTTTAAATGGGTAAACCGTGAACAGTAAAAAAAAAAATAATAAAAAATTCAAATGAACAGTAAATCCAGCAATTTAGACGATTTTAGGTGATGGAATGGCTGAATTGAATTTTTTAGCAAACGTTGGGGGGGTACATTGCAAATTTTTAAACATTGGGAGCTAAATTGAAAATCGCCTCAAACATTAGGGGGGTAAATTGTAATTTTCCCTAGAATCAATGTTGTTCTCCATAATCTCAGGTAACTATAATTATATATTTTATACAATTAAAATATGTAACAAAAACTTTATATATTTAAAAACAAATTAAACAATCAATTATCAAAAATAGCAATCTAAATATAATAACTTAATCAACATAAAATTTTAGTTAAATACCTGAATTTTTTTAAATTGTTGGAATGCTCGAAGAGTTGAAGTTGGAAACTTGGAAATGGAAAGAATACTGTAAGTTGTTCATGGCTGATTCTTCTAACAACCCCCTAAGCTATAATTCTCTGTTAGTCTGATTGTAAAATTGCAATAGAAGGAAGAGGGGAAAAAAAAAAGTGTTGCACCTTAAAGTGAAGTCTCAAAACCCAAAAAAATCACTGACTTCCGTATCTCAAAGAAATCGTTTAGCCTTCACTCTATCACTGCCTTGTCACTTCATTGACAATCTTTAGCATTTCTTTTATTTTTCTATTCAATGGATACACATATTTTCTTGCGTTTTTCTTTGCTTGTGCCGAATCCAGTACTTCATGGTTTTATTTAATTCTTTGTTTCATTATTTGTGCCCTTCAAATCATTACTTCACTGACAATTTCACTTCTTCTTTTTTCTTCTATTCGTTTCTTAAGTATATAATATTGTTATGGCTTTTTTTATTATTATTATTTGTTTCATTCAATTGTGCCAATCAAAATGTCACTTTTATGACAACTTTTCACTTCTTTTTGTTTTATTCATTTTTTATGTATATTATATGATATTTCAACTTTTTGATTGAAACAAAAACAAGTGACCAACAGACCATGTACTTTTAAACGTGCGTTTAACGTTTTGAATGAAAAAAAAAAGGCTTCAATCACTTACTTAAATGGTGCGTGAAGCATCTTGGAGAAAATGAGAAACACACATCATCGTCTTCAACCTCCACTCTTCCTCAACCTTCCGTAAATTTCTGTTACAGTGACTATCACAGGAAAAAAAAAATCATGGGGCCATGGAAGCTTGAGTGACTCAAGGTACTCTTGGAAAAATTTGCCCTTGGTGAGTTTCTGAGGGTGGGCATCACTAGGGCAAAGGAAAAAATTTTACTGGGGCAAGGGAAGCTTTTGGGAGGTGAGAGGGGGCATTTGGCCCCTCTCGACCCCCTCCCTCCTCCCCTGAAGCTAGGGAAATCTTCCATCCATATATGATCCAAGAATTGTGAAATGGCCGTTTTGGCGAGTCTGTGCGTTGTTTCATTCGCAGTTCTTTTAAGATGTTTGACCGACCAAGACTGAAAACTATTGAGAAGAACTTTTGTGTCATCCATTAAGTGCCCATAGGTTCTTCAACTACTCCTATCTCTCTACAAAGCAAAAAGGATCTCCAAAGCATCTCTCTCCAACATAATGTTTTGGAATCCCAGATCTCTGTTGAATTCTACTACTTTCCATACCGCCACCGCTTCTGCCGTAGCTAGGTCAAATATGTAAGGCTTGGTAGTGTATAAAGATGCCTTCACTTTATCTTCATGGTCTCTGGCTATAATCCCCACTCCCATATGCTTTTTATTAATATCCACAGCTATGTTCCAATTGAATTTAATGAACCCAATCGGCGGTTGTTTCCATCTTGTTGATGAAAGCTCTTGAGAGACTGTTTGATGCTTTAGAATTGGAGCAATTTTGTGAAAATTCCTTACCAAATCTTGTGTACTTCAAACCAAGTGAGAAGGATGGAGTAATTCACCCCCAAAGACTATTGAATTTTTGCAGAGCCAAATCTTTCTTGCAATCATATCCACAAGCTCCAATTCATCAACATTAAGGCGCTCCATAAGTTTCTCTAGGATGCTGAGGAAGTTATTATCTTTAATGGGACATTTTTGTCGCTTCCTATCACATTTGGCCCAGACAACATTCGCTGACACCCATCGCTATAGAGCATGCTCTACTATTTCTATTTCCAGCCCGCAAAGTGGACAAAGAGGATCAAACACAATTTTTTGCTTAAAGAGATTTTCTCTAGTTGGGAGTATGTTATTGCAGCCCTCCATAAAAACATTTGTACTATTCATGGGGCTCTAATTTTCCAAATTGCCTTCCACACTGAGAAAATTGCAGGAAAATTTGAACAGTTTCTTTTCCCCTGCATGAGTCTCTTTTTCCAAATGATAACCGCTCCGGACAACAAACTCCCCATTTTTATTACCAATCCACACCTCTGATCATGTTGCTTGTTGGGACAAATACCCATGCCACAAATGCGTGCTGCCTCATCCTTATTAAAGTTTTCTTCTATCAATGGGACTTTCCACCAATGTACTTCTTCATCTATGAGCTCCTGCACTCTTGCATCACGATCAAAGTTTCATACTAGAGATTGGATCAAATAAGAAGTTGGAGAGGGTAGCTACCTATCGCCCCATATTTTAATCGAAGCCCCACTCTCTACACGCCACATCAAACCCTCATTTAATAAGGATTTTGCATTCCAAATACTCCTCCAAGCATAAGACGGATTTCTCCCCAAATTGGATTCCAGAAAGGAGCCTTCCGGGAAATATTTCTCCTTAAAAATTTGTGCCACTAGTGTATCAGAATGATGAAGCAATCTCCACCCTTGCTTTTCAAGTAATGCTAGAGTAAAACATTTCAAATCTCGGTATCCGAGCTCGCCCTTGTGTTTAGAAAGCCCTATACACTCCCAGCTCGTCCAAGCAATTTTGGAGTTAGTAGCTCTATGCCCCCACCAAAACTTCAACATCATGGAATTTATGCCCCTGCATAATGTCTTTGGTAGTAGGAAGACAATCATCGTGTAAGTTGGGAAAGCCTTCATAACCGCCTTGAGAAAAATTTCCTTTCCCACCTAAGACAAAATTTTTTCTTTCCTTCCGTTTAGTTGACTCCATATCTTCCCCTTGATTCCGGTGAACGTGCTTATCTTGGATTGCTCGACCAAAGATGGGAGCCCCAAATACTTCTCATATCTTTGTGTTGAAGTCACCCCATTAAATATATAATATATTCTTTTGCTTCTCGCTTAGTGTTTCGATGAAAGAAAATGAATGTCTTTTCTCTATTTAATTTCTGTCCCGAAGCTTTCTCATATAATTCTAGTAGCTCTTGGATTCTTGCCCATTCAAAAACGTTGGCCTTGGAGAATAGCAGATTGTCATCCGCAAAGAAGAGACAGTTGATTCTAGTACCACCCTTAGTGATTGGAATGCCTGTTAACTGACCTTCCCTCTCGACACTTTGCAACATGGAACTAAGCCCTTCCGCACACAGAATAAAAAGATAAGGTGACAGAGGATCGTCCAACCTAATCCCATGTGTGGGATTGATAACCCCGAATGGTTTCCCATTGATAAGAATCGAGAATGACACGGTGCTAACACAACTCATGATCATTTGTATCCATCGCTCTGCAAATCCAATCTTTCGCATGGTTGCCTCCAAGAATTTCCATCCACTCTGTCATAGGCTTTACCCATATCCAACTTTAGAGCCATAAATCCCCCTCTCCCTTTCATGCAAGGATCCATTGTATATAGTGTCTCAAAAGCCACTAGGATATTATTTGTGATGAGCCTCCCATGAATAAATGCACTCTGATTTTGAGATATGATATGTGGCAACACCTTTTTCAATCGATTGGCTAAAACTTAGCAATAATCTTGTACAGGACATTGCATAGACTGATGTGCTGAAAATTTGTCAGTCTGGCTAGGTCCTTAACTTTCGGGATAAGAGCAATATACGTAGAATTTATAGCAGCATCAAATGTACCACCATTTAAAAATTAAAGGACAGCCGTACATACTTCTCCTCCCACTATGGCCCAGGATTTCTAATAAAATCAAGCCACAAAACTGTTTAGACCTAGAGATTTCAATGGATGCATTTGTGAGATTACCATGCCAACTTCCTCCACAGTAAATTCTTTGAGTAGCTGCCTATTCATTTCTGCAGCACACGAGCCTTCATGTTGTTCAGATATCTATCCACTCCAGAAGGGACCTCATAAGTGAACAACTTCTCATAGAACTGAATAAAAGCACGGCTAATGTCTTCGGGTTTCAACCATTCTCACCCCTCATCATCTCGGATTTGATCACTGCGATTTCTTTTCTTATGATGGCTTGCCCATGCATGAAAAAAACTGTGTATTGCGACCTCCATTTTGGAACCAATTTTGTTTTGCCCGCTACTTCCACTTTATGTCTTCTCTTTCTAGAATGAGATCTATTTTTCTTTGCAAATTTTTAATCTCCTCCATATTATCAGGACTCTCACATTTTTTGTAACTCCTCCAGCTTCTTCATCTTGACCTTGAGAATTTTTCCAGAGTTTCCAAATTTCCTCTTGCTCCACCAAGATAGTTCTTGCTGACAATTGGCAAGCTTTAGTCGGACTGACTACATTAGAGTTTTCCCAGACACTCTACCATCCCTAGCGGATTTAATCACATGTTTGCATTCGTCATCTAGCATCCAACTATCTTCGAATTTGACGCCTCTTTGGTATAAATAACACCCTATTTTATTATAGTTAAAACTCATAAAAACAGGTTTGTGATATGAAAAGCAGTTGCCAAAGTGTTTACCTCCACTCCTTATAAATTTCGTATAATTCTTTATTTGCCACTGCTCTATCAAGTTATTCTTTGGTGAAAGTATTGTCGCTTCTATTGTTGGTCCAGGTGAATTTTGCCCCTTTATACCCCAAATCTCAAAGTTAACAATCTTGCAACATAGTTCGGAATTGCTCCATTTGCCCTTCCTTACGTTTTGCTGCCCTTAATTTTTCCCTCACCATTTGGAGAAAGGTTCTGAATTGTCTAAGGGTTCCAAAGTCCTATGTAGCTCCAACTAAGAAGATTCATTGCAATTGGCGGGGTTTTAAAACAGCTGCCGCCAATATATTTGCATCAACATCCTCCTCCCACCTTTTTTTTTTTTCGTTTTCCAGCACCCCATCCACTGTGTCCTCCACTTGCACCTTCCTCTTACTCGAGGGCAGGAATTCCGGATCGGCCCTTGTATGGTCCACCTCGTTGTGTCGAGCGCGCTTCTTCCATTTTTTCAAATTAATTTTACCGGATGTTGCCCCCTTTGCCACGGTTTTGTTCTCTACCAGCCTCCCACTAGATTTGTCCACAAATCTTATGTTCTTCTCCCTACCCATAGAAGAAGTAGACCCCATTTTATCCACTCCTATAAGGTGCATCCTGTCCCCCAACAACCCTACAGGATCCTCCACGTGAACCGGAACTGTGGTTTTTTCTGGGTCCCCCTTGTGATTAGGGGTGAGCACAAGTCGGTTTGGGTCGGATATTGAGGGTATCCGATATCCAACCCGCGGGGTGCGGGTTTGAAAAAATTCAACCCGCAACCCGCATGTTTCCATTGCAACCCGCCGGGTTTCGGGTTTGTGGGGCGGGGAGGTATGAGTGCGAGGCGGGTATCAGACTCTGAGTCGTCTGACCGTTTGAGGGGAAGAACCGAAGAAGAAGAATGGGACTCAGGAGGGAGGCGAGGTTTGACCAATGGGCCAGATCAACGTGGGCGTGGTCGTGAAGATCCAGATCTGCCCAGATCGGCGTGGGCATGGCCGTGAAATCCGGATCGGCCCAGATCGGCGTGGGCATGGCCGCTAGACGAGAGGGCTTGGGCGTGGCGATCGGACGGAAGGGCGTGGGAGGTGCGGGACAGCTTCATACTTCACAGCTGCCGAAGTCACTAGACGGATGGACGATTGACGGGACGGCAGCTTGGGCAGTGCGGGACAACAGGTTGCAGCAGAGAAGGTTTTCTGAGTTTTCTCAAAGGAGGAAGGCGCGATGGGATGCCAGCGAGGGGAAGAACCGAAGAAGAAGAATGGGACTCATGAGAGAGGCGAGGTTTGACCGAAGAAGAAGAAGAAGAACAGAAGAATGGGACTCGGGGGAGGGAGGCGTCGAGACGAAGGAGTTTAGGAATTAGGACATTTCAGAATTTAGGTCTGAGGGGAAAAAAATGTATTTATAGTATATCACAAATCGTGGGTCGGTCGGGTACCCGCGATTTTCAAAAAAACAACCCGCAACTCGACCCGCCCCGTGCGAATATGAAAAAAATAACCCGAACCCGCGATTAAACCCTAAAAATCCGAATTTTTGGGGTTGGGGCTGGTAGGGTCGGGAGGGTATCTCGGGTAGGGTCGGGTTTTGCTCACCCCTACTTGTGATTTCCAATAAGACTAATACTTTTTTCCTTGAGCCAGCCTGGCCCACGCAACTCCTCACAGCCCATACCTAATTCAGATTGGTAGACGCATGCCCACATGACTTTTTCAAAACCTACACATCCTTAACATTCAGCCCCATATCCTCCCTTAGACCCTCCTTAGCAATATTCCCCATATTTTCTCCCTTTCCATTAGAGGCCTTCATTTGAGAAAGTAAATTAGTATTTGGATCTTTCCATAAACTCTCTGCATCTCCAACGCCCGCTCAGAATCCTGACTCAATATGGCAAGATTTAGATGTGATTGAAATTCCTTCCTTGTGAGACTTGACTAGCCTTTCCTTCGATGGAGGATTTGCTCCGTGAAGTTAGTGGCTTGCCTTATCAGTTTGACCCCCACCTAAACCCTATCCACCCAGGCTTTCCCCTTCCGCCGTCGCCGAAGCTCCACTAGCGTCTTCCTCCTCAAAATCAAACCTTGCTTGTCTACTCGTGAAACCTCGCTTTGGTTCCTCCGCCCGTAACAATACTCCCCGTTGTTTCTCACAATTTGCATACAGACGTGATCCTGATTTCCCTGGGCAGCCCACTACATCATGGTTAATCCTCCCACAAGGAAAACAAAACAATGGAAGTTTCTCATATCTAAACGACACCCAATGGGATTGGCCATTCAGTCTGAGAGCTCGCCCTTGTTCTAGAGGCCTGTGCAAATCAGGATGGACCCGATTTCTCAAACACCTTCCCCAACTTGTGCCATCGCCAACCACATCCACGTCTTCAACTCTCCCCAAAGAGGCCCCTATTTTTCAACCCACCTCTATGTTCATACACAACAAGGGCATATCGTGCACCTAGACCCAGAACGGTCATTGATCAAACTTCATCTGCAAAGGAGGCGTGTTCCCATCAAACTCCCACAACACCAAGAGATGCCGATCAAATAGCCATGGTCATTCGTTTGTCACCCGTTGATAAAGCGCTGAATGTTGCACATTCAAGCCCTCTAACTCGCATATGTTAATTTCTTACTTTCATTATTTTATAAGTGTTTGTGTTTTCTCTTACTTTTAGGTCCTTTAGAAAAATGCAAGTAATTCCATTGATTTTGGGCTTAGAACACATCATATTAAGCTGGTGAAGGAAAACTGCTCGAGCCCATTCTCGAGCCCATCTGAAATGGGCTCGAGCACATCACTGAAGAGAAAAGGGATTGATCCCATTTGCAAAGGGCTTAAGCTTAGCACTACAGAACAAAGGGCTCGAGCTCAATCTACATGGGCTCGAGCGCATTTAGATAAGCCAGAATCTGATCTGTGATCTGCACTAAATATGGAGAGAGAAAAGAAAATAAAAAGATTGGAAATGGTCAGCACAAAATCAGCTCAGTATGGACTCCCTGAAGTGAGGGATTTAAGGAGACTCAATCACCTTAGAGTAAGGAATTTGATTATGATTATAGGAGATTCAAATAATATGAAAAAGTGTTGAGTGCAAAGCAGAAAAGAAGGTTCTAAATATCGAAGTGAAACATGACCAGCAGCTCCAGCAAGCTCGTGGGGATGGATTTCTCTTCATCAAATGGGACTTCCAGCACCTCCATGAGTGGCTAACTTCTCCATAGGGTGTTGATGTAGCCCTTTCCAAGTAATAATGATTTGAATGTATTTTTTTTTTTTTGAATTTTCTGCTTATGTGTGATGATTGTATAGCTTAGAAGATTACAAAATTCTTGTAATTCGTTTTTAATGTTTATATTCATTGATGATGAAATACCTTTTTTTTTTTTTTTTTTTTTTTTTTTTTTTTTGTCTTGGATGAATTCAACCCTTCTTATTTTTTGTGATCATGAGAGTGATGGCTATGCAATGATTTTATTTGACACAAATCAAAAGGGTTTGATAGGCCATGCCTAGGGAAGATGAACCACACTACCTCATAGCTTAGTGTAATGTAGGTAGATAGTTCATGCCAACTGAAGATGGGTTACACTTATCCATTGACTATGTATATGCTAATTAAGAGTTTTTATAGGCCATGCCTAGGTAAGACGAATCATACCACAATTAGTGGTTAGGTGGACGATCTGTGCCAACTGAAGATGATGTCTCATTATCTCTTAATAAAAGTATTTTCTTGTCGATGTTGTCATGTGATTGACAACCATAACGCACATCATATCATGCATGTAAAGAGAGTCTCATGTTGAACACAATCTACCATTGGTATGAGGTTTGTAATGAAATCAATCCCCTATATTTCTCTCTATTTTATTTGTTATTAATATATGTTTACACTTGTTTTCGAAACCGAAACAAACCAATATCTTTTCTGAGTTAGGTTAGATTAAATCTTGATAACTTAATAACAACCACAAATAACAGTCATTGAGGTTCGACACCATCATATAGACCTAGTTCTGTTTCAGTTTTTACAGAAAGGGCTCGAGCGCAAAAGGGCTCGATTCCATCTTAAAAGGGCTCGAGTGAATTTTCTCAGACCAATAGTACTAAAGCTACTGTATGCACTGCAAGCGCTGTAACCTCTAAACTTTTTATTTTATTTTCTGTATATATTGTTATTTGTTTTCATTAGTGTATGTTTGGTCACCAATCATTATCATTGCCAACTTTTCCTTGCGACTTTGACATAGAACGCACTCTTAGACAACTTAGGACCGAAAGAGACTTTAGTTTGAGAGAGCGTTCCAAAGAGACCATGGTTGAAGAAGCAGAAATACTCGTTTGTTGAGAAATCATTATGTGTAACGTCCCAAGAATTTAACTAACTTGTAATTAAATTCATGATTGTCTCACAGCCTTAATTATCCAATTAAGATTCAGGGATACCTCTATTCTCCTTGTGAAGATAGAATATGTAAAACACTAGCTTGAAGATCACCTTATACACAAGATTAAACCATTGAAATGAAGTTAACCTGGAGTATAATGTCCATAGGGCACCCAAATCAATTAACTAGTAACTGACTGAATTCCCTACTTATCCATTTATCAGAGTAAACAGCGGAATAGTTGATCTGAGTACATAAGTGATAAACAATTCTATCATTAATAAATACGGGCACAAAGCCTTACATCGAGAAAATCAAACATGAGTATATCAACTGCTGTCTCGATACCGTAATCCTAGTGAGACTCCCAATCGCTCAAATTCCTGAGGGTTTGTAAAATACCGAGGTATTTCATAGGAAGGAAGTAACTGAGTAAGTTGACTGACTTAGTAAGAAAGTTATTTTTAAAAGATGTGAGGTGATGTGGTCTTTACGATCAATGATAAAGTTTACCACTCGCAATAGGACGAATCCTTATAGGATAGAGCTATATAGAGGGTGCCAAACCTTAATGACTGTTTTGTTGGATGTTTATTAAGTATTCCAAATCTACTTTAATCTAACACAGAAAATATATTTAGTTGGTTTGACTTGAAAACTAAAAGTAAGCATAGACAAATAATGAAATAAATGGAGAGAAACATAGGGAATTGACTTCACCACATTTCTTGTATCAATGAAATATTGTATTTACATGAGATTCTCATTATATGCGTGATATGATGCACATGATGGTTGTCAATCACATGACGACGTCGAAAAGAAAACACTTTTGTTAAAAGGTGATGATAACCCATTTTCGGTTGGCACGAATCGTCCACTTAACTACTAATTGTGGTACGATCCGTCTCTCTTAGATATGACCTATAAAACCTCCTAATAAGCATACACATTATCAAGAAATGACTATAACCCATCTTTGGTTGGTATGGACTATCTACCTACATTACACTAAGCTAAAATGTAGTACGGTCCATCTTTCCTAGGCATGACCTATCTAATCTCTTGGTTTTATGTCAAACAATACCATTGCACATAGCTATCATTTCTATAATCACAAAAAATAGAAATGTTGAATTCATTCAAGATCACAAAGCTTTCTCATAGACAAGATAGAATTTCATTAAGAATGATTATGAACATTAAACATAATGACAAATGTTTTGTAATTCTATAAGCTAAGCAATCATCATATATAATCAGAAAATCCCAAATTACTACAATCAAACTATGGTACTTTTGGAAAGGGTTACATCAACCCCCTATGGAGAGTTTAGCTACTCATGGAGGAGCCTGGAATTCTCTTTGGATGAAAATAAATCTATTCCTAGACTTGGATTGAGCTGCTGGACGAACTCTGAAGAATTTAGAACCTTAATTCTTGTTTGCACTCCAAAATTTCGACCCTTTGGATCAGAGATCATGTTCCCTTTTGAATCCCCAAAATCACAATAAAATCCCTTAGTTTAAGGGATTTAGTCTCTCCTAATCCCTCACTGCAAGGAAATGGCATCAAAACCATTATTTGAAGGATTGTAGAGTTGTTCTCGCGGCTGAGTGATTCTTCTCTGGACTTTTCTCTCTCCAAATCTGATGCAGACCAATTAGATTCTGGTGCGAACAAATGCGCTCAAGCTACTTTAGATGTGGCTTGAGCCCCTTTATACTACTTTAGCTCATTAACATGTTTTGAGCCCGAATGTTGGTGGAATTACTTGTGTTTTCCCAAAAGACCTAAAAATAAGAGAAAACATAAAAACAATACAAAAATATTATATTAAAATGAAACTAAGGTAATAACATATGCGAGTTAGGAGCTTGAATGTGCAATATTCGGCGCTTTATCACACCCCCAAACTTACATAATACTAGTCCCTTAGCATTACAAACCGAAAAATTAAATGAAACAACAAGTACTCTACCTCCTTTGTCGTAGGAAACATGGTTGCATTTGGCGCATGCAACAAGCCTTTTAAATCCTTAGGCATCCTTAGTAGACGAGTGAAGTCTTGTGAGGGTTTAACAGAAATGCTACTTACAAACATTATGCATGGTCATGTTATCTGAAAGAATGGAGTATTACAAAAATAATGGTTCAAACTTCATTAGCAAGCTTAAACTAGCAAACTCCATCTTCTCAATAGTTTAGGAATTACAAAATCTAATTATTTACAAATGACTAACTGAGATACCAAATATGTTCCAATTGGTGTAAAGTGATATTAGCACATAGCCACGAGGCTTCAAAATAATTTCTAATATAAATGGCTGAATACTTCAAAATTCATTGAAATTTTCTATCGGATGAAACAACCATAGCATAGACAAAAATAATAATATTTACAGAATTTACATGGCTATGCAATGCTTAGCTCCCTTAAGCTTTCTAATTGACCAATGTAACGAGTGTTAGGCCAGTGATACCCAAACCAATGGCTTTAGGGCACTAGATGTAAAAACACTCATAAGGGCTTACTAACTCGGGTAAAAAAGGCTACGAAGCCAAACTAGCCATGTTATCAACCACCTACTTCTTGACGCGAACACTCAATGCTTAATGAGGCATGAGATCCGGTTATTCAGTGAAACTCAAAGTGGTCAACATTACTATAATTTTATTATTATTATTTTTTTTTTATGCACAAAATAAATGCTAAGGTTATCCATCTAACAAGTCACCCAATTGCATTCAAGACATTGAAAACAAACATGTTTGGCTTTAAGGCTCATACCTCACAAACTATATGCCAATGTGTTCGTGATATTTCAAGTCGAAACAAGTGACATCTCATATGCCAAAAGTAAGTAACAAGATTTATAATTCCTAGTTGTGTGATCATGTGTTCAAAATTTTAAACTCTCTAATGAAAAGTAAACCACAATTAAAGATCAACCAAATTCTCAAGGATAACATAATATGCATTTTCAAAAATAAAAAATTTGGACTAAGTGTCTAGCGTCTTTCCATACCCCCAAACTTGAATCACACATTATTCTTAATGTATAGATAAAATTGAAGCACAATACCAGGGAGATAGGAAAACCTAATTGGAGAAGCATAGCTCATAGCATATCCCCAAACTTGAATGTAAGCACACTTGTCTTGAAAAACAAAAATACTATACTAAACAAAACAAATGTAAAACTAGAAATATAAAAACTAACAGAAACTAAAAATAAATAAACAAAAAAAAATGAAACGAAAAAATGAAAATGAACAGAAAATAAAAATAAAAAGTTAGAGGTTATAGCCGTGCAGTGTATGAGTGGCTTTAGTGCCACTGACTTGGGTTGGGGCGCTTGAGCATCACAAGGTGTGGCTCGAGCGCTGTCTGTGTGGTGGCATCAATACTGCCCAGTGCTTGAAAAAAAATAAAAATAAAAACAAAACAAATTTGTGGCAGTGTGGACAGCAGCATCAGTGCTGCTGTTTGAAAGGCTGGCACTCGAGCCCCCTATGGGTGTGACTCGAGCAGCATCAACAACAGAGAGGCGCTCAAGCCCTTAGTGCAGAGTTGACAAAAAAAAAATGCAGAAATAAGAAAACATAAACAGAATACGTAATATTTTTTTTAAAAAAAAATTAATTTAATTTAATTTTTTTTGTGAATGAGAAACAAACTATAAATAGAGTGTATATACATAATCAAATTAGTTTCAACATCTAAAACCTAACAAACAACCGTGCAACATTCCCCGACAACGGCGCCGAAAATTGATGTGGTCTTTACGATCAATGATAAAATTTATCACTCGCAATAAAATGAATCCTTATAAGATAAAGCTATATAGAGGATGTCGAATTTCAAGGACTATTTTGTTGGATGTTTATTAAGTATTCCAGATCTACTCTAATCTAACTCAGAAAAGATACTTGGTTGGTTTAACTTGAAAACTAAAAGTAAGCATAAACAAATAATGAAATAAATGAAGAGAAAAATAGGGAATTGACTTCACCACATTCCTCGTACCAATGACAGATTGTATTCACATGAGATTCTTATTATATGCGTGATGGTAATCACATGACGACATTAAAAAGAAAACACTTTTATTAAAAGGTGATGATAACCCATCTTCGGTTGGCACGGATCGTCCACCTAACTAATAATTGTGGTACGATCCATCTTCCCTAGGTATGGCCTATAAAACCTCCTAATAAGCATACACATTATCAAGAAATGAGAATAACTCATCTTTGGTTGGCTTGGACCGTCTACCTACATTACACTAAGCTAAAGTGTAGTATGGTCTATCTTTCCTAGGCATGACCTATCTAATCTCTTGGTTTTATGTCAAACCATACCATTGAAAAGCTATCATTCCTATAATCACAGAAAATAGAAATGTTGAATTCATTTAAGATCACAAAGCTTTCTCATAGACAAGATAGAATTTCATAAAGAATGATTATGACCATTAAACATGATTACAAATGTTTTGTAATTCCATAAGCTAAGCAATCATCATATATAATCAGAAAATCCCAAATTACTAGAATTAAACCATGATACTTTTGGAAAGGGTTACATCAACCCCCTATGGGGAGTTTAGCTACTCATGGAGGAGCTGAAATTCTCTTTGGATGAAGAGAAATCTATTTCTAGACTTGGATTGAGCTGCTGGACGAACTCTAAAGAACTTAGAACCCTAATTCTTATTTGCACTCCAAAATGTCGACCCTTTGGATCATAGATCAAGTTCCTGTTTAAATCTCCCAAAATCACAATCAAATCCCTTAGTTTAAGGGATTTAGTCTCTCTCAATCCCTCACTGCAGGGAAATGGAGTCAAAACCATTATTTGAGAGATTGTAGAGTTGTTCTCACAGCTGATTGATTCTTCTCCGCACTTTTCTCTCTCCAAATCTGATGCAGATCGCCAATCAGATTCTGGTGCGATCGAATGGGCTTGAGCTACTTTAGATGTGGCTCGAGCCCTTTTATATTGCTTCAGCTCATTAACATGTTTTAAGCCCAAATGTTGTTAGAATTGCTTGTGTTTTCTCAAAAGACCTAAAAATATGAGAAAACACAAAAACAACACAAAATATTATATTACAATGAAACTAAGGTAATAACATATGCGAGTTAGGGGCTTGAATGTGCAACATTCGGTGCTTTATCATGAGGTATAAAAATTATTGTCAAAAGGTGGTTACGAATTAAACATGATATTTTTACAAATGGCGGGTCTAATCACCGATATTATGCTCTTGACAAAAGTGTGTTTAATTTTAAAAGAAAGAGCATAACCTCAGCGATCAAACACCTAAATTTGAATGAACGAAACATGTTTCACAAGTACAATATAAATAGTCATTGCTGGTCACCATCGAACGTTTTACACAATTATCAAACATTTGATCCTTGAAGATCAAAAGTTTGATAAAGAACAATGGAACGTTCGAAGTAAGTCCAGAATGCATAAAAGTTTAAAACCCTCTATCAAACCTAACCACGACTACACTTAGACTCAAAGCAGTACTAAGGAACATAGAAAACATATATTTTAAGAAGTAAAACACAAGGTCATTCACTTTATCAAAACTTTTTGGAGAGTTAACACAAAAGCCTTTAAATCTTTATAAACACATTTTGAAAACAAAACATGGTTACCGCATACATAGAATAATGAAAGGTATCATAAGTAGGAGTAGGGATTGAAAGTTTCTCTTTAGAGAAGACAACCTTCTTCAAATGAAACCTCTTCAAAACCTTCTTCTAAATTTATGAAAAATGGGTTTCCGGAGTGTCTGGATGAAAATGGAGAATCTACACAAGGGGAGGGTATTTTTTATAGGGAAATGGGTGAGTTGCTAGTCCCCTACGAAAAATCTATTTTAGGACATAATTGAACGTTCTTTGTACGTTATCGAACATTTGAGATATTGTTATTAGAGAATTTAGGATTTCTTATCAAATGTTTGATAAAAGCATTGAACGTTCTATAAAAGTTAATCGAATGTTCTTTAAAAGCATCGAACGTTTGATGTATTGTACTGACACCTGTTATGAGCATGCGCAGACTTGCAGAGAACGTGACTATACTATTCATCGAAAGTTTGATGATTGTTTTTTCTAAAATAAAATATTATTTTAATGCTCTTTTCAAGAGGAGTAGGTGTTTTAAATAAAATCTTTTGTCAAATAATTTGATAAATTCTTTAAAATATTTTGAGGCATTACATTATGTTCCCTCTACTTACATTTCTTCTTCATGCCTTCAGCTGCCGAATGTTACGATAGCCTACTATGAAATTAAGTCTAGCATTATTCAAATGCTTCCATCTTTCTATGGACTTAATAACGAGGACCCTTACAAGCACCTCGATGAATTTCTTGAAGTCTTCTCTACCATAAAAATGCATTATTTTTTAGAAGATGCTTTAAGGATATGTCTTTTCCCCTTTTCCCTCAAGGACAAAGCTAAGTATTGGTTTAATTCCTTGGAAGCAAATTCAATCACTTCTTCGACTCAGATGCAACAAGAGTTCCTCAAGAAATATTTTCCATAGGAAAAACCAATTAAATTCGAAAAGCCATCACTGGTTTTTCCCAATTTGAGGGAGAACCCTTTTATAAGACTTGGGAAAGGACGAGAGACATGCTAAGGAAGTGTCCGCACCATGTTGTCCTGAAATGGCAGTTGGTTCAATGCTTCTATGATGGCTTGACCGAGCCTCATAGACAGATGGTTGACGCCTCATGTGAAAGTACATTTATGTTAAAGAGTGAGAATGAAGCATGGACTCATTTTGAAAATCTCTGTGAAAATTCTTTATAACATGTTTCATCCAGTCGTAGGGCACCTGCTCCCAAAACTCAAAGAACCGAAGGTCTTTTTAAAGTGAGCAGTCTTTTGGATGTAATCACCAAGGTGGATGCATTATCTAGGAAAATTGACCAACTCATGGCATCTAGTTTTACTCATACTACTTTTTCTCACACACCCACTCCACATGAGCCAAGCTTAGTGTGCTCTAGTTCCTCATACCATGCGAGAGATTGTCCTATCACTGGACAGATGTCTGAATTCTCCTGTGAATGCAACCTTCTCTAGACCAGGGAATGATCCGTACTAAAATTCTTACAACCTTGAATGGAGAGACCATCCTAATTTCTAGTGAAGAGCTCAAGCCATTGGAAATTCTACTCCATAGCCTCATGGAATGCACAATCAAACCTATCAACAGTCCAACAATCTATCATCCAACTACCGAGCCCCCCAACAGCAATATCAGTCAGTTTCTCCCCCTCCTAGGACTTCTGCCTTTGAGGACAAGGTTCTAATTGCTCTTAGCAAACTTGAGGCAAACACACTCAATTGCTAAACTCTCACTCAGTTATGTTTTCTCTTACTTTCAGGTCCTTTGGGAAAATGCAATCAATTCCATTGATTTCGGACTTAGAATACATCATAGTAAGCTGGTGAAGAAAAAGGGCTCGAGCTCAGTCTACATGGGCTCAAGCATATCAAAGGGCTCGAGCGCACCATAAAAAGGTTCAAGTGCATTCGGACGCTCCAGAAACTAATCTACAATCTGCACCAAATATGGAGAGAGAAAAGAAAATAAAAAGATCGGAAATGATCAACACGAAATTAGCTCAATATGGACTCCCTGAAGTGAGGGATTTGAGGAGACTCAATCACCTTAGAGTAAGGGATTTGATTGTTATTATAGGGGATTCAAATGATATGAAAGGGTGTTGAGTGCAAAGCAGAAAAGAAGGTTCTGAATATCGAAGTGAAACATGACCAGTAGCTCTAGCAAGCTTATGGGGATGATTTCTTTTCATCAAAGGGGACTTCCAGCACCTCCATGAGTGGCTACTTCTCCATAAGGTGTTGATGTAGCATTTTCCAAGTAACAATGGTTTGAAATGTGTTTATCTTTGAGAATTCTGCGTATGTTTGATGATTGTATAGCCTAGAGAATTACAAAACTCTTGTAAATCATTTTTAATGTTTATATTCATTTATGATGAAATAATTTTCTTGTCTTAGAAAGCTTTTTGTCTTGGATGAACTCAACCATTCTTATTTTCTGTGATGATGAGAGTGATGGCTATGCAATGATTTTATTTGACACACAATCAAGAGGGTTTGATAGGTCATGCTTAGGGAAGATGAACCGCACTACACTATAGCTTAGTGTAATGTAGGTAGACAGTTCATGCCAACCGAAGATGGGTTACACTTATCCATTGACTATGTGCATGCTAATTAGGAGGTTTTATAGGCCATGCCTAGAGAAGACCGATCATACCACAATTAATGGTTTGGTGGACGATCTGTGCCAACCGAAGATGAGTTATCATTATATCTTTATAAAAGTATTTTCTTGTTGATGTTGTCGTGTGATTGACAACCATAACGCGCATCATATCATGCATGTAAAGAGAGGCCCATGTTGAACACAATCTACCATTGGTATGAGGTTTGTGGTGAAATCAATCTCCTATATTTCTCTTTGTTTTATTTGTTATTAATCTATGTTTACACTTGTTTTCGAAACCAAAACAAACCAATATCTTTTCTGAGTAAGGTTAGATTAAATATTGATAACTTGATAACAACCACAGACAACAGTCCTTGAGGTTCGACATCCTCACATAGACCTATTCTACAAGTATTCGTTTTATTACGAGTGGTAATTTTATTATTGATCGTAAAGACCACATCACCCGCCTTTTGTCATCATTGTCAAGAAACTCGAAAAGCCATTAGTTTTCCTGTAATTCTTTGAACACCACACGACCCATAGTGTGCGATAGACTGGACAGCAGAGACTTGAACACCTCTTTGTTGATTTTCTTCTATGTTCTAATTCTGCCTACACGACACCTTTCACCTTTCGTCTTTAGATCCATAATTTCCCCTTCGTTGATAGTGATACCCATCTTCTCACCATACGGTAATGAGATCCTCCCACACAAGGCCTCCAACTCCTCCGCCATACGACTCACCAAATAATCCCAGAAAAACTGACGAGAAACCTCCTCCGCCATGAACCAGTAAGAGACACAATTGCCACCTCAATGTGTTCTTGGAGAGAAACCCTAAGAGACAGAGAAGCAAGACGTGTTTAATGACATTATTGATGTAAAAAAAAGTTATATCTTTTGATTTTAACATTTGAGACTATTTTTTCACATAAAAATAAATTTTAGGGGTATATACCTTTTTGCCCCTTGTGGTTTAAAGTCTTTATTCAAAGCCACCTTAGTTGCCACCTTAGTTTCATGTTTTATCACAGGGGGTACCTCAATTTTAGATAAAGACGGAGATGGTACCTCTGTCCATTTGCCGTCTAATTAATTAATGAAGCTCCACGTCACTGCCACTCTGGCCCTTTTAAAAGGCGACACATGTCCCACGTCATCATCAGATCAATTTGCAAAATTAAGAGGGAAATTTGATATTGAAACCCTAGGTTTTTGACCGTTTATCCCAAAGTTCTCCCTTCCTCTATTCTCTTGGAAAATGCTACTGTTCTCCCTAATAGTCATCGATTCGGCCGGATCTATCCACGTTGATTTCCAAACAGAGTGCCCACCACTTGTGGATCGAGCCCCACCGGTAGGCTTGACCAGTTCTTGCCAAACGCCGTCAAGACCAACCGGAGTTAGGAAACTGCTATGGTTTGGAGTTGTTTCCTCTTTGGCACGTGTGGGGGGGGGGGGGGGGGGGGGAAGAAGCCACAGGTGCTTCTTATCATGATGATCTTATTTTTTTTCTCTTCATCTTTGAGGTGGGTCTTTGTGTTTGAGGAGGACTTGAAGCTTGGAACTTATTCGTCGTCGTTTTCTTCGTTTCCAACCTTGTTTGTCCAGTGGAAGTGCCTCTTAGAGGAGAAATCTTGAGTGCTCTTCGCCATGGCTTGCTGCTTCATGTGAGAAAGCAAATCAAAGACAAAGATATTTTGTTGGGTGAGAGAGAGAGATTGTTTCTTTTTTATTGAGATCACAGTTTGGGGGGGGGGGGGGAGGGGCTTTCATTAATGCTTTGTTTAATTGTTTCTACTTTTTTCTTTGTTGTGGTGAGAGAGAGATTGTTTATTGAGATCACAGAGATATTTTGTTGGATTTTCGTTAATTAATTAGACGGTAGATTGACGGAGGTACCATCTTCGTCTTTATCCAAAATTGAGGTATCCCCTGTGATAAAACATGAAATTGAGGTAGTTTTGAATAAAGACTTTAAACCACAGGGGGTCAAAGGTATATACCCGTAAATTTTATTCATTTTCTCATATTTTCCCATCTAATTTAAAGGCTAATTTGGACGGAGGGGAGAAAATTACCACTGAAACTTTAAAATAGAATGAAGAATGTTAGGTTTACAATATAATATATATATATATATAATATATATATATTATATATATATATATATATATATTATATATATATATTATTATATATATATTATATTTTAAAAAAAAAATCTCTTACAAAGTGATGTGGCACAACATGATTGAATTTCTCAAAATTTGAATTAATTCTCATTTTCAATCATAGTGCTACATCACTTTGCAAGAGTATTTTTCGTAAAAACAGTTTATAAGCCTAGCATTTCTCAAATAGAATATGAGTTACAACTAATTAAAGTTTAGGGAGTTAAGTGACACACGAGCGATAGTTTATGAGAGAAAAATGTAATTTACCCGACACAAATCTACAATCAGAGCAAAAGATAATACACTAAATAGTTTGGGGTTATCAACTCATTTATACCAACTTTTGAAATTATGAAAATATATAGTAATAAAATGGCATTCAAAATTTAAATAGCTTTATAACATCCTTATTGATCTTTAAATATGATTATTAAGGGTATGTTTAATAACGATTTTCAAAATTATTTTGATGTGATTTAAAGGTGAGAAGTTATTTTTTTTGTGACGTTCATATTTGAAAAAATATTTTTTGTGTGGTCCAGTACTTAAGATAATTGTTTGGTCATATTATCAAAGAACAAATACTAAACATGCTTATTTTGAGAAAACTTAAGCACGTGTAGAGCTAATTTCTTACTAATAAAAAAGTTTTAAAAACAATTAAAAAAGAAAAAAAGAGTGGTCGTGTGATTAGTGGTTACCCTCAGCAAAAGAGAGGGGTGCGCGACCATGTCAATCTGGTTGGGGCCACCACATAGCCACTCTTGCATGTTGTGGTGGCCGAGCGACCATCCCTATATTGTTTGGGTGGCTGCGTAGCCACCCTTCTTTGGTCTTGATAGATGCATAGCCACCCCTCTCCTCTGTTGTAGGTGGCCGCAATCTTTTTATATTTTTAAAGTAAGAAGTTAGCCCCTTATGCCTGAAAAATTAAGTACTCATTTACTCAAAATATTTTTATAAGAAGGTTTGAAAAGTATACTAAAAAGTGTTTTGCGATGTGAAAAATATTTCATATTTTGAATTGTTTTTAATGATTTTGAGAAAGTGTATTTTTACTTTGAAAACAGAAAAACAAAACCGTTACCAAACACTACAGAAATTACTATTTGTTGAATTTTGCAAGACTTCAAAGAGTAGACTTTCTTCTGCAAGCTTTGCCATGGAAGGTGAATTTCAAAATCTGAAAGATGGGTGAAGTAGAAGAGAAGGGTTTTTTAAAATATACATTTTTTCGACGCTTTCCTCACCTTTCGTCACACTAACAAGTGCATGTTATATATATATGTACTTATCAAAAAAAGAAGGGAAAACTTCACTTAACCTCCCTGAATAGTCGTGCCTTTTGCAATCACCCCCTCGAATTTCAAAACCTTTCAATTTAGTGTATTTAAGTTTTAATTTTTTGCAATCCCTCCCCCCTTTGTTAGCTTTTTTCGTTAAATCCTAACCAAAGGGTGTTAAAATTACTAAACTACCCTTAATATTTCTCAATTTTCAATTTTTTTTTTTTTTTTTAAAAAACTAACCCAACGTGGGTCAGCCGTGAACCACGCGGGGTCTAGTGGTGACCCCGCCGTGGTCTGGCGACCCACGGTGGGTCAAGCGTGACCCAACACGGGTCACGGCGTGACCCAACGTGGGTCACAGCATGACCCAACGCTGGGTCACGACGTGACCCAACGCTGGGTCAGTTCGTGACCCAGCCTGGGTCACCCATGACCCAGTGGGTCACAAGCTTGACCCAAACTTTTTTTTATAATTTTTTAATTTGGTAATAAGGGTAAATTTGTAATTTTTTAAAAAAGTTAGGGGCATAAAGTCATTTAACTGCTCTGACCGTTTGACTTAACAAAATTAGCTAACGGATGGGGGGATTACAAAAAATTAAAACTTAAATACACTAAATTGAGAGGTTTTAAAATTCGAGGGGTGATTGCAAAAGGCATGACAGTTCATGGGGGTTAAGTGAAGTTTCCATAAAAAAGAAAGATTAAAAACTATGCCGATATTATGATCTATTGAAATGGTTTGTGCTATCCAATACTTTATCTTTGTTTTGACTAGTGTTGGTGTCTTGTCACTTGATAGTGGTGTTGAGATGTATGTCTTATACAAACCTACTAGAAACAAATGAAAAGGTTTTGACTAGTGTTGATGTCTTTTACAGGGGCGGCTCAACTCTTAGTCGGATTAGGTAGTCGCTTAAGGCTCCCAATTTAATAATAAGGCAAAAAAAAAAAATTCATTAAAAAAAAAATTAAGCTCTAATTATAGGCAATATTCTCTAATTAAAGCTCCCAATTTATAAATATTAATGAAGATTTATTCCCAAAAAAAAATATTTACGATCATAATTATAGTCAATATTATCTAATTAAGGCCCCAAATTATGGTAAAATGTCAATAATTAATTAATAGTAACTTTTGTTCACATGTTATTAACTAATAATTATGGGAATAAGTAATTATAGTCAATATTTTCGAATTAAGGCCCCAAATTATGGTAAAATTTATAACTTTAAATAAAATAATTAAATAATAGCTTCTTTCCACATATAATGTTCAAAAATATTACATTTATTATTGGAATCAAATGATTGGAATCCAACATTCACAATACAATGGAAAGAAACAATTAAATATTAAGAATATGAAAAATTTCTAAATATTTTATTCATTATGAACTTTTTTCTTTATAAGTTTTCATTTTTTCTTTATATTTCTCTATTCAATTCGTTTTAAATTCGAATTCTTCTCTTATTCCAAATTTCATTAATTTTCAACAACTCATTGTTCAAGTCCTTAAAATCATTCATATTCTCTTATTTTTTTTATTATATATATATATATAATATATATATATATATCGTGTTTATTTAATTTGTAAATATTTCTTATTATAGATGTCTACTAGAAATATGCATCTCGATATGAAAACTTTGAAAAAAAAAGAAAAAAAGAAGAGCAAAGTAGAAAATTGATGAATCTCATAAAGGACTCTAAATAAATTGTTATTATATAAATAAACATATAAATGATAATTTTAGTGAACTCATAAATGAACAAGAAATTAATCAAAAAGAGTTAAAAAAAATGAAGTAATACGACAAAAAGATGACATTGAATGGATTAGCCATATTATCAATTAAAAAGGGAATGTTGAAAAAACTTAATATAAAACCTTAATAAGTAATTTTGCATCCCAAAAGCAAGAATAATAATTTTAAATAAATATAATATTTAATTAATATTCAAATTTTTTTAAAAAGGCTTCATTTAAATTTCTCGCCTTATGCCCCAAAATTTATCGAGCTGCCCTAGTCTTATATCTGAAACTCTGCATGCTTTGTATTAAGGATGTGTTAAATGATCATAGCCGGATTGCTTTGTTACATGACTGGACTGGGGGAGGCGGTATTCACATGCATCAACTTATGTGCGTATGCATGTCTGGCAACCTTTATTCATCCACTGACCAGATAATCCACTGTTGAGGTGGAATATGCCTGGTTACTTGCTTTCAGCGTTTGGAAGCTTAAAGTTGACCAAAGTGCTATAACAGCTTGGAAAGTCTGATGTGTTAATGTAATGGGTCAATTCGGCTGGTAATGTTAAATTGCAGCACCTTGCAACTGCAGTGAATTAAGTTCTGATGATGTCGAAATCTGTGGCATAAATGCTGTGGAAGACAAAAGAAAGGATAAATTGGAGTGCCATCGAGGGTATCATATCAAAGTTGAGACTTCAGTAAGATGTTATGAATAGAGTCAGAAACAAGACAATATGGAAACCACAAAAACTTGAATGGAATGGGGATAGTGACAGTGACATTATTGAAACAGTGTTGCAAAAGGTGAAAGCAAGAGATTGATTCATTGGAATTGCATCTGTCCGCCTGAGGGATGTCAGGATATAAACACTTCTTGACAGGAGAAAAAGGAACATCTGAGGTTATCATCACAAAACCACCTAGTTGAACCTATTTCTGTCTTTGCCTCTGTGCACTGGTCTGGGATCTAATCTTAATTGGCAAGTTTGGCAGTCTATTCTGTGAAAGGCCTGTTTTCTGGTTTTCTTTTGGTGGATTGCATCTTTGCATGTACTTATGCTTGTCTTATAGTCAATATGTGCAGATGATTTTTTGTTTTCCTTGGTTTATACTTGAGGTCCTGCTCTATCCTGCGGTTAAGGCATTCCATTTGAGTCCTCGTTTCACTTGACACGGCTGGGTGAGCCTAAAATCTGTTTAGACTCAAAATATTATTGCATTGCTTGTACAAGGTAGTAATGTTTAATTATGCTCTTGAAACACTAGGTGCAGAATCTGGGTTATTGCTCAGGCCAACAACTCCTGCATTTGGTAGTCACTGAGAATGATTTGGAGTTCCCTTATGATAGATCAAAGAATGGGAAGAGGCAGGATTGGCACATGCAAAAGCATATAATGGAAAGGTAACAGCTGTTCATATAAATGATGACGCAATGGTCATGTGTTTCTAGCCATGTATGAAATATGCTTTCTCAACCCTTTGTACTCTCTCTCTCTCTCTCTCTGTTCTATTACAGTCTTTTATTTGATCTGCCTTAGGAGTTCCTGAATAGATTTTTGTTTGGACAAAGTAAACCTTTTGCTTCCATTTTGGAATTTTGCTATGCTTTGATGTAAGTTGTCAATTTCCCTGGTCTATAGAGATGGGAGAGAGTACAAATCACAGGCAGATGCTAGCTGTAGTGATTTTGCCAATTAAGATGGTAGATATCAAGAATAGGTAAGTAGTTTTATGGCTAGAATGCATTGATTTATGAGTATTAGTGTTTTATATGTTATGCACTTGTCATTATTTGTAGATTGTAACTATATTGTATTATAGTAGTCAGCTTCCTTGACAGCGCCATTATCCTGGAACAACAAGAGTGGAGTATCGAATTGAAGATTATTTTCCCATGATAAAATGTCAGTTGTAAAATAACAAATAACAACAGTAGAAGGTTGAAATTGTTACATTCTGGCCGGGAAAAGTAAAGAAAAAAGAAGATTAAATAGGAGACACACAGCAATCCCTTCTATTAATTGCCATAAACAATGATTGCAAAAATGTATGGCTGCTCAAAGCAAAATATACATATATTGGAAAATGTTCTCGAAGCTCCAAATTGGAAAACCATGAACAGTGGTCCACATTTGCACATGAGGAAAAACATATAGACTATTAATGGAGAACAAGAATTTTGGGTACTCTATTTGTTACTGTATGATTCACAGATACAAGACCAGGAATGAGAGCAGGTGGACAAATGCTGTGTTTTCCTTCAAGATATAGGCTTTGTTTGACAAATGCTTTTGCCTTTCTTCCCTCTTTTTTTTTTTGTTCACTCAAAATCATCCATACTTTTAATATTCTATCGATTACTTTTTAACAACTTTTTTAACTTTTTATTACTATTCAAATAAAAAACTCACTAAAAAATAAAAACTTTTTTACTTTTTCATATAAAAAAATTAACAACATTTTTTTTACTTTATATCACATTAATAATTTCTTATTATTCTTTTAAAACAAAAACATCCCTAAACATTTAACAAACACACCCATAATACCGAGTCAACAAACCCAACTTTATAACAAGGATATTACAATTTCAGTAGTAAAAAACATATCTCATTCTGTGCAAGAGATATTAGTGCATGATCCCTGGTTGGTAAGAAGAGGAATGCATTAAAGAACTAGATACATGTGGCATATCCATCATAAAAGGTAAATTACATAATGAACCCAAGATTTGAAAAAGCGAAGCCAACATCAAAAGACAGGCTGAACTCTACTTTATTAATCTAGTGGGCACGGCCAGCATAGGAGGGCCTCTTTTGGCCGGCGTAGCTTCTTAAAGGCGAATTCTAAATAGCCCTGAACAATAATTTAGTGTTCTAAGGGCTCGTTTGAGAAGCCTACTCAATTTTACTTTTTTTTTACTCAATTCAATTTTTTTCAAAAGTAAAGATTTTTTTTTTAACTCAAATTTATTCAATCTAATTTAAAAAATAATATAAAAAAATAAAAAATAAACAATAATTAAAAAAAAATTATTCCACAAAAGCGGTGGCTGAACTACTCCCAAATAATTTTTGAAAATGGCCAAATCTAAAATAAAGGTGATCGAGCTACCCTCAAACATAATTCAAGTAATTACCTTTTGTTAGAATTAGCAATAAAGAAAATTGGGTCTTTAAAGAGAGTGTGGCTTGGGGAAAGTCTATTCGTAGAAGACCATTGCCTTTTTGTTGCTTTGTGTAAAAAAAAAGAAACAAAGGAAAGTCAACTGTGCAGAGAAATCAAGAGCAAAAGATGCCAGTTATTTCAATCCTTCATGCGTAGAAGCAAGAGAAAATAAATAATATAATCAAAGTGCTAAACATCTACTTTAACTTAAAGAAATAAATTGAAAATAACAAGAAAACTAAACCAATCGGCACTCGAGAGAGAACCCAAGTGCACTCTCTCAGCTGCTCTACTGTGAAAAATAGATAATGTGATAAGTATATTCCTTCCTTTTCCTTTCTTACAGTAATTGCAATTTCTTTTTTGCCACATTAATATTATGTTTGATACGCGAAATGACTATTTTTTAGAATAATTTTTATTAAGAATGGAAATTTAAAGAATAGTAATTCTCTCATAACTATAGAAATGGCTATTTCAAGTATTGAAATAAAGGGATGTTACACTTTATTCTTTAAACCATCTCCTAACCATTTCTTTTATAAATTTACCATTAAATTTGTGGAACTCACGTGTGGTTTCCACAAATTCAATAGTGAATTCACACATCCACTATACGGAGATGAGTAAAAGTTGATTTAGAGAATGATTTTTAACATTTCTCATTGAAGTATATGTATACTTTAACACCAACGCTATTTTATTTTATTTATTCCATTCGCAATTAAGGCTTACAAAGAAATAACTATTCCGCATACCAAATGTACCATAATTAAATATTTTCCTACAAATGTATATGCGGATATGAATTTTATATATTTGACAAAGAAAAATCCTCTTTATTTTATATATGCATTTGACTTTCTCTTTATTGCTTTACAATATTGTCTGCCTGGGTGGAAGAGTGATCGATCACACACCCACATATGATTGCTAGACGAAAGTGTCCAAGAGTAAGATGGTCGCTGGATGGGACTAGGATCTTCTCCATTTCAGTTGAAATAGAGAGGAGTCGGTTAGGCTAATTGAGAGGGTAAAATCCTAATTTAACTATTTGAATTACGATTTTACCCTCTCATTTAACCTAATTGGCTCCTCCATTTCAGTTGAAATGGAGAGGATCCTTTTCTCGCTGGACGAAGGTGTTAGATTGCCACCTTGGAGAAGAAGCAGAATTAGAATTAGAATGTAGAGAAAAGTACGCATATCCTTCAAACTAATACTTCATTGTCAATGTCCCTCCTAAATTATCAAAACAATGTCATTGTCTTCCCTAAGGCTAGTAAAAAGACAAAAATGACCCTAAAATATTCTTATAATTTTTTTAAAAAAAAATCTAAAACTAAAATAGAAAAATTAAAATTAAAAAACCAAAGGGTGGCTGAGCCACCCCCTTGACCAATAGGGTGTGGTTCGACCACCCCCTAAATGACCTTGAGGGTGGCAGAACTGTTAGGAATATGGGTGCAAATTAAAAAATTGTACAGCGAAAAAATAATATATTCCCTACTCAGAATCTACTCTATGAAGAACATGCAAAGAACACTACTGTTAATAAACTAGCAAGAATATAAAATTACTTACTTGTTAACTAGGGTCATGCCTTGGCTATATGAGCGAAGAATCCTCTCCTTGATGAACGCTTCAAGAACCCTTTAGATCTTCTCACTAATGACTTGAAATAACCAAAAGTGTGGCTTCTTTCTAGCTCTTCAAAATTTTAACTTAACTCTCCGAATTAATATTCAAGGAGTGTTTGCAATTCTATAGCAAAGACTAAAAGAATTGTGTTGGAGTGTTTTTTACTGAGCGGCATGGTCCTCTATTTATATTCTTAAAAAGAGCACAGAAGAAATAAAAGAAGCAATGTGGGACTACATGGAGAGGTGGACGGCTAGGGTTAG
>FXXK01000048.1:76685-213667 GCA_900184695.1 Betula pendula | reverse complement strand
ACGCTTCAAGAACCCTTTAGATCTTCTCACTAATGACTTGAAATAACCAAAAGTGTGGCTTCTTTCTAGCTCTTCAAAATTTTAACTTAACTCTCCGAATTAATATTCAAGGAGTGTTTGCAATTCTATAGCAAAGACTAAAAGAATTGTGTTGGAGTGTTTTTTACTGAGCGGCATGGTCCTCTATTTATATTCTTAAAAAGAGCACAGAAGAAATAAAAGAAGCAATGTGGGACTACATGGAGAGGTGGACGGCTAGGGTTAGGAAACCCTAGCCTCCACTGCACCTTCTAGAAACCCTAGAAGGTGCCACACAGTGCCAGGGAAATAATCCCTAGCCTGTGCATCATTTTGGTCTTGGGCTTGGGTTTTGTCTCAAGCCCACCTCTCCCACTTATTTCTTTCTCTACAGTTTTTCTTTTGGGTCTATATTTTATTTAATTAAAACAACTTGCTTATTAAAATAATAAGCTCATGTTTAAATAAATAAAATAACATGTCAAATAAATAAATAATAGGCCTGTTCATGGTTAATTTACAATATCTTGATGAGGGAACTAAAGAAAAAAAATACTTCCGGCTCCAATAGCATCCGACTATCCCGAGTCACTATTAATTACAATTAACGCCACTACATAATTGTAACTGCACTCCGGAAAATATTATTGATAAAATCAACAAAGTTCTCTTTGACATTTAACACAAGTATGATTCCTCTATAAAGTCCTCCGTAGACGAATAAAGATTGAGATACTGTCATATTATATTCTCTACCTTTTAATCCTTGCGTACCAGATTTTTATTATTTTATTATTTTCTCTCATGTGAGTGTCTACCCACTAGATATATTTTGGAGTTAATCTTACCAAAATGCTTTGATCAAAGACTTAGGTATAGGTATAGGTATTTCTTTTAAAAATAAGAAGAATATCTATTCTTTTCCTACATGAATAGAATTATTGCAACCTCTTCTCCTAAAAGCCCTCACACTCCAACATCATTTTTTTTTTTTTTTTGAGTACTATGAAATCATTTGGTGATGTGCTTTTTTTTTAAAAAAAAAAAATAAATAAATAAATAAAATTGATAAGTGAATATGATGAATTATTTGTTTATTTTCATTTGTGCACATCATTTTGTAGTGTTACGGCCAAAGCAAAATGATGTGCAAAAAAAAAAACTACGAACTTTTTTTAAAAAAACTGACAGTTTTTTTTTTTTAAAAAAAATATATATATATAGTATAACGGTTTTTGTTTAAAAAATAAAGAAGAAAACGTCCTTAAATTAAATTTGTATTATAAGGGTGTTTTAGAAAATTTGATTACAATATAATTCCATTCACCAGCGTATTATACTATACCAAATAAAAGCATATCTATTTAGTGTTCTATTCCATTGTTACAATCAAACCAAAAAATAGAAATAACTATTTCATTACACCTTCTTCTATTCCAATGAATAATTATTCATTTTCCTAATGTAATAGTCATTCCGCAAACCAAACGAGTCCTAATACTCATAAATCAATGCATTCTAGCCATAAAACTACTTACCTATTCTTGATATCTACCATCTTAATTGGCAAAATCACTACAGCTAGCATCTGCCTGTGATTTGTACTCTCTCCATCTCTATAGACCAGGGAAATTGACAACTTACATCAAAGCATAGCGAAATTCCAAAATGGAAGCAAAAGGTTTACTATAAACAAAAATCTATTCAGGAATTCCTACGGCAGATCAAATAAAAGATTGTAATAGAATAGAGAGAGAGAGAGTGCAAAGAGTACAGTAGGGTTGAGAAAGCATTTTTCATACATGGCTAGAAACACATGACCATTGCATCATCATTTATATGAACAGCTGTATCTTGCAAAAATAACCTTCCCATTATATGCTTTTTCATTTGCCAATCCTGCCTCTTCCCATTCTTTGATCTATCATAAGGGAACTCCAAATCATTCTCAGTGACTACCAAATGCAGGAGTTGCTGGCCTGAGCAATAACCCAGATTCTGCACCAAGTGTTTCAAGAGCATAATTAAACATTACTACCTTGTACAAGCAATGCAATAATATTTTGAGTCTAAACAGATTTTAGGCTCACCCAGCCTTGTCAAGTGAAACGAGGTCTCAAATGGGATGCCTTAACCGCATCATAGAGCAGGACCTCAAGTGTAAACCAAGAAAACAAAAAATCATCTGTACATATTGACTATAAGACAAGCACAAGCACATGCAAAGATGCAATCCAGCAAAAGAAAACCAGAAAACAGGCCTTTCACAGAATAGACTGCCAAACTTGCCAATTAAGATTAGATCCCAGACCAGTGCACAGAGGCAAAGACAGAAATAGGTTCAACTAGGTGGTTTTGTGATGATAACCTCAGATGTTCCTTTTTTTCCTGTCAAGAAGTGTTTAAATCCTGACATCCCTCAGGCGGACAGATGCAATTCCAATGAATCAATCTCTTGCTTTCACATTTTGCTACACTGTTGCAATAATGTCACTGTCACTATCCCCATTCCATTCAAGTTTTCTGAGGTTTCCATATTGTCTTGTCTCTGACTCTATTCATAAGATATTACTGAAGTCTCAACTTTTATATGATACCTTCGATGGCAGTCCAATTTATCCTTTATTTTGTCTTCCACAGCATTTATGCCACAGAATTCGACATCATCAGAACTTAATTCACTGCAGTTGCAAGGTGCTGCAATTATGCAACATTACCAGCCGAATTGACCCATTACACTAACACATCAGACTTTCCAAGCTGTTATAGCACTTTGATCAACTTTAAGCGTGAAAACACTGAAAGTAAGTAACCAGGCATATTCATCTAAGAAAAGAAAAAAATCTACGAAAAAAAAGTAACCAGGCATATTCCACCTCAACGGTGGATTGTCTGGTCAGTGGATGAATAGAGGTTGCCAGACATGCATACGCACATAAGTTGATGCATGTGAATACCTACAAGCTAGCAATCACTGCCTCCCCCAGTCCAGTCATGTAACGAAGCAATCCAGCATCAGGCTATGATCATTTAACACATCCTTAATACAAAGCATGCAGAATTTCAGATATAGGCGACATACATCTCAACACCACTATCAAGTGACAAGACACCAACACTTGTCAAAACCAACATAAAGTATTGGATAGAACAAACCACTTCAATAGATCATAATATCGGTATAGTTTTTAATCTTTCTTTTTTTGATAAGTACATATATAGCATGCACATGTACATAACACTGCCAAATACTGATATGCATACATTTATGATGAATTTGTTAGTTTCATCCATTCATAGTGTAAACTTAAACTGAAAGTTAGAACTAGTTATGTTATGGCAATATGGGGAAGTAACATAACTTCAAAACACGTATAGAAACTAATAAACTAAAGACAAAGAATTTAGGTGGTTCAGTCAATGACCAACATCCACATGGTGAAAGCCTAATAGACTACATATTTCCTTGATTGTTTAACTTGAGTGCACTGCTCTATTTATAGAGCTTTACAAATATTTGAATAATTTCAAATACAAACGAGTCCTGTACATTAAGGTAACTAAATCTTAATTTACCATAATCAAATCATCTAAATCCCTTGATTTTGGGCAATCTAATCTTCAAGGATTTATATCCTTAACAACACGAAGAATAAATGCACAGAAGATAGTAGTAAACAAACATCAAACTACAATTCCAGCAATACTCACCATTTCATACTAGAATCATAATCATCTCAGCCGCAGCTAAAGCATATAGTGACTTCTGAGAAAAGAATTACAGCCTTCAATCATGCTTCACCACAGACAAGTCAAGAATTACAGCCTCCGCTAACATTCGTTATTCCACCATCAAACGCCTCGGATGTTAACTTCCAACTGCTCAATCCTCTGTGCCAGATCATGCTTACCACAATTCTTCAACCCATCAGTAACCATGTCGAAGCACCGCGAAATCGGCGTCAAACCCAGCTCTGTCATCTCCACCAAATAATTAGCAGCCTCCACAAACCTCCCTCCCCTTCCACACATCGTTATCAACATCGTATACACCGGCCTATTCGGCAGGTGCCCCTTCACCTTCATATCGCTAAAGAAGCAAAACGCATCGTCGAACTGGCCCCTCCTACACATGGCCTTCATCAACGGCGCATACAAGCTCGGAAACGGCTTATGCCCGTACTCAACCGCATCGTTCAACAGCCTAAACGCCTCGTCCACCCTCCCTGCCTTAGACACCGCCGGTATCAAAATCTTATAGGTATTGATGTCCGGCGAAAGTCCCGATCCACGCACTTCATTGTACAGATTTAAGCAGAATTCGACCTCGCCGGACTTGCATATCGATTCGCTCAGCAAATTGAAGGTTGCGACATCGGGCACGAAGCCTTGTTTTGCCATTTTCGTGACCATTCCCTTAGCGCACTCGACATATCCGGCGTTCAGCAGGCCTTCGATGAGGAGATCTCGGCCTCGCACCGGGGGATTGAAGCCTTTCCGGGTCATTTCGGCGAGGAATTCCATCGCCTCGCCCATTTTTCCGGCGGAGCACCATGCGTTCACTAGAATGGCGTACGTGCGCTTGTTGGGGACGAGGCCCTTGCGGACCATGCGGCGGATGAGGGCATAGGCGCCATTGAAGAGCTTGGCTTCGCAGAGAGAGAAGAGGAGAGCGTTGTAGAGCTCGAGGGTTTGGGGACAGTTGAGAGATTTCTTAGACTTGTTGAAGATCTCGACGGCGTGGTCTACAAGGCCGTGTTTGCCGTACTGTTCGATGAGGAACGACAGCGTATCGGGGGAGGGGGAGAGGGAGAGGGATTTCATCTGGTGGAGGAGCTTCCACATGGTCTCGTATTTCCGGGAGCTTGCAAGCGTTTTGATGAGCTCCTCGAACTCGACGGTGGTGGGCCGGTAGTTGGGCTGGTTCCGGGCCCAGTTGAAGAAGCGGTGGCACTCGGTCGGCGACGAGGAGCACGAGCGGAGCACGCGGAAGACGAGCTCGGAGGTGACGTGGAGGCGGAGCTTGTTGAGTGTGCGCTCCAGGTAGAAATCGCGCCGTACAATGTTGGACACGTGGTTGATGGCCGCGAAGTAGTCATCTCTGGGGTTGGTGGAGACGGCGTCGTTTGGACCTGCATCGCTGGTGGTGGTGGTGGTGGTGGTTAGGGTTTTAAGGGTCGAGGGGACTAGTGGGAGAACTTGGGGTCTGTTTCTGTAGAAGAAGAGGAGTCGGGCGAGCATTTGTACAAAAGAAAAGTGTGATTTATTTCTATGACGGCATTTTATTTGTGGTCATATGGATGGGCCAGAAACCAGGCCCTGTGTAAGTAAGCCCAGCCCGTTGCTGAAGATGGTGGTGAATAGCCCAATGAAAACCATGAAAAGCCCAATAATGCGTGCCTCGATGGCTTCTGAAGCGCAGGGAGAGAGATGGCAGTGGAGGAGAAGGGCAAAGGAAGTGAGAGATGGAGCGGAGCCACAACCAATCTGACGGAGATGGCTTCGAATCTGGAGTCACTCCAGAAGCTACTCCTCAAGAAAGCAGTCTTTGTCGACGAAGAGACCTTTGCCAAAGCCTCCCTCAGCTCCGAACAAGCCCGTACCATCAAGGTTGATCGCTCTTTGTTTTACTAGGTTTTTCGATTCAATTCGATCTTATTCTTGTTTGTTTGTCTTACTTTAAGTGATATTCTGATCGGGGTTTGCATTTTTTTTTTTTTTGTATGGAATTGCTTGCTTTTTGTTTGATTTTAGCTATATGTGATGAGGAAAGGTTTACTTATCAAAAAATATGTGATGAGGAAAGGTGATTTCGTGTTAATCTTGATTGTAACTATTGACTTTATTGATTTTACAATCTGCTTTTTTTCTTTTGGTCATGGATATGAGTTGATGTGGAGCAACTTAGAATCAAGAGCAAAAATTCATGCATAACATTTGTTCATCACCTATGTCAAGATTTATAATTGAGAACCCAATGCATTTGATTTAATCAAGTCCATGCACCAAACTTTGTATTTTTCACTACTTCCCTATTTCATACACTCAAAGCAATCATTAATGTGTGATTAGGTTTCTAAGATTATCCAATCACTTTGTTAGACGTATCAAAAACTTAAAATAAGCCCAGATCATACCTGACTGTTGGGAGCAGAAATTGAAAAAAACCGCATTAAATGATATCGCAATGCATGAATCTGATGCACTTAAAAGAAAATCAGGTTTGGCTGGATTTGGTGTAGTTTCAGTTTTTTGAGATGAGCTGGGATTGGAGTTGAGACAGTCTTGAGCTTACTTTGATGGATGTCCGAGTTACTCTCTCGATAACCATTTTTCTTAAAAGCACTCTTTTCCTCTCAAGATCACCCTTTTGACATCCAAATCTCGGAGGTGAAAAAAGACCCTAAAACATGTTATATCTACCATTGGAGGATATTGATTACTATGAGTTGGTAATGAGCACTTGTTCGTCCTCTGCAAATAGGTGTGAATACTAACCAATACAGTTTCAGGAAACTTATATATTGCAGTCTATATTATCTTTCTAGGTTCTTGAGCAAAGGGTAGAGACTTTGGAAAGAGAACTCGATGCTGCCATTACAGCTGCTGCTCATGCTCGTTCTGAGAAACGACAGGCTGAAGCAGGTCAGAAAGCTGCTGAATTACATGCACAAGAGATCACAAGAGAGCTTGAGAACACCACAAGTATGTTCTATCCTCTTTTTTTTTTCTTTTTTTTTTTTTCCTTTTTTCCATATAATAGATCTGCAAAAAAAAAAAGAAAAAAGATCTCGCAGCTTTAGACTGTTAATTACCCCCCCCCTCCCCTACACACACACACACACAAAAACTAGCCAATTAAGAATTCTCAGATGTACTAGTACTAGCAAGTACATCTTTGATGCAGTCATCGATTCTCATCAACTCTTGATTGTGTTAAACAATATCTGGATGGCAAGGGGGGTGGTCAGAGTGGGCTTTTCCTTTTGTGGATTGCAATCTTTGACCTCATTGATGCACATCGTTAATCTATAAAGCACATGCAATTTTTCCTGAAAACAAGTATGAGATATAATGGCATGACATTAGTTGATACTAAGACTGTTCCATATTAATTGACTAATCTTTCCTTTTGTGGATGTCTCAAAAAAGATGTACGCTTACTAAAAAGAGTGTATGCTATAATTTATATTTACAAAATTACCTTTAAATGTTTCTCTTTTTATGTAATTGAAAAATTGTTAAGGGTAATGCTGGAAATTTGTGTTTTTTTGTGTAATAGATAAAGCAACAAAGAATAGAAAAAGGTTTTGAAGGCCATTGAGCAAAATTTTAATCGGTTCCTATGGAATGGACATGATGCTGGTTCAGCTAAAGCAAAAGTTGCTTGGTCTGATGTTTGTTCTCCTAAGAAGGAGGGGGGCTTGGGACTAAAGAATTTGGAGGTTTGGAATTGTGCCTCCATGTTACAGCATATCTGGAATCTCTTTGCTAAGTCTAGTTCCATTTTGGTTGCTTGGCTTAAAGCTAATGTGTTGAAGGGAAAGAGCTTTTGGTGTTGTGGAGTGTTCCAAAACAGCTCTCGGACTTGGAGAAAGCTTGTTAAGATGCGGGATTTGGCCAAAAAATTCATGAAGTATGAAGTGGGAGAGGGTAAAGATATCCATATGTGGCTGGATAATTGGCACCCTACTGGGGCCTTGATTGATTAGTATGGTTATCACATTGTCTATGATGCTCATAGCAGATTGGAAGCTAGCTTATCTTCTGTTATTAGCAATGGCAATTGGAATTGGAGACCTGCTAGATCCAATGATTTAGTGGACATTCAAGCTCAACTCCCGGAAGTCAGAATTGGTACTATTGACAAACCAATTTGGTCTAGCTCTCGTTCCAACACTTATGTAAGCTCAGATACTTGGGAGATGTTAAGGAGCAGAAATTCAAATGTGGATTGGTGGCATCTCGTTTGGTTTCCCCTAGCTATCCCTAAACAAACTTTTATTTTGTGGCTTGCTATGCGAACCAGCCTCACCACTGGGGATCGGTTAATGCAATGGGGCTTCGAAGGCAATACTCTTTGTGTGTCTTGCGGGCATAGTCTTGAGAG
This sequence comes from Betula pendula, assembly GCA_900184695.1. Taxonomy (NCBI): domain Eukaryota; kingdom Viridiplantae; phylum Streptophyta; class Magnoliopsida; order Fagales; family Betulaceae; genus Betula; species Betula pendula. The sequence continues at coordinate 205,539 of FXXK01000048.1, read as the reverse complement.
TCGTGACCATTTGTTTTTTGAATGCAGTTTTAGCTTTCGGATTTGGAGGGATGCTCTAAGATTTGCAATGTCCCTAACCCTCCTAATGCTTGGATTGATATTCTTAGGTTGGGTGGAAGTGATTGGAAGAAGAAAACCATGCATGGTAATCTCTGCCGCTTGGTGCTTTGTTCATCTGTTTATCACTTGTGGAAAAACAGAAATGAGATTAAACATGGTGGTACTCCAAAAACTGAGGAGCAAATTATGAAAAGTGTTGTTTGGGATGTTCGAACTAGAATCTTTGGGGGTGGAAAGTTCCAAAAGAATGTGGCTAATGTTCTTTTGTGCAAAAAATGGAATATTAACGAGGAGATGCTGGTTTGAAGGCTACAGGTGCTGATGTGTGGTCGCTTCCCTTCGTGTTTTTCTTGTCAGCTTAGTGCGGTTTGTTGAGGATGTCCTTTGGTCTCTTGTAGTTGCTTGTGGGTCTTGTTTTGTTGTTGTAAGATGCTCCTGTCTTTCCTATAGCTTTGGTGTTTCTGTTTCCAGCTATATGCTGTTGCAGTTGTTTATGTGTTTTTCTCTGGTGATATAATATTTCTCATTCATAAATTTATTATAATATATATATATATATATATATATATATATATATATATATATATATTATATAGGAAGTCGTGTTTACAAATATGGACAGCTAATATGGACTGAGGGAGTAGCTATTATATATTAGGAAATATTACTGTATTAGATCTTGTGGTTTAGGTCGTTTTCAAATTGCTCTTCGATTTTTTTTTTTTATGCTCCTTGTGTTTTTCACCCTTATCAAATGGATTATTCCATCAAATTCCGTACAAGTTTTGTCAATTTTTTTTTTTACATAACCCTTACATGACTACAATTAGATCCCTTGCCATAAAAAAGAAAAGAAGTTGGGTTTCTCTTTCTTTTTTTTTTTTTTTTTTTTGATTGGGGGGGGGGTTTGTGGTTGGAGGAGTCGCGGCATCTGCTGGACCTTTACCCCTGGGGGGCTAGCATCTATATGTGTGTGTGTGCGGTTTGCTTTTTTTTAAAAAAAGCTTGTTGTGAGTTCAATTGTGCTCTATTTTGGTTGTGGAAAAGTAAAACTACTTGAAAACAATTTTTTGCAATTCTTCACCGATACCCAAAAGCCATAGTTTCAAGAATTGTCCAATTCTTTCTAAGTAGAATATATTGGGTGTGTTTGGTAAAGCATTCTATTTTTTTTTTTTTGAATAGTAATAAGAATTGATTGATAAGATATAAAGGTAAAATGAGTTTTGAATTTTTTGTGAGAGAGAAGTGAAGAAAGTTGTTTGGTCATGTGGAGAAAGGAGTTTCTCTTTTTTAAAGAAAAAAGAAAGGAAAAAAGAGTGGGTTGCCAAAGGGGCTCATTGCCTTTAGGTAAGCCACTTCTTGTTTAAGCCACATCTTTTGGCCTTGGCTTCTTCTTCCTTTCAAGAATAGGGAATGAGAATTTTGTTTTGGCCCCCTTTTTAGCATCAGTGAAAGATTCTTTATCTAAAATTCCCAAATCTTTTTTTTGTTTTAATTTAATATCATCTTTTCCTTTTTTTGTGATTTTATGCTGAAATTGGTTTTGAAGCTCAAGGCCTTTGTCATCATCAAACATATGCATCCATAATAGCATTATTGATTTTGAAGTGTATCAACACTTCATGGTTGTTTATGATAAAGATGGCACTTGATCTGACAATGTTGGAGAGTTGTTGTTTATTTTTCTATAAAATCACTTACATGGGGATAGCTTTTGTGGTTTGTATCCTATTTGTGCTGCCCATATATGATAAGACTAGTAGGGTTCCATTTGTGGTAGTTGGATGGCTCTATTGTTGTTTAAATAGCAGTTTGAGGTACAAATTTCTTGTCCAAAATGGAAAACAATTACCATGCATTAGGTTATGGGATCAATTTAAGGATTACTGCGCAGACACATATATGTGTATATGTATATTCAGTTTCTAATGGTTAGAGATTACCACACACCCATAAAATTGTTGTGGAGTTAATGAACTGATTGTCTTCCGTTTCATTATCCTACTTTAAGTTGTGGTAGTGTTGGACTATTAGTTGAGTTGAGTCAATCTGAAGGCCAATCATCTGGCCCGAAAATGTTTTGAGGAGAGCTTTATTGGATTCTGGTCTGGGCTGAGCTCCTTAAAAAAATTTTGGCCTGAAATGAGGTTAGGCTGGGTCTCAACTAAGCTCTGCATATTCAGCCCGATTGGAAGCAGAAGATTATGTCTTTGCTTGTTGTATGAATTAGAGTGATAGTTTGCCAAATGGTTATTTTATAACCACCTTACGGTCAACACAATTGTGGTGGAGCCTTGGAGGTATTGAACTGATCCCAAGACAGTTCATGAATGAGCCCCTCCCAGTTTGTTTTTGGAGCAACTGAACCACCCTCTAGTTGAAATAGCTTACTTCCTATTGTGCTAGTGGCAGGACTATCGGATGCGCTAGTCCTAATCCTGCTTTGGCCTACAATTATTTAGCTGAAATTTGTTCAAGTTTTAGCTAGGATGAGTGCCATAAAAAGGTTTTTGGGCCCAAAACCAAGTTCAGGCTGAGGTCAGGCTCAGTTTGATCTAATACTCTATGTATTTAATTTCACATGTATTGCTTTATTTATGTAATTTTGTTTATGTTTTACTTAGTAATGTAACTGAGGCACTCAATGGGTTTAAAACCCACCCATCACTCTTTTCTTAAGAGGGTGGAAATGCATTAGAGCTATAACCCATTGGCAATATATGAAAAATTTATAGTTTCCACTGGGCCGCATGGGGTGGGGCTTTGGAAGAGCATTAGGAGGGGTTGGAATCTTTTTTGTAGTCACACCAGATTTGTACCAAGAGACGGGTCCAAGATCAAATTCTGGGATGATGTGTGGTGCGGAGAGTTGGACCCTCAAAGAAGTTTTCTCAGTTTTATATGGCTTTGCTTGTGATAAGAATGCATGTGTTGCAACTCACTTGGACTTTTCTAGTGGTTCTGTTCAGTGGGATGTTAGCTTTTTTCGAGCAGCACATGATTGGGAGATGGATGATTTGGCTTCCTTCTACATTTTGTTGTATTCCCATAGAGAGAGAAGGGAAGGGGATGACAAGCTTTGGGATCCGTTCTCACAAAGGGAAATTTGATGTTAGATCCTTCTACATCGTCCTTGCTTGTAAGGATGTTGCTTCTTTCTCTTGGAAGAGTATTTGGCAGACAAAGGTTCCCTTGAAAGTGGCTTTTTTTTGCTTGGTTGGCGGCTCTAAGGAAGATTCTTACCTTAAACAATCTTAGAAAGAGACATGTCATTGTAGTGAATAGGTACTGTTTGTGCAAAAGGAATGAGGAATCCGTGGACCATCTTCTTATCTATTGTGAGGTTGACTGCATCTTATGGAATGCCATTTTCAGCCGTTTTGGATTGTCTTGTGTTATGCCTTTTCGAGTGGTTGACTTATTTGCTTGCTGGTAGACGGGTGGGCGTGCTCAAAATGCTGTAGTTTGGAAGATGGTGCCTTCTTACCTTTTGTAGTGTCTTTAGAGGGAATGAAATGATTGAACTTTTGAGGACCAAAAAAGGACTTTAGAGGAGCTTAAGTCCTTTTTATCTCTTTTTTCTTGGACAGCTGCTTTTTGAGCTCCCTTAATTATTAGTTTTAATGATTTTCTTGTTATTTTTTCTACTCTTACTTAGGCGTTTCTTTTGTATACTTCTTGTGTATCAGGGTTACGCTCTACGCTTTTAATGAGAATTTGCTTATTTATCAAAAAAAATATATATATATATATATAGTTTCCAAATGGTAAGTGTGTTGAAAACTATTCTATAAAAAAGATTAAAATCCAACTGCTTAGGTTAGAAAAGTGTATACGTTTTGATGGATACCAACAAATTTATTGATTTAGGCTGCCCTGAACATGGCAGAGGCTCATATAATAAAATGGATGGAGCTTGAGCCTGGACATTTGAGCTAAGTTTGTACATAATGCTATTTGAACCAAAATGTAGCAAGTCTATTGTCATGGGACATTTAATTATCCTTAAAGAGTTTTATATGTATTTACTGCTAATAGCGAGCTGGGGCTCATAGTAGTAGGACTCCATAACCAAAACTTCTTGCCTCTTATAGGCAAGAAGAAAGGGATAACTACATAATAACCTTGGGATTTGACCTTAACTTCAAATTAATTCCTGAATCTTTTATTATATCATTGTTAAATTTATAGTTTCAAGCTCATTTCAATGTGGGCCCTCCATGAATTTTCATTAACTAAGAATTTTGCAAACCTACATGACCTGCATGTGAGAACTCTCTAAGTGCCCAAAGATCGTGCAAATGAGCTATGCGAAATAATTAGCACCATAAACCTCACAATGTCTTCCTTATGCATAAAAATCTTTGCAGATAAACAAAGTAAGAAAGAGTTGTTGGGCTCGTATGGTAAAATTTTTTAGATGAGGCTTTTTGCTTTTTGGTTGTGATGTGATATAAAGGTGAAAGCAGTTTGTGAGGATTTTGTGTTTGAAGTTGATTGTTAATGCTTTTATTTTTGGGCTAAAAAGCAAAAAGTTGTCCTAAAAGAAAAATGTTACACTCACTTTTTCACCATTAGATTTTGAATAGATCACTATTAAATTTTAGATCTAATGGTGATTTTCACAACCACGTGCGGGAATGTGCAGTTGGGAGTGTTGGAGTGAGAGTTTGTATAACATTTCTCGTCCTAATAAGTGTTGCCAAACGATCTTGTTGTCATTTTGTTGGTTTGTTGGCATCACAATATCATGTGCAGCTCTTGTGGATGTTCCCTTAGCACCTAGAAGGGTCTTATGTGCAGCCCCTTTGATTCTTTAGTTAATAGAGACTCATAGAGGGTCAATATTGTAATGGTCTCAAAACAATATGGTGAACATTGATGCAATTGAATTTCAGATTTAATATGAAATTCTGATCCAACTTTGGGGCTTCTCAATGCAATTACCCCCTAAATAAAAATTTTCCAACACACTTTATTTTTGGCTGCAGAGGTATTTGAGCTGCATTTGGAAGAGTTGCGTGCAAAACAGGAGGAAATCGCGAAGCGGGATAAGGAAATTAAAGTCCTCGAAGCGATTATTCAAACACTTGGTGGAAAAGGGTCACGTTCTACAAATGGGTAAAGGCGGGCCCTTCCGAGCATAGTTTGTATTAGGTATCTTTGTCAATTCAAGATAGAAGAACAGTTGAACATCTGCATTCTTTAATATACTATTTGCTTTGTTTTCACAGGAATTATTTCTATGCTCTAATTTGATAATGGGTTGAATTTACTGTTCTAGATGAAAGGATGACTCGTTGAATTGGCTGAAAGTGTATATTTCATGTGCATATTGGTCTTTTTAACCTTTTATATTTTATTAATGGAATTACGGTACAAGGTGTTGTCAAGAACTTTGGTTGAAGTCGAGATCAGTTACAACAAGTTCTCAAGAGCTAGCCACCATTTTTCACGGGTTAACAATTTAATAGGGTATTAATGCAAAGATCTTGAGTTTAAACCTTAATTCTACGGTTGACCCAATTCACTTATATATTCCATATGTTAGATCTCACTTATTGAAGAAGAGTGTTATATGGGCCTCTTTGGGTAATGAATTTTTTTTTATCCAACTCAATTCTTCTCAAAAGTCAACTATCTTTAACAACTCAAATTTATTCCACCCAATTCAAAAAATAATATAAAAATTATATTTTTATTTAAAAAAATAAAAATAAAAATATTGAGAGGTGGCCGAGCTACCTCCTACAAGTTTTCAAAGGTGGCCGAAATGTTTTGGCGGTGACTCGACAACTCTCAAATGTTTCAGGGGTGGCTAAGCCACCTTAAGCAATTTTCGGGGGTAGCCGAGCCACTCCAAAGCAAATTTTGAGAATGACTTGGCCACCCCTACACATTTGAGGGTAGCTTGGCCACCCCTTGGGAATGATTTGGCCACCCCTAGTGTAACACCTCAAGAATTTAGCTAACTTGTAGTTAAATTCATTGTTCGACAAATTAAGACTTAGAAATATCTCTATTTTCTTTGTTATGGGAGAATGTGTAAAACACTGGCTTGGGAATCACCTTATACACAAGTTTATCCATTGAAGAGAAGATAAGCTGGAGTATAATGTCTTTAGGGCATTTAAAACAATTAACTGATAACTGTCTGAATTTCATTTTTCAATCTTTATCAGAGTTTTCAGCGAAATAGTTGATTTGTGTGTATAAAAGATAACTCTACCATCATTAAACATAGGCACATAACTTTACATCTAAAAAATCAAACCTAAATATAATAACTGCTGTCCTGATACCATAATCTTGGAGCGGATTACTACTGAACAAATTCCTGAAGGTTTTGTACAAAAAGGAAATAACTGAGCAAGTCGGTTGACTTAGTAAGCAAATTATTTTGAAAGTTGTGAGTTATAAAATAAATAAAAGGTTATTAAGAACTTCTCGTGATATTTTCGCAAATAGTGGGTCTAATCCTCGTTATTATGCCCTTTGACAAAAATTGTGTTTAATTTAAAAAGTAGGACATAATCTCGATGATTAAACTCTTATTCTTAAATGCAGAAATATGCTCCATGAATACTATATAAATAGTTATATGTTAATAATATAGTCTATCTGAGACATTACCCCATCTCAATAAGGTTAGTGCGTCTAAAAGGGACATCTAGTACAATTCATGTGCCTCGGATATTGCACGAACGTACCATCTTATACTAGCAGTCTGACTAAGTTCGACCTCGGGTGGCCCACACTAACTAGCTAAGCCGTAACTAGTAACCCACTCAATGAATGGTGCACTGTCACAAGCTAAACCATTGGATCAAAGGTACTCTTCATAAAATAACACTATTTGACCATAGACTCAACCCATAATAATAGTAAGTTCATGACCATTATTCCGTTACGAGACGGTGCAATAATATCATACGATGCAAATATCGTTCATTTATTCAAAATAAGAAATATATAATCAAATAACATCTTATCATAAAATGATAAAGTAAATCACATGGAACATTGTGCTCAGTCATTTGACATATCGCACTTCATAAAAATGCAATTTCTTTATTCAGTTAAAATACTTACCTTGATTACTCATACGATACTTAAAACATTTTACAAATCCCTCGTTAACTGTAAAATAACCCGACAAAATGCTAAAACGTAATCACTTACTAAATGTGAATCATTGTGTGTTCTTGTCTTAAAAACTTCTGATTTGGCATTTTTGGTCACATTAAACGTTTGACATGATTATCAAACATTTAATCCTTGAAAATTAAATGTTTGATCAAGAACAGTGAAATGTTTGATGAATGTCCAAAATGCATGAAAGTCTAAAAACTCATATCAAACCTACCTACAATTATTCTTAGACTTAAAACATCATCTAACAACATTAAACAACATTAAAAAACATAGATAACACACTTTTAAAGAGGTAAAACACAAAATGATTCATTTTACCAAAACATTTTGAAAAATCATCATAAAAGCCTTTGAATCATTATGACATAATTTGAAAGTATAAACATAATTTAAACTAGTTTTAAAACAATAAAATATAACATAATAAGAGTAAGGATTCGGAAATTATCTTTGGAGAATATAGCTTCCCTTCAACGAGATTCCTCCCTTAAAAAATCTTTTTCAAAATTTAACAAACGTTTTTTTGAAGATTCTAGGTCAAGTTTAGATGATTTTCTGAGAAAATTGGGTAATATTTATAAGGTAATGGAGTGTTAAACTGATCATTTATGTAAAATCAATTTTGAAAAATGATCGAACATTTGATATATAATATCGAACGTTTAATCTATTTATATCAGAAAATCTAAGGTTTCTCTTCAAACATTTGATGAAAGTATCAAACGTCTGATAAAAATACATCAAACGTTCCATAAAAGTATCGAACGTTTGATGTTTGTACCAACACATTCTAAGCATTGTGTAGGCTTTGTAGAGTACATGTCTGTACTTTCAAGATCAAACGTTTGGTGCTGATCATCGAACGTTTGATAATCACATTTTCTGAATAAAATGTTATTTAAATGTTTAACTAAAATTGGAAGAGGTATTTTTAATCAATCTTTTGTCAAATATTTATAAAAATAGCTTTTTAAATATTTTGGGGCATTACACCTAGACCTAGGGGTGGTTTCGAACCACCTCACAATTTTTTAAAAAAATATTTTTTATTTTAAGAATTAAAATATAATATTTTATTCATTTTTAATTATATTTTTTTTCAAATATATTTACATACCCAAACATTTTTTCTAAACCATTCAAACATAATTTCAAAAAAAAATTTTCTTCGGTATCCATAAATGTGACACCCCAGAAATTTAGCTAACTTGTAGTTAAATTCATAGTTCGCCTTTCAGCCTTAATTAACCAATTAAGATTTAGGGATATATCTATTCTTCTTATGAGAGGAGAATATATAAAACACTGACTTGAGAATCACCTTATACACAAGATTATCCATTGGAGAGAGGATAACCCAGAGTATATTGTCCATAGGGCATTCAAAACAATTAACTGATAACTGTCTGGATTCCCTATTTTAACCTTTATCAGAGTATACAGCGGAATAGTTGATCTAAGTGCATAATAAACAATTCTAACATTATTAAACATAGGCACAACGCTTTACATTTAAAAGATCAAACCTGAATATAATAACTATTGTCCTGATACCATAATCTTGGTACGAATCTCAACTAATCAAGTTCTTGAGGGTTTTGTAAATACTGAGGCATTTTACGAAACAGAGTAACTGAATAAGTTGGTTGACTTAGTAAACAAGTTATTTTGAAAGATGTGGAGTATAAATAGGTAGTTATAAATTATACATGGTATTTTAACAAATGACATGTCTAATCTTCCAAGTGTATGCTCTTTAATAAAGATGATGTTTTAATTTTAAAAGAATGAGCATAACCTATGCGATTAAACATCTTCTTTTAAATGCAAGAAATATTCTACATAAATATAAATAGTCGTATGTTTGATAATATGGTCTATTTGAGACATTACCCCCGTTCAATAGGGTTAGCGCGTCCAAAATGACATTTAGTACAACTTTCGGTGCCCCGGTCATTTCACAACTACCATCTTATACTAGCAGTCCGACCGAGTCAGACTTCAGGTGTCCCACATTGACTAGCTAAGCCGTAACTGGTGACCCACTCAATGAATGGTATGCTGTCACAAACTAAACCATTGGATCCAAGGCCCTCTCAATAACATAAACTCTTTTGACCATAGAATCAACCTTTAATAATGGTAAGCCCATGACTATTATTCCGTTTCGGGACGGTGCAACCATATCATACGATGCAAATATTATCTATTTATTAAAAAATAAAGGAGTATATAAACAAATAGCATATCATCATAAAAATTGTAAGCTTGAACATAACGTGCTCAATCATTTGACATATCGCACTTAAAAAATTGCAGTTTCATTACTCAGTTAAAACACTTATCTCGATTGCTCATCCGATACTTTAAACATTTTGCAAAATTCCTCGATAACTGAAAAATAACCCAACAACATGCTAAGAACGTAATCATTTACTAATTGTGAATCATTGTATGTTCTTTGTCTTAAAAACCTCTAAATTGACATTTTTTAGTCATCATTAAACGTTTGATCAAGAATAATGGAACGTTTAACGCATGTCCAGAATGCATGGAAGTCCAAAAACTCCCATCAAATCTATCTACAATTATTTTTAGACTTAAAACATCATCTAATTAACATCAAACAACATTACAGAATGTAGAAAACATACTTTTAAATAGGTAAAATACAAAGAAATTCATTTTATTAAAACATCTTGAAAAAGTATTTATAAAGTCTTTGAATCATTATGACATAATTTAAAAATATGAACATGACCTTAACTAGCAAAATATAACATAATAAGAGTAAGGATTTGAAGATTACCCTTTGAAAATATAACTTCCTTCAAATGAGAACTCTCCTCTAAAAAACTCTTCTAAAGTTTAATCAAATGTTTTTTCTAAAAGGTTTGGATCGGCTCTAGGGTGTTCCTGAGGGAAAATATGAGAGTATTTATAGGGGAATGAAGTGTTAAACCAATTCCCTATGAAAAATTCATTTTTGGAAATGATCAAACGTTTGATAATCAATATCGAATGTTTGATCTATTTATATCAGAGAATTATGGTTCTTCTTTAAACGTCTGGTGAAAGTATCGAACGCCTGATAAAAGTACATCGAACGTTTCATAAAAGCATTGAACGTTTGATGTTCGTACTGACACATTCTGAGCATTGCGCAAGCTTTGCAGAGTTTGTGTATGTACTTTTCAAGATCGAACGTTTGATGACTGTATTTTCTGATTAAAAAGTTATTTAAATGTTTAATAAAAATTAGAAAAGTCAAATATTTATAAAAATAGTTTTTAAATATTTTGGGACATTACAGTAAAGTCAATAAAGAATTAAATAAAATTGAATAAAAATTGACACTCAAACGAGCCCTTTTAAGATAAATTGTGTGGAGGTGAAATTTGGACGTAGGGCAATTTGTGGAAATTTGAGTTTGATGCGAGTATGATAGAAATTTGGGGCTTCTATTGTTTGAAAATCATAAAATAAAGGGAATAAAGAGATAAATCAATAGCTTTGAATGCATCAGGCCTTCAAATAATCACTTCGAGGGCCTTGACCTTGATCTTATAACTTAACCTTGTTTGGGTGTGGTCCGAACGAGATACCAATCGAAAACTTATGGTCATGATCTTGTTTGGATAGATCTTCAAGATCTTTTAGACGAGACATCACATAATCCTTATCTTCTTTCGAAAATTCACCCAACTCGATTTTTTAACACATCAAAACATATCATTTACTTCATACAACAACCATCAACGAACATGCAAATCTAACACTTCATAATTTATGTAAAAATTCATCATTTGAGTGAAAAATCTTATAGTACGTTTGGTACGCGAAATGACTATTACATTAAAAAAAAATGAATCGCCTTTCTTAAGAATTGAATAAGTAGAATTAAAAATTTATTAGAAAATCTTCAATTTCTAATAATTTTTTTTTTTTAATGGAATAATCATTTCGCGTACCAAACATAACATTAGTTTCTTCCTCATTTTCATCGATAACTATATCTCTAATCAACACAACCTCCTTAAAACACAATTCTCACCTACAAAAATCATAATAACACTAACAACAACTTATAACAACCATAACCAAATAACTTCATGAATTAGAATGAAGTATGGAGAGGTTTAGAGACCATACCTCTTTCCCATTCCAAAATCTCCTCCTCTCAATCTCATAACCACGTTCCCACGCTCAAACTCTCACTCTCTCAATCGTGCATGAAAGAAGAATAAAAGGTGTGGGTTTTTCTTCTACATTTCGGGCCTCTAAATAGGCAAACATTTGGGTACTGTTCATGACTCAATGATTTGTGCTCTACACATTTATTGCCTACCTTGTTTGGACGAAAATCTCTAACTCGTTCGGATGAGAATAATAGAATAAGGGAGAGTCCACTTCAAAAATGACAAAAAAATAAAAAATAAAACGCAAGAAAGAGAGCTATGTATCATTTTCAAATATATAATTTATTAAAATCCAAAGAAAGTATCTTATTTTGACAGAAATTTAATACAAATTGGGTTGAATAAATTCTCTAAAGTGACGTGTGTCTTTTGAACATATAAGAATCATTTTTTTTTTTAATAATCATATTAAAATAAAAAATGTGCTTATTAATTTAGAGGTGTACAAATGGTTACGATTATTACTTCTAACCGCCAACCACAACCGCTTTAAGTGACTATCGGATTTTCATAACCGCAATCATTCCGCCTTAGTCATTTAGCGATTTTAAAATAACTACCGGTTAGCGATTATTGAAATCATAACCACATTGAATAACCACTTTGAACATTTTTTTAGGACCTATTTTAAATGGTTTTTGGGCATTTTTTAAATAATTAAAATTCTTCAAAATGTTACAAAGCTGAAGAATATAAGTAGGTATACAATCAACACCTTCTGATGAGATAGAGCAAATTTTTACTGGAATGAGGTGTCACCAGTTGAATTCTAAGGATTAAATTTGAATTTTCCAACTCTTTCTATATATGCTTTGTCGGGGTTAATTTTCTGACTAACAGAATCCCAGCCAATATATTTTACTCGTACCGATAAGCATAAGCAAGAATCACCCCGGAAATAGACAGATAAATAAACATAAAGCAAACAACAAAGCTCATAGTAAGCCTAGTTACTAGGTGAAATTGAGCTTTATTTGGGGTGATAGTACATATGTGGTTAGCACTTTTATCTGTATGACGTGGCCTTGAGGAAGATGTTAGGAGTTTAAGAGGAGAAATTTGGTATGACTTAGGAAGAAGCGCTAGCTACATCTACACTATTACCTTAAAAGGACTAGTCAATTTTAAAATTTTCCTATAATCATTTATAAAATCCAATTTTATTTAGTAACTGGGCAATGTGAGACTTAGTACTCATAACTCTCTTTATAAATCACCAACTTTATGTGAGCCATTTTTTATTTTTCTAATATAAGACCGAAGTGTTACACATGCTATATAACTTCTTCTTCCCCAATTTTCTTTCTTTTTTTTTTCTTCCTTCCTTCCTTCCTCTCCCATTTCTTCTCCTCTGCACGACGCTAGATTACAGTTCATACTAGATTATGTGTTTTCTTTTTTTGAATTATCTCCAAACAGATAAATTTTTTTAAAAGATTATAAAATTTATCTATTTAACTATTTATATCATCCTTAAATTTGAATCAGTCTTCTTTTAGATTCAAACTTATTATTTTCAAATTTGTTAACTAGCTCATTTAAAAGACAAATATTCAAAAAATATAAATGTTTGAGAAAGAATAAACAAATATATAAAAAATAATATTTAAATGGAATAATGATAGTGGATAGTTAATTTGCTGAGGCTGCTAGGGGTGCTTTAAAAAAGTTGATGGTTAAAATAGCTAGAATGTAGTTTTTGGTTAAATTGACTAGTAAAATTAGCTGATCCTGCTAGGAATGCTCTTATACATGAAGCCGATTGCTTACTTCTCTGAAGAATTGGGTCACCGCTTCTTCCCGAATCCAATGACCGTAAGAGAAACCAACAAAATTTATTAGAGCATTAACAGCAGCTTCCTTTAAATCTCATTCCCTTTTTTAGTGTAGGAAAAACTGTTAAAAAAACACAAAAAAATCCATATAGCAGCTTCCCTAAGTGTTCTTTAAACTATAGAAATACGAAGGGAACCACTTTTGGTTCCCTTCATCTAGGGAACAAAAAATGGTTCCCTTAATATTATTTTAATATAAAAACTTTCTCTCTCCTCTCTCTCTTTTCTACCATTTGTTTAAAACAATATTGAAATAATTTCTTTTTCCTCTCTTTTTCTTTTAGCATTTAATTTAAATAGTATTTAATTCATATAGAGAGAGATGAAGGGAAGCTGCTGTGGAATGCATTTAAATAGGAAACTAAAAAATGATTTTATTTCCTTCGTTAAAGAAAAATTTAAGGGAAGCTGCTGCTAATGCTCTAAGGGTAAGTTTGGGATTGCGATTTTTTAGACAATAAGTGCGATTTTAAATCAAATTGCAAAAATTAAATTGTTTGGGAATTGCGATTTTAAAAAATTGCGATTTGAAAACGCAAAAAATCTGCGATTTCAAATTGCAGGTAAGGGGGTGCTTTTTTAAAAACGCAGAATTTTAAAAGGTTAAACTGCGATTTTAAAGGCCAAATTGTGATTTTGCCAAACGCTTAACTGCATTTTCAAAAATTACGTTTTGAAATCGCACTTTTCAAAATCGCTATTTTTAAAATCACACTTTTTAAAATCGCAATCCTAAATAGGCTTGATACGTAAATACAACAATCATATAAATCAGTCAATATTAATAGTCATAGATTTAGGGCCATTTATTTTGGTTTATACATAAATACAACTAACATAGGAGATCGAACCCTGACAGGAAGAGGTCGCCAACTTAGAGAGATTGAGTTGAGAGGCTGAGGCCCTGTTTGGCAAACCATTCCATTCCCAACTTCAATTCTACTCCAATTTTTTAAAAAAACATTCTCACTTTTTATATCACACCAACTACTTTTTAATAACTTTTTTTACTTTTTATATCACATCAAATATTTTTTTATTACTATTCAAATAAAATACTCATTAAAAAACAAAAAATTTCACTTTTCCATACAAAAAATTTACAACATTCCCTCTCAACAATCACTTCATGCTACAGTAGAATCGTGAACAGTGGAATCGGAATGCTTTGCCAAACAGGGCCTGAGACTTTAGAGTTGAGAGTTGAGAGTGTGTGGCACGGGCGTGAGTGAGAGCTTAGGAGACTTTCGTTTCGGATTGTAATTTTAAAAATATCGATCTTAAAATATACTATTTGAAAATGTGACTTTTAAAAATGTAGTTTGATCTTTAAAATTGTAGTTTAACATTTTAAAATTGTACATTTTTAAAAAAGTACCCCCTTACCTGCGATTAAAAAACGCAAAAAATTTGCATTTTCAAATCGTAATTTTTTTTTTTTAAAGATACAATTCCAAACGATTTATTTTTTATGATTTGGTTTAAAATCGCATTTTTTATTTATGAAATTGTAATCCCAAGCACACTCTTTATGTCAAAATGAATACCTTATATCAAATAACGTCGTTTTGTATATTATTGTTGTTATTTTTTCTTATATAATATTTATAAGAATAAGCGGTTATTAACCGTCTTTGTCTATCTCTTAAACCTCTAACTGCCTAGCTCTAGGTAGTTAGTTTTTTTTTTTTTTCAACAGTCTATAAAAGCAATTATGTTGTTTGCAGTTAGTGATTATTAGGCCGTTAATAATTATTTACTTGTACACCCTTATTTCTCACCTACTAAATAATACATGTCACTTTTAAAAATTAGTTTAAATTTTTTTTTGTCATGATTAAATACTAGGAAGAACCTCTTTAAATTACTAATATAATATAGACCTCGAGAAAAGAACTCCGTCTCTATCAAAATATGAATATATTTTTTTTTTTGAAATTAATCATAATAGGAAAATAATTAAGGGAATATTTTGGATAATATTATGTTTGTTAAAATTTAATTTATTCTCAAAATTAAATTATTAATAAATAATTCAAAACAAAAAACACTTTTAAAATTTTTAAATCAATCTTTATCTTTAAATAACCCAAATTTTTCCTTAAAAGTTCGTTTTCAAATGATGTGTCAACATCAAAATACTTTTTTTTTTTTTTAAAAAAAGCACTGCTTATACATAGGATCATGATGATAAAATGAAATGAGTAGTAAAATAAAACAAAAATGTACAGACATAACAGTCACAGCCCCAAATCTGGAGAGGCCAAGTCGGCGCAGCTTCGATTCCGTCTGTCTCCTACGCAGCCTCTCTTTGCGCGCACGCACACCCTCTCTCTCTAGAAAACTATATACTATTTTCTGATATGTATTAGAGAAAATCATCTTACTCGGTGCTTCCGACAATGGAAGGGAATTCATCGCGCCCCAACCTGAAGCGCCCTTTCTTCGAAGCCGAAGACGGCGACGATTCCAACAAACCCCCCGCGTAAACCTCTCCTTTCTCTCCCAAAACCCTAATCTCTCTTTTCTTTGCATTTTTTTTTTCTTCAAATGCTTCCATTTTTTGTTCGTTTCTAGCAATTCACTTTCTAGATTACCAAGTTTTGTAGTTTCCAATTTTTGCTGTTGTAGGTTCTTGATTGTACCTATTGGTTTTGTTGTTTGTATTATTCTTTTAGTGCTCTGTTTCTTATTGTTAATGGAACGCATCTGAAGGAAGCAAAAATTGTGTGTGTGTTAATTTGCTTCATTTTGATATCTTAGTGCTTTTAGTCGAGTTATGGAGATGATTTTCTTTACTTTCCATTAGATGCAATGAGCGTTTGGTTTTGATGAGTTTTGTTATGATTGATTTTACAGGCAAAAGAGGATTAGGTTTCCGAAGGGTAAGAAGGTTAAGCAAGGAGATGAAGTGGTGGACAGAGGTGAAGCTGAGGATGCTCCGAGCGATTTGATGAATCCCCGCTTTGCTGCCAAAGAGCGTGCAAAGCGGCGGAGTCAGTTCACAGCTGAACTCTTTACTGAAGAAAGTAGAGGCATAATTAATGATGTTGTGGCAGCTGAAGTCGATTACAAGGTTTGTTTTTTCGTTTTTCTTTCAACTCTAACACTGTCATCATAGCTATGCTCATTATGTCTATGCTGCTTTGGTTATTAAGATGAGTCTTGACTAAACCAGCATTTTCACATGACTTTAGTACTGTACATTTCTTCCACACCCACGTTTCTATTTCAATTCAGACTTTTATCATTTTGAACCTCCTTTCGAGTTCTATGATTGGAATGGTATATTGTCCTCTTAGTTGGAGATTGATGTCTAAGCCTCCCCATCATTGGGAAATGGCATTTATTTATTTATTACCTTTCTTCCCCTCATGAAGCGTCAATAGTATCATTTCCAAATGTAAGGAATCTCATGACCTTTTTTAACTTTAGGAGGAAGTTGGACCCATGTATGTTTTTATTCTTAGAGCACAATTATAATTTGGAATGATAATTTCTTGGATTGGCAGCCTTCTTTAGAGTCAAGATGATTGCCAGATTCATCTGTTATTGGATCAATGGAAAGGGTAGCCAATGATGGGGATATCTTTTGGCAGGATAATGAGAACTTTGTTGAGGATGGGATTCAAATAGAGCCTTTCAATTTAAACAAAGAGAGGGAAGAAGGCTATTTTGATGCAGATGGAAATTTTGTTGAATATGTCAACGATAATGAAATCAAGGTAAAGCATCTTACTTATGTGCATTCTAATTGCAGAATTGAACATGTATATTGAGTTCATAGGGATTCTTGTAGGATGCATGGCTTGATAGTGTTGATGTTGAACCAAAATATGCGGGAAAAGGCTATACTGCAACAAACGATGAAGATGTTGTTGATGACCTTTCTTCTGAAGACATCGGACAGATGAAGAGGCGTATTACTGATCTACTTGAGCCTGGAGAAACGGTAAGCTGTATTTTGTGGGTGGGTGTGAGTTTTTTATTTTTATTTTTATTTTTTTAATTTTTTTTATAGTTGAAACTGCTTGCAATATCAACAGTTTACTATTTAATCTCTTTCTGATAGCTTATTGTATTATAATGTCAATACGATACAGAATTGTCTAAAATATTATAGATTCTTTCTTTGCCCTGTAAAGTAAATTTGTTCTATGTACGTTTTTTTTGGGCAATTGTAAAATTGGTGGTCTTGGCATTGTGGTCTTTTGTTTGTTTTGAAAGTGTGTTTTGGTCTATGACAATGAGCTTTAGCTCAAATGGTACTGTCTCCCTTTGTAGCAAGGTGGAGGGTAAGGTCATGGGTTTAGGTTCCATCATGTGCGCGTGTAACTTACCAATTAAAAAATAAAAAGAAAGTGTGTTTTGATCTAAAAATATAGTCGGACAAGCAATGTATATATAAAGAGATCAGATTGCAAAGCACATCATGTTAATAAGAATGTGCAAGGATCTATATAAACTGAAGGCTGAAGCTTAGGTTTCCACTTGATTTATATTTTTACTTTGAAACATTTTTGTTTTGATAAGTAAATAAATTTTATAAATAGTGCAAAAGGGTGCAACCCAAGTATACATGAAGTATATAAGAGCAACCTCCAACTAAGGATGAGGGGAATATCACACATTTAGAAATTCTAGGAAATTAGAAAAGCGAGAACTATTGAACGCAACCATCCAAACATGAAGGGATTTTAACATAAAGGCTTCTAACTTAGGCACCGTCCTCTCGTAGCCTTCAAAGCTTTGATCATTGCATTCCCTCCAAATACACCACGTTAAACAAAGATGAACCATCTTCCAAACTTCTAAAATGCATAGGTTTATAGCCTGACCTCTCCAACAAGCCATCAGCTCCACCATCCATTGGGACGTGACCCACTCTATCCCAAATAGACTGAAAATTGAGGTCCACAAATCTCTAGCCACCACACAATAGAGCAGAAGATGGTCAATAGATTTTTCGCTCTTCTTACATATACAACACCAATCTGTCACTATAGCATGCCTCTTTCTCAAATTGTCAGTGTTAGGGTCCTCCCTAAAGTTGTCGTACAAACAAAAAATGCAACCCTAGAAGGAGCCTTATTCCTCCAAATACTCTTCTAAGGAAAGGGGGAGCCAATGGGGGACTAAGTGCATGATAGTACAGAAGATTAAGGAAGGAAGAAATCAACTCACCTCCCAATCATGCACAGATCTTTGGTCCGTTGTGAAATACCGTTATGAAGCTGCAACATATCTACGATTGAGGCCTTCTTCCAATAGGTAATACTAAACAGCTCCAGGAAAATTGCCTTCAAGGATTGATCTCCACACCCTACATCCTGCCAAAATTTGATCTTAGACCCATCACTCACCTTAAATCTAACAAATCTATGAAATTCCCCCTACTCCATCCTAATCAATTTCCACACCCCAACTCTGAAAGTTCCAGAGACCGTATTAGAACTGCACCCTCCCTACATACTACCATATTTAACTTCCACAACCAATCTCTACAAAGCCTTACTCTCTATGGCATAACGCTATAACCTTTTCCCCAAAGTGCTTTGTTAAACAAAAGCAAGTTTCTAACACCCAAAACACCTTAGAAAATTGAAGTACAAATCTTAGACCAACTAACAAGATGGAATTTAAACTCCTCACCAACTCCACCCCACAAAAAATCTCGTTGAAGTTTCTCAAAACGATTGACCTCACCAACTAGGATGGGGAAGAGAGACAAAAAATAGGTAGGTAGATTAGTAAGAGTGCTTTTAATCAATGTAATGTTGCCACCTTTTGACAAATAAAGTTGTTTAGAACTAGCCAACCGACGTTCCATCTTTCAATAATGCCATCTCATATTGATCTTGACTTGAAAGAAGGCCCCAAAGGAAGACTCATATACTTCATGGACAGAGAGGACACATTACAACCAAGGATGCGGGCCAAGCCTCCAACATTTCCCACAACACGAACATGGACTAACTCTGATTTGGCCAAATTAATTTTCAATCCTGAAATAGCTTCAAAGCATAAGAAAAGGCTATGCAAATGACGAAGATGATTTGTGTTCCCCTCATAAAATATCAATGTGTCATTTGCCAAAAGGAGATGAGACAAGAGAAGCTCGTAGTTGTTCTTAGACTCCACCGAGAAACCTGATAAAAATCCCTAACTATGGTAACAGCCAACATTCTACTCAAGGCCTCCATATCAACTACGAAAAGCAAGGGGAATAAAGGATCCTCTATCTTAAGCCACAAGAGCTATTAAAAAAGCTAGATGAAGTTCTTATAAAAACAAAAGCCTAAATGAAGTTCTTATTAAAAAAAAAGCCAGATGAAGTTCCATGAATTAAAACAGAGAACCACGCTATTGAGATACAATGAGCAATGGTAAATAACAAGAGATGATCCCCATCCCACATCAACATGATCCCTTTAGAATCCTTTCTATATCCCAAATAACACCAATCCACATGCTGGCAACCCCACAAACTGCGTAATAGCCCTAGACAAAAACTCCAATTTAGTTTCTTGTAAACAATATCAGCCTTCAATTTCCTAAGCAAGTTCTTGATCCTCATCCTTTTATCTCTCTTTCAACCCTCTTACATTCCAAGACAATATCTTTCGCTTCATCAAAAACAATTGGACACCCTTCACTTACCTCTGCTTTTGCTAGATTGACCTCCCTTACTGTCATAGTTGATAGAGAAACACAACCTCTGAAGTTCACTTTTCCCTCTATCCACTGATCTAGAGAGGCAATCAAATAGCTAATTGAAATCTTCTGATTGGGATCTCTTTTGATGGCAAAGAATAACGCCTTTCAAATCCTTCTCAAAACCCTCATAGGACAGCCCCACAAAGTGATGAAAATCCTTAGCTCTTTGCTGCACCCAATCGGAGGATTCTAAAGTGGGAGAATCTGGCTCTTCAGATGCATTAGGGGGATAGAAGTTCAAAGGCTCACACAAGCTAACCTCTTTCCTAGCATAGGGGATCAATTCTGAGTATGACAACACCTTGTCACTATTGTCATCGAACAAACCATTCCTAGCATCACGATCCCCTGACCAATAACCCTAAGTAATCTCCATAACATTACCCGCGCTACAACTGCCCCCCCCCAAAAAAAAAAACTATTTTCAAGTGAAGACAAAGTAGCCCTAGGAATAAAGCTTGGGACCGAAACCCTCTTCCCCCTCTGAGGCCCAATCCCCACTTCAAATCCTTATGCTCACCTACAGACTCTTCAACACCCAAATGAGAACCACTGGACGTAGGATTGACAATAGCTCCTCTAGAGACAACACGCAAAACCAAGGATCCATCACTCTCAATAAGACGAGCCGAAACTCTAGCATTTGAAGCTCCTTTGGCGTGATTTGAGCGATAGACAGAGGCTTCGACAATCAACGGTGACTGTCGGGAATGCCTTGGCCTAAGAATTGCCAGCAAGGCTCTTTGGGTCTACTCCCTTCAAAACGCTACCCTTTTCGTCTCCACCTGAGCGATTAGAAACAACTACTAGAGCTCGGTGAACCAACTGTCTAAGCGAGACTGGGATCCAGACCCATACCCGCGTTCGAGGACGATGTAGGGGCCCCTGCACCTGACCTCAATTTCCACCTAAGAGAGATTAGGATTGGGCCGAAAGCTTTTAAAATGATTGGCCTTTGTCTTAATAGGTTGGGCCACCATGGGCGGGGCAATGACTCCGTACCCAAGTCAATGCTCCTTGAGGGGGAGAGAGTCTTGGCTGAGTCTTAATGTTGAGTTGAGGCTCAATAGAAGATGCCCATTTGGATTGGGCCACCAGAGACGAATCTGGGCCTAGTGAACATACCACATTATCAATTGAAAGGGCCCTCCCGACAACCTTAGGCTTCAAACCATCTGCAACATCCCTCGCTTGGCCTACAAACCTCTACAGACCAAGAGGGCCTAGACTCGATTCCAATCTCTCAATACAACGTTCAATTTCTCCTTTTAGACCGAGCAAGAGATTCTTGAGGGTGCAGAAATCTAGAGTTGCACCAAAATAGCACCCACCTTCCTTCGTACAGTCTGCATCAGCTATAATTTTGGGATTTTCTAAGCAAACCCTAGATGTGCCCTTGCCACTAACATCTCGACCATTCAGATTGTTTGCCACCGAATTACCGAAATTGCCCCTAAGCATTGAAGTAGATGCCAGAAGCAGTCCCAACCCTACCAGCACTTCCATAGATGACTTCCCTCCCACTACCTTAGACGAAACTTTTGTCGTTGACGCCGATGGCTCAACAACCAAGCCGGGCGGAGCACCTAGAGGCTTCTGGTGAGGCAGCGCTATGCCCTTCGCTGGAAAACGATTGGAAATGAAGTAACAACTTGTGGAGTTCACGGCCAAAACCTTTCCAATCCTTACCGTTTTCCTTCTAGGATAAAGAGAAAACCTCTTCCACCACCGCCACTGTACTTTGCGAGGGCCATGAAGCGGCCGTGCTTATGAGAACAATGTTGTGGAATGAATGCTTTGTTCTTGACCCTGGAGATCTCACAAACTCCTTAAGACCCTCTGCCTGAGACACAGCCTCCATTGTAGCCAATAGCCACGACACAATGACTTTCCCCTAGACTCACATGTCAGTCCTACTCTAATTAATTTCTCTGTATATAGTTTAATAGGTTTAAAAACCTGTTCTTTCTGTACATTAGAGCATTCTCCACTTTTTAATTAGAGGATTATTTAATCATAAAAGAAAATTTCAAAAACTTTTGATAATTGGTATTTCAATAATGAGTTGATGGAAGAGGAGTGGGTGTTTCAATTGCGAGGAGTGTGAAAATGGATATGAAGAGGATTATCTACAGACCTGTTAGAAGTAATCTGAACTGTTGGCATATATATTAACCAGTGCGATTGTGCCCCCCTAGTTAGGGGTTCCTTTTGTATACTTTCTGTGTACTTAGGGGCGCTTTACGCTTTTATAAAATTGACTTTTACTTATCAAAAAAAGAAATTAACCAGTGCAATTGTTGTCTGATGTGTTTATCTAACAAACTTTCTAATTTCCATATGCAATGTTGAATTGGCTGGAAATTATATTGATTTATCAAATGCCAGAGATAATAAGGAATTCGCATGCAGTCACATCTTATGTTGCATCTGGGCAGATTTCAATTTCCATTCAGGATTATATTTTTTGGTTTGATTTCTTGAACTCATACCATTGCATAATTAAGAAATGTTTGTGTTTGTGTGGGTAACAAAGTTAACTTTGTATCTCCTGACAGGTTTTACAAGCTTTGAGAAGGTTAAAGGGAACTTCAAACAACAGGAAGGAGAAGATGTCAGCTGAAACAAAGCTGGTATTTGACCAGCTTACTGAAGATGCAATGAAGCTGATGGAGAATGGTGAACTTGGTAGGGTTTGTTACTTCAATGGGCTTACTTTTCATGGTTTTGAGTATTTTATATGTTATCTAACATGTTTGTCTCAGCCCCCAGGTCTCCTTAGTACCTAGAAAATATGATTTAACTTTCTGCAAGGCATCCGATTCTGTTGGTTATATTGCATTGCTTATTGGTAGAATTTCTGCTCTGCAGATGTGTATCATGAAAAGCGTGAGGTATTTGAACGTGAGGCAGGTCAGTGATTAACTAAGTACTCTTTCCTGCTCTCTCTTGTTTGCTAGCAGTACTCGCACTGTTTCTGTTAGTTGAGTGCCCATGTGTGTTTGTGTGTATATCAGTATGTTGCCTTGTCTGCTTTTGTGTCGTGAAGATAATTCCCACAGATGTGAGTGTGTGCACATGTTTGTTTTCATATGTAGAATATTTAGCTACCTGGTGCATTCAAGAATGCTTTCAACATCAATATGTGTTTGTGCAAGTGCGCATGTGTGTGCGTGTGCACGCATATTTGTTTTCATATCCTAGAATGTTTAGCTACCTTATGCGTTCAAGAAGATTTTTTATATCAATGTTGGTTTCACTAACAGATACCCCAGTGGATCCTACATATTATAGGAGTATTCTTTTGATGAGTCAATCTATGTACTCAAGTAATTTTTTTTTTTTTCACCTTAGTTGGGTGGTTTGTTTTGAATAAATTAAATTCTATTTGTAACTGAAGGAAGGGTTGCAACATGAAGACTTCCCAGGAGGTTAATATCTCCAGGGGTATTTCAAATGTGGGTTGTTTAGTGTTGTAGTTGGAAATTGTTTGGTCTTGGGCCTTGTTTACTTCAATCTTGTTTGATTCAGTTTTGAGTCTTGATTAGTTATTAGATAGCTGTGTCCTTTTCTGAATACAAGTCTCTTTTTTCTCCATGTTTTGCGTTGGGATTCATCCATATAAGCAAGTCTTGTAAAGGACATAGATTCAGAGCTTCAATTGATGGAATTTTCAAATTTTTATGCTTTTTCCAAATGGTGGGACCCGGGTAAAAATAATTCTAGGTGGATGGGAGACTCCTTTAAAATATTTCTGGGCAACTATTAGAATGTCTTGTCTTCTTGAGATTTGAAGGTCTTAAAGATACTTCTACTTTTTTTTTCCCCTTCTGATTTTCAGTCTGAACTGCCAAATTACATACATCCAACTCCCATCCATCCTTAAAATTCATATTGCAAAAAACCCCTATTATGCGCACCATAATACACCAAAACTCATAAAAGATGCTGCTGTTATTGTCTACTGGATACTGTTCATACATATAACGGCATCAGCAATTCTCTGTTCTTTAACATTTTTTTTTTTATAAAAAAATTGCACTATACGACCAACCTAAACCATTCCCAGCCCCTATTGATCCTCATTAATCATATTGCAAAATATCCATACAAGCCCACTATGAAATAAAATGAAAGTCGTTAAAACAGCCCTGGCTAAATAGTTCATATGTGCTCTTCATGCCAGAGCAGCACCCATGATTCTCAGTTTTTCTTGTTTTAGTTCGGTCTTACCCTCCTTTATCTAAAACTAGTCTACTTAATCAAAAGCTCAAATGTCTAAAGTCAATCTTAAACTCTAAATTTGAGGGTTTCCCTACAGTACTACCTATTTGTATGATTTTTTATTTTTTTTTTAAATCGGAATATGGAAAAACACACCTACTTATCTAATAACACCAAATACCTTTAGATTAGCTCTAACAGGGTAATTTTCATAGCCCTGAGCAGTGGCCCCCATTTTTAGTTTTCTTGTTCTAGTTTATTCTGAGCTCCTAAACTTCAAATTAAAGGCTCTTACAACAATACCTACTTGTTTGATTATCTTTTTTAGACGTGCATATGTAATGTGTTCTTTTTATTTATTTATTTATTTATGTACATGGAATCAAACTTGAAACTCTGCATAGATAGTGTCAATCAAACTTGGTTTTTAGTTTCCTTGTACTAGTTTGATTCTGAGCTCTTCTTAAATTTTAAACTAGCCTTCTTAATTAAAAAAAAAAATTCAAAGTCTAAGTCCTTTAGCCCACCTGTATTGACTGTTGGAAGCTCCTAAACTTCAAATTTAAGGCTCTTACAGCAATACCTACTTGTTTGATTATTGTTTTTTAGACGAGGATATGTAATGCATTCTTTTTATTTTTTTATGTACATCGAATCAAACTTGAAACTCTGCATTCATAGTGTCAATTAAAGCATAATAGATAAATGCACTATTCATTGTTTTTGTCTCTTTTGTTTTACTTAGAATGTGACGCCAGGTTCTATAAAACACTTACAATTTTATCATCTTCCTATTTAATGAGTCACTTATCAAAAAAAAATATGATTCTTTTCAGAGAAGAGTCCCTTTCTCTTCTTTAATCCCACTTTCATGTTAGTTTTTGCAAAAGGGTGTGTACTCATAGATAGCACTTATTAACTATTTTTTTTTTGTTCTTTTTCAGAAGGTTATGAGAGATTAGCCAAGGCAAGAAGGGAGGGCACATCAATAAGTGCAGGTCAGGGAAATTCTAATTATTCCAACATAGGGAAGGGCTTAGTCTCTGACGTAACAGATCCCAGAGTAGCCTCTACATTGCTCCGTGATCCTGTTGTGGATACTTCAAATCAAAATGCATCTACTGCTGAAACATCAAGCAATGACGCTGATGCTTTTGATATGTTTGGGGATGATGATGAGCATGCTACTGCTAAACCATCTTTTGATGGAATTAATGTGGTTTCTGGACCTAATTCTGATGTAGTCAGCCAACCATCAGCAGACGCCCTAAACACTGATTCAGAGAGTAAGCTACTATTTGATTCTTTGTGAGATTTTCAGAAGATTGGCACATTACCTACTAAAAAGAAAAGTTTGTTATATATTAAATACTGCTAAACCATCTTGGGGCTAGATTATTGGCATACGAAATAGCAATTACTTTGTGGTTTGACATGGTTTTTCTTTTGCCCTTCTCATTGCTTGGTCTGCAGGTAGAGATTTGAACAATGATTATGTGTATGACGAGTCAACTGGGTACTCTCTCTCTCTCTTCTCCCCAAACCCCCCCCCCCCCAACACACACACACACAAACATGGGAACTGGTTTGTCTAAGATACATCTTGATATGTCATGAGAGTTTAATACCATGGATGTGGTTATCACTTTTTTGCTTTATTTTATTTTTTGGGTGTTTGGATTTATGTAGTGATATGATGGAATATCAAAATCTTCTATAGTTATAATGAAAGACACGTTCTCTTTGGCTAGGGCTGGTGGGTTTCATTTAGGGGTTCAAATATGCAGATGCCCTTTTGTGAAGTGAAACTATCATCTGCTGGGTTCCAAATTTTTGAGCCTAGCCTAACTTTTTTGCGTTTGAGCTTGGCTTTGTCTTTTTAGTGTTGAGCTTGAGCTCCATTGAATTCTGATTGGGCTTGAATATCCATGCTTTAGCATGGATCGGGGAACTTTCCCAAGCTTGAGTTCAATTCAATTTGTCATTTAACTGGCGGAGCCCAATTTGAGGTCAACTTCAAGC
Source organism: Betula pendula (assembly GCA_900184695.1). Classification (NCBI taxonomy): domain Eukaryota; kingdom Viridiplantae; phylum Streptophyta; class Magnoliopsida; order Fagales; family Betulaceae; genus Betula; species Betula pendula. The sequence goes on along the minus strand of FXXK01000048.1, from coordinate 179,324 downwards.
ACACTTTTTGATTTATCTGATTCCCCCAACTGTAAGAAGACATAGAAGGAAAAAAGGAACCAATCAATCTTCTTGTTAAATTCTAAGTGAAAAGATATTACCAAAAGCATTACATACTTTCATAGCAAATCAACATAGGTGGTTATAGTGGAGGGAGCCAAAAGAATGAGGGAAAAATGAGGTCTTTGGAAAGACAATTTTCTGGAAGAATGTGATCTGATGGGTGAAGGTGACTAATGTGGATTATGCATAGCCATTAGAAACATAATCTTACAAATTATTTTGGCTTGTGAGTCTAGTATGAGCTGAGCCCCTTTAAGTTGCAGCTTGGGTTCAATATTGGGCTTGTTTATTATGCCAGCCTGAATAAATTTCTCTTTTTGAAACATATACTGGAGCAAGCCGTTTATCCCAGCCCAAGCAGCTTGCAAGGACATCGCAAGCTTGCAGCCCTACTATCTACTCCCATCGTCGCACATGAAGAGAACAACTTGTGCGTTAGGTTTATTATATTTTTTCCTTACCTGGTTTTAAAAGCATGAAATTTCAAATGCAAACTGTTTTTTTTTTTTGATAAGCAAGTACAAACTGTTAACAATACCATATAAGGGGTGAAGTCAAAAACAAAATAACTGGTTGATTGACCTTTTCTCTCTCACTTATGAAGAAACCATAATCATATGACGCTTCTTCACTTTTCATTATTAGTAATGGGTTCATATGATTTGTGACTCACTTGCTCTTATGGTTTTGCTGATATATTTTTAGAAATGGGTTCTGTGGGTTTGTCCTCTTAACAGCATCGAGTGTGGGAATTGTAAATGTTTTTTTTTCTTTCTTTTTCTTTTTGGAGGAACTAACAATTCACAACATTCACTTTTTTTTTTTCATAAAAAAAAAAAAAAACGCTGTGAATTGTTAGTTCTGTCAAATTGTTACAGTTATATTTAGAGGGATACTCTTTTACTCCCTTTTGTAGACTGTCCTTAATTCTCCGAGGATGTTTTCTTAGAAGCAGGTGTGTGTGTGCATGTGTACATTTACTTTTCATTAGTAGAAGATGGCCAATAGAATTCGTGCTTATTTTGGATCATGGTTTGTCAATATCTTCTTAGGAACAGTTGTGGGTTTGGTCCGTTGAAAGTGGTGAAGATAAGACATTATGATTCTCGTGAGTTGTTAATAATAATGTCTAAAATAACAATGATAAGAGCAGCTGTTGTCTTTGTATATGTCAATTAGTAGGGCGTTCTAAGTGGTACTTGCTTTCATGCCTTTATGATTAGTGCATGCATATGCTTTCTCGAGTCTCCGTGTTTTCCTAACTATGTTCAGCAATGATTTTGTTTCCTATTTTTGTGCCTTTTTAGTTACGTGAATTGATTTTGCTTTCTGTAATTGAATCTCGGCTATTTTGATCCTTCAGGTACTACTACAGCAGCAGTTTGGGGTATTATTATGACCCATCTACAGGACTTTATTGCTCTGCAGCATCTGGGCAATGGTAATGTACATTCATACTTGTTTACTTTTCCTAAATGGTTGCTAGTGATTGCCCTCAACTTAAAAAACTTTTTTTTATTTTATATATAGGTATTCATATAATGAGGAGACTGGCACATATGATGCTCAGCAGGTTGTATCCAATGGGAATTGAAGGAGAGAGTTTTACTGCTTCTCTTGAGGGCTTTGTACAGTTCATGGAGTATAGAGTTGTAATCTGTGACATTGGATAATCAGATAGATTTTACATGGGTTCCGTTGTTTTCTTCAAATGGAAATCTAACCTTAGTTCTGGATTTTCTTGCACAAGGTCACCATAATTTGGTGTAATGTGTAATCATATTAATGTTGTGTTTTAGATACTTGGAGGCATTGAAAGGTTTTCATTTCACATCAAAAGATTACCTATCTTGATTGATCCATTACCAACTCAACATTCCATCTCTGAGAAATGTTCTTGTCTTGTTTGTATGCTGTTCTTAAGTTTATTTCTGCAGTTGAATGAAATTTTAGACGGATTTGGTTTAGGTGCTATCAAAAAACACTACAGCACATATACTGTAGTGATTTTTTTTTTTTTTTTTTTAACGGTACAGATTTAATTTCAAGTTTTTCATGAGAAAAAAAGTGAAATTAAATCAGGACCTTTGAAAAACTTACACCTCGTGCTGTAGTTTTTTTTTTTATTTTTTTTATACAGATTCTAAAGAAATCAATTCTAGACATGCCTTCTAGCTAAGATTGACGCTTTCTTAGCCTTCTAGCTAAGATAAAGTGTCGATCGCTTGCTGTAATAACAACTTTTCCATTGAAAACATTCATATAATTGCTTCAATTTTGGAATTCTAGGGATTGTATTGAACCTTTTCGACTGTGGGTCATGTATTTGTCAAATCTAGCAACTTCTAGCTCGGTAGAGATAGTAAAAAAATAGGGGTAATTTTTCTTGACCTTTATGAATTCAATCACTTTTGTAATTATTTTTTCTAAAGTTTAAAAATTCTCAATTTAATGTATTGAAAATTTAATTTTTTTTGTAATCTCACTATTTCCGTTAGAGTTAAATAATGCGGTCAAAGGATAAAATAACCTTTATATCCTTGCAAATTTTATAAAATTACAAAATAAATTTGATTAAATAATATTTTTTTTTTTAAAAAAATAGGGTATTTTGAGAATTTCTAAAGTTTCGGTTAGAATTTGATGGAGAATCTTAATAGAGGGATGATATTACAAAATTTTTAAAGTTGAGTACACTAAATTGATAGTTTTTAAACTTTATAAGAGTGATTGTAAAAACGATAATAGTTCATAAGGGTTAGTTTTTAAATTTTATAAGAATGATTGTAAAAACGATAATAGTTCATAAGGGTTATGTGAAGTTTTCCCAAAAAAAAAAAAAAAATTAGAAGAAAAAGTAGAAAGGAAACCAACATGTGCTCTGCCCAATCACACCGTGATACATGCAAGATATTTCCTTTTTTTTTTTTTGGCATCATTTATGATTTTTCAATTGTCTTTTTTTCTTTTTCTTTTTTTTCAAAGAAAGTGTCCCCGGTGAAAATAGAACTTGATTCTAGGCGTGAATAGAGGGAATTGGGCATATACTCTAGCTTGATCTTCGAATTTTCTTAGGCCAATTGACTTTTCCTAAATTAGTGGTATTTCTTCATTTTTATGGTAAAAGTCGTAGGGGGTTCAATCTACTGTGGATCTGATTTGGTTGGCAAAGAAAAGAAAAATAAAATAAAATAAAATGAGCACCTATTTCTTCCACATTATTAGGTCCTAAAGAAATATTGGTCTCAAAATAAAAAATGTCCCAAAAGTAGGCATAGGTCAAACAATATGCTACCATCTTGGTGCCGTGATTGTTATGTTATGAGTGTAGACTCAGGCAGAGGGTAGAGTCATCCACTAATGATATCTACACTCAATGGCCTGAATCATTTCTAAGTTCAACTCCACAAGAATATCAAACTTTTGACAATCATGGCCGATAAACACGAATATAAACAAGCAAAACCAACAAAATGGGAAAAAAAAAAAGTATTGTGACCTATCGAATAGGGATCTTCCATTTTGTCTTTTATTCATATAAGAGTGGAAAAGATCCCCTTATAATCATTTTTTTCACTCAATTAAAAAAAAAAAAAACTACTATTCTAAGTTTTTGTCCTTGATATTTTTGAGCCTTTGAAGTGACCAATCGAAGGAGCTACTACGGTTCATTTCTTGGATCGTCTGTCTTATCGTCCGATAGGGGTGTAAACGAACAGAGCTACTCGTGAACATATTCGGGATCGGCTCGACTAAGCCCGACTCGTGGCTCGAATCGGTTATTATATGAGCTGTTCGTGAAAACAAAAATAGGCTCGATTATTAAACGATACAACTCGTATAAACTCGACTCGACTCGGTTAATGTTCGTGAACAAACTCGTATAAGGCTCGACTCGTCCGTTCGGGCTCGATTCGTATTTTTTATTAATATATACATATATTAATATATATGTATATATGTTATATATATTATAAAATTATATAACCAATTAATTATGGTACTTATATATTTTGAATACTATTATTCATATATGTATTGTTAGTACAAATGAATATATATCAACATTTAATCATATGATTCATATGATCTAATGCGTATAATTAATCATAGATAATCTCATAAGTATATGATAAGTTTTTTTTTAATCCAATATATAATATATATTATATATATATATATATATATATATATATATATATAATTAATTAAGCTATAACTATAAATTATAACCATATAAATTACATAATGTCAATTGTTATATAAGTATACAAATTTATACCAATAAAAAAATAAGTTTATAGTCTTCTAGATACTTGAATAGTTAGATACAATATATACAATTAAGTATGCATGTAATGTAGTGATGTATATTTATTACTACATGTCTACAATAATAATAGTATAATAACTAGTTAAAACATATATACTAATTATTATTATAATTTTACAAACTAACATATATAATTAATGATTACATGTGATTATGCTAATGATACGATATTAGTAAATAATACACTAAGTACTATTGTCAATTTTACAAACTTAATATATGTTATCATAACATTAACTAATATATTAATGTTAGTTAACATAGTATCATTACTTCATTAGCATTAATCATGATGACTAACTTCAAACTATCTATTAAATAGGGAAAAATGCAAAATTGGTCCATGTGGTTGGCCTAAATTACAAATCACTCCCTGTAGTAATAAGAAAACTTAAAAGTCCATGTGGTTGGCCAAAATAAACAATCACTCCTTAAAGCAAATTTTCGTCAATCATTTTAACATAAATAGTTAATCTGTCATATCAGTCATTTTAATAATAGCGCCCACCCTATTGATATGACGTCGCAGACTAACCGTTTCTATTAAAATGATTGACGAAAATTTGTTCAGGGAGTGATTTGTTATTTTGGCCAACCACATGGACCTTTGAGTTTTTTCTTATACTAGAGGGAGTGATATGTAATTAAGGCCAACCACAGGGATCAATTTTGTATTTTTCCCTATTAAATTATAGTTTGTTATCGTTTAATAATTTTACGGTTTTACCTGCCAAATAACATTAGCCCATTTATAGTTAGTTATAAATAGTTTGAAGTTAGTCATTAATATTAGTAATATGTATTATGTATATATTAATATGTTAGTGTGTAACATATATAGAGGATGTTAAGTACTATGCTAATGCTAGTATAGTAGTATATAGTGTGTGAGTTGTAACATCAAATATGTTAGCATTGAAATTTGGAATCAATAATAGTTTTCTTATATTCACAATTTAAGTATTATTATATAATTTATATCAAATGATCATATTTAGATTATATGAACATATCATTATGATTTAACTTATAAGCATTATCATTATATACTTTTATAATTATTAATACTTAAGATAATATGACTCATAATGATCATAAATATATATAATTACAAATAAAGCTATAAGCCTATAAGTATAAATTATAGCCACATTAATGTGATATAACTATAATGAATGTTACATAATTAGGTTATAACTTATAATATATATATTAACATATTAAGTTAACTAAGTTACTAACTACTTAAAAAAAATAAAAATAATAATTAACTATGAGTGACAAATGTTACAAATTTAATATATGTTATCATATAGGTAGTTAATATTTATTGACTATTTTACAATTGTCTTACAATATAGCTTATATTATTATATAAGTTCGTTAAATCACATGATCTAAATATATAAGTTCACATAATTAAGCTATGAATATTAAATAATTAAGTTATAACATAATTACATAATCATGTTTATATAATTATATTTATAACTTAATTTGTAATCATATAATTACATATTATATTAATTCATATATAATATATATTAATATATACTAACTTAGTAGTTACTAGTTAGTACTACACTATTACACTACTACTAATCTACTATGCAGTACTAGTTTATATAAGATTAAAAGTATTAGTCTACTATGTAGTCTATGTTAATACAATAATACGTAACTTAATTAATATATCTACATAATTTATAGTTAGTAACTTAGTTAGAAAGTTAGTTAATATAATAATATGCAATATGCTATATAACTTAATGTTATATATTAATAACATATACACATATATATGTTGAATTTTAAACTTAATAAATAACTAATCTAATATTAGCATATTAATACATTTTTAATTTTTTAACATACAATATAGTCAAAAAATTGCTTAACATACATTTTAAATAACTTACTAACTTAGTCTAATATTAACATATTAATACATTTTAAATTTTTTAACATACAATATAGTCAAAAATTGCTTAACAAACATTTTAAATAACTTACTAACTTAGTGTAATATTAACATATTAATGTATTTTAAATTTTTTAACATACAATATAGTCAAAAAAAATTGCTTAACATATATTTCAAATACTTACTAACTTAGTATAATATTAGCATATTAATACATTTTAAATTTGTTAACATACAATATATGCAAAAAAATTACTTAACATACATTTTAAATAACTTAGTATAATATTAATATATTAAATACAGTTTAATTTTTAAATAACTTAGTCCAGTTTTTTTAAAAAAAATTGTGATACATATTATTTTTTTAAAAAAAATGAATTATTTTATGCTAGTTGCATGATTTTTCTCATTCTTGAATTTTTTAAATATTAATACAAATCAAAAGAGAAATAAATTTTTTTTAGGTCCTGTTTGATTTGCAGAATAGAGCTCTGTAATGTAATGGCTATTCTATAGCCATTTAAAATAGTCATTATTTCATTTGATAGAGACCTATTCCTCTAAAAAAAAAAAGTGTATTCTTTGATTATTAGCAACATTTCTTAAAAATAATCATTTATTTTATTTTATTTCTAATTAAAAAAAAAAATTAAAAAAAAAAAAAGAGAAACGTTCAGTTTCAGTGGGTGGCCGACCACCCCAATGGGTGGTCGGCCACCACCGTAGAACGCCGAGGGTGGTCGCACCACCCCGGCGACCCTCGTCGTGGTCGCCGGGGGTGGTGCGACCACCCTGGTGTATTTGGGGGTGCCTTGGCCACCCCCGATGAGCATCGGGGTGGCCTGGCCACCACCGATGAGCATCGGGGGTGGCCGCGACCACCCCGGAATGCTCCGGGTGGTCGCGGCCACCCCAGGCTCGGCTGGGGGTGGCCACGGCCACCCCCAGTGCTCATCGGGGGTGGCCAAGGCCACCCCGACGATACCAGGGGTGTCTGGCCACCCCCCGATGGCACGGGGGTGGTGCGGCACCCCCGCTTCTGCAGGTGTGGCCGACCACCCATTGGGGTGGTGCGGCCCACCCACTATCATCGTTCTATTCCTTTTTTTTTTAAAAAAAAAAAAAAAAAAAAAAGGAAAAGCTAAACACCCAAAACGGTGCATTTTGGCCAAGATAAAAAGAAAGGGATAAATCTCAGCAGATTTGTATGGCTTCCCAAGGTCTGACGCACGTTTCCCAACTTCTGACTTCTCCCATTCCAAAGCTGCGTCCCTACCCTTGGATCTCATAAAGCAATCTCAGCCCTTCAAATAATTACAAACCTATCAACACTCTTCCTTTCTTCATTAAATCACTGCACGGTCTGCACCTCTTCCTTTAGCCCATATTTTCTCTTTCTGTAACTGGGTTTTGCACAACGATCCCCAATGTCAGCTGGGTATTGCAGATTCGAATTTGGAAAAACAAAGACTATACCTTCTTAGTCTGAGAAGAAAGAAGTACCCTTCTTTCCTTGCCTTTAGCTTCGTGGTCCTCCCCTTCACCTTCCTCTTCTTCATCCTCTTCTTCCTCCTCTTCTTCTTCCTCTTCTTCTTCATCCTCTTTCTCAGTGGTTTCGAACCGAGCTCGAGCCGAAGGCTCGAACTCGAGTTCGGCCAAAATGCTCGATCGCGCGAGCTCGATCTCGCACAAGGATCCTACCTTGGCGAACCGAGTTCGAACAGAAATCTATGGCTCGGCTGAAACTCGAGCTCGAACTCGAATTCGAAAAAAAAATGAACGAGTCGATTCCGAGCAAGTGGTACTCGCTCATACTCGACTCGTATACACCCCTATCGTCCGATGCTCAAACCCATTTTCTCATTCATGGTCAAAAGGTTGAAAATAATATACATGTCTGTTCTTGTTGAACTTTTGCAGCCCCACTAATCGCAGCACATGTTGGTGTTTAGTCTTCACAAGGACAAAAACTATTGTGGTCATTATTGTCATTTAGTTACGGTCATTATGATCACTAAATTCGTATTGTGGCCACTGTGGAAAAGGATCATAGACAAAAATGGGAGGGCAAAATGGTTCTAAAAAACATTGAATTACCATTTTGTCCTTCTATTTTGCCTAACATGCTCATCTCCATTTCAAATGAAATGAAGAGAATCATGGTCCGTGGCCAGTACCGTCTTGTGCGCGGACAAAGATTTTTTTTTTTATTTCATAATTAAAATTTGAAGTTAGTACATTTAACGGTATACATAATTTCATATTATTTAATTTTTTAAAAGATGTGTTATCATTGACTTCAGATACACCATTGAATGCACAAACTTTAAAGAATAATGCTTGTGCATTTACTACATGTTCTTCTCAGCATCCTTCTGGTATTTGTGGACTAACTTTTTTATTTTTTTGAAAAAGCAAGTAGGTTTCAACTTTTGTTTAAAAAGTAAAAAACTCATTCTACATGTATCAAAATTTTTTTGAAAAGGACATGGAGTAGATGCACAAGCATTACTCAACTTTAAATTCTGAGTATGAAATGAATAGTATTTCAAATGGAGAGAATCTTATTCCATCATGCATGCATAAGGACCAGAATAGGATCATGTCCGTTTAAAAGTATTGATTGTGGGATAATGCGAGATACTATATTTTTATCCTACAATTGTCGAACAAAACTGACATGGTATTCCAAATCAACCATTGGATTTTTTTTTTTTAATTTATGTAACAATGATTAATTCAAAAATTAGTTAGGAGTGTCATGCTAGTTTTACTAGATAAAATTATAGTATCTAGTATTTTTCCTTAACATGTGCATAACTAAAAGAAACCCTCGCTAATCTAGATAGCTCATTCAACAATGTGACAACAAATTCACATATGTGGCTTAAAATTTGGTCGATGGAGTATGTAGGAATTTGACAGTGGCAGAGCCAAATATTCATTATTGTAGGGGCCAAATTAAAAATATGATAAAAATAATTTAAAATAGAAATGAATGTTATTTAACTTCAACTCTTGATGTTCTATGTTGAAGCACCTGATATCCCGGTAGCACATCAAACTATTCGAATGCATAAGGATCACTCTGATTGAAGATGAGATACAACCTGTAGATAAAGATAAGAGATAATTCAAATCTAACTTTTTCAATTGTATTTGACTATTACTTGTAACAGTTATCACTTCATTCTCATGTAATTACTTTAAATACTAATGCAAACCACAGAGTGTGGTACGGTGTTGAAACCAATTGCTAAGTATATCTTAAGTTCTATTATGGTATGAGGGCCACATAAAGACCAGCGTCTTTCTTGCTTAATGGCTACGCCTTAAGTCCACAGATTCCTCAATTTCCTCCACTACTTCATCCAACCCGGAGAAGGATCCTCTCCATTTCATTTGAAATGGAGAGGACCCAATTCTCTTATTTAGAGGGGTAAAATTGACCAAAAAAAATAAATTAAAATGACACTTTTACGCCTCTAAATAAGGGAACTGGCTCCTTGCCATTTCAACTGAAATGGAGAGTGTCCTATTCCATCCAACCCACCACCACCCATCAACCCGTCCACTATCTTCATAGTCCTAAATATGAATCACTCTCTCTACATCAAACTTTCCAAGGGTAATTACATGTCTTGGAGAACTCAAATATTGGCCTTTGTATGCACTGTCCTCTGTTGTTCTTCCACCTAAACCACAAACATGCCAACATGCAGTTGGTAATCAACACTGGGAATCTGCAATGCAACCTGAATTTTGGTGCTCTTATTGGTAACAACACTAGGAATCTATGTCCAAGACTTGCTCATTATCGAATTGTTCGAAGCAAATGGATTTTCAAACTCAAGCAAAAATTTGATGGTTCGATTGATCAATACAAAGCAAGGCCAGTGACAAAGGGTTTTCATTAGGTAAATGGTACAATGTAGTCCTAAGATCTATTTCGAGCTGTGAATATAGGTGTGTCTGACACCAAATTACCCGTAATTCTTTGTGTTCCTTTCTATCTTTTGTTGGACTGCCACTGATAGGATGACGCATCCCCCAATAGGCCCATTATGTCATCTGTCCCTCTATCACAAATGAGGGGGCGTTCCCCGTAGTTCGAACTAGAGACCTTTAAGTACTCTTACATTCTACCACGAGTACCACCAAGCTAGATCTAAAGGTTTTAAAGTTTTTACGAACAATCGAAAGGTTTTGAAGACTGCTCATCCTGATTTTGTTTGCAAACTCCACAAGTCTCACTACGGCTTAAAACAAGCTCCACGAGCTTGGTTCCTTCGTCTGTCTCGGCACTGTTGGAACTTGGTTTTTCAGGCTCGAGTGTTGACACATGTCTGTTCTTCTTCCATCGCAACTCACTGACTATTTTTGTCTTGGTTGGTTTATGTCGACAATATCATTGTTACCAGTAATAAGTTTGTTGCCATTTTTGCTTTTAATCACCCAACTACAACGTGAGTTTGCTTTAAAGGATCTCAGTGCCATCCCCTTTTTCTTGGGAATTCAAGCTCATCATGATTCTAATGGTTTACATCTTCATCAAGGCAAATATGTGGCTGATTTACTCCCTGTGTTTCAGGTGGTAAATTATCCAAATTTCACGGTGACCCTCTTTCAGATCCTACAGAATATCGCAATATTGTTGGTGCTCTCTAATTCTGTACATTGACTCGACTAGATATTGCTTATAATATTAATCAACTATGTCAATTTCTTCATTCACAAGAAAGGCAGAGTACCATTCTATGGCTCTCACCGTGGCTGAGTTGTATTGGATTAGGATGATAAAGTGTAGCTTTCCCCAACAATAAATTCAAAACCAAAAATTGTCAAATGTCATCATTTTTTTTTCCCTTTTCTATCCATTGCTGACATCTTAATTCCCCATTAGCAATTCTTTAGGCCAGTTGTTCCTGTCAAACCTCAGGACTCAGAAGCTGTCTTAATGTGAGGATCTCAAATGACTCAGAGGAGAATTGCCTACGAGTTGATAACTGTTGAGAGACATGCTGCATTGTTGGCCGAAATTCTGGATTGGCATTAATGCATGAGAAGGCCAGTTTAGTAATTGTGACAACTTCATCAGCCAAATGGGGATCAGGAGTTGCTAAGCGCTTGTCCAGAATATCCTTCAACAGCATACCATGGCCATTCAGTGTCAAAGAAGACAATGTTGATGATGAAGACGACGATGACAGTGAAGAAGTTGAAAGAGAGCATAAGAGTTCAACAGGATGATGTCCCACAATTATTTCTAGTGTCACTACCCCAAAGCTATACACGTCACATTTCTCAGTAATCTTCATCGTGTAAGCAAGCTCTACAAAATTAATTTGAATAAGTAAATGAACAAATGGATATAATATAAACTTCATAAATGTTTCATGTTCATGAAAAAAATGAATTTTTTGAAAAAGGCATAAGATGAATAATTATCACAGGAAAAAAAAAAGAAAAAGGGATAAGTGGACAGTTATAGTCTAGAATTCCCAAGCTAGACTTTATATATCGAATAAGAATAATGCTACATATTATACTTCTATTTTATTGGGTTAATGTGGCAATACCCATTAGCCTTTACTTTTTATTTTTATTTTATCTATTTTTTTGAGAAAAATATAAAAAAGCCTCGACAACTAACATCCGTTTTTAAAAAAGTTTCATGAAGTGTCAAGTGATACAATTTGACCTATCGAACTATCAATGTATGACAAAAATGCCACTTTTCAAATTTTCTTCCTTTAATACCTATAGTTTCTTAAAAACTAAAATTAAAAATTAAAGAAAAAAAAAAACTAAAATTTAAGAAAAAACAAAACAAAACCTTAGGAGTGGCCGATCCACCCCCATGTGGTGGATCAGCCACCCCTAAGGTTTTGTTTTTTTTTTTTTTTTTATTATTATTATTATATTTAAATTCGTTAATTTAAATTTAGTTTTTTTTTTTTTTTTTTTTAAGAAACTAAGGGTATTATAGGAAGAAAATCTGAAAAGTCACCTTTTTGTCACACATTGATATTTTGACGGGTCAAACTGTACCACTTGACATTTCATGAGACTTTTTTAAAAACGGCTATTAGTTGAAGGAGGTTTTTTTTTTTTTTTTTTAAATATTTTTCCCTCTATTTTTTTTTTTTAACAATGATTGATAGATATTGTCACATCAGCCCAGTAAAAATAAGTATAGTATGTAGTATTACTCATCGAATAATGATGAGGCATATATGAGTGAAGTAGTGTTACTCTTCACTCTATATTTCACACATTTTTATATCGGCTCATGTGGCATGTTTTAAGTGGCTAACACTTTTGTTTTATTTTTTTTTAAGTAGTTGATAGGGCCAACCACTTAAAACACGCCACATAAACCGGTGTGATAAAAAATCAAGTATAAAGAATAGCATTACTAATGAGTGAAAAGAAAGAACCAAATTACCAGGAGCAATGTACCCATATGTTCCAGCAAGCCCTGTCCAGTTAGATGAATCAAGCTTGACAAGTCTAGCAGTGCCAAAATCAGACACATGAGCTTCATAATCTGCATCCAACAATATATTTTTGCTCGATATGTCTCGATGAATTATTGGGGGCGTGCAATTATGATGCATGTAGTAGAGAGCATTAGCAATCCCTCTAACGATATTAATTCTTTTCATCCAATCCAACTCCTTCGATTGTCCCACACTGCTTAGAATTCTAGCTATGCTTCCTCGCTCCAAGTATTCATATACCAGAAACGATTGTTGCGCATGCGAACAGAAACCGTGAAGCTTCACAATGTTCCTATGACGTATCTTTGTCAGGGCCCGAATCTCACTCTCATAACTCTTCCGATCTTCCAATTCTGCATTCTGCAGCTTCTTCACGGCCACAACCTGCCCCGATGACAGCTCTGCTTTGTAAACACTTCCAGTTGCTCCTACTCCAATGCAATATTTGGCATCGAAACTTTCAGTCGCTTCCTTAATGTCTTCGAATACTAAGTTTCCGTCGTACCTATTAGAATATAAATTAAATGATTAAATTTATTTATTCTTATTCGCTTAAATTTTTGAGACAAGTAGTGATTTAAAATGATATCAAAACTACGGTCTTAAGTTCAAGGACGGAAACAGGATCAAAATTCATAAGCGCAAAGATACATATAGTCTCTCTTTATATGTTTGTTTGTGCCTATTTATGTAAAATAAAAGCAGAAAAGTTTTAAATTTAATTTCATATTAAATACTGTATACAACAGTTATATGTCTATAAAACCATCTCAGAAGAGATTAAGAAAACTTTTATTTCGAATATACAAGTTTTCTACGTTGGTTAGACATGTTGTTACGTGAATGATTTCACAAAATGTAATGAGATAGAACGGGATAGATTTTTAGGTTCTGAGGGAACCTAGACCTTAGATTCTGAGGGAACCTAGACCTTTTTCAAACACAAGGTTTGGGATTAATTTTCTGCTTACTTTTATTAATCATTCACAACTATAAATAATAAGAGAAGTACAATGACATAGACTTGGAGATGAACTCCTACCTATACTAAAAGATAAACTCTTATCACTCTACTAAAAGATAAACTGCTATTATGACTTGATAAACTCCTAACTCTATTATGGGATAAACTCCCAATAGAAACCTATTGCTACTATATACTCAAACTCTTAATTAAAATAGATATAGATAAATGTCGACATGCCAAATCTTATTATCATAACATTCCTTCCCCCTTCAAAAGACCTTGTCCTCAAGGTCCGAATTTATTTTTTTTTTGTCTTCCATGGTTGAAATGTAGCCGATGACGTGGACATGAAGTATGTTCTTCTTTATCTGCGTAATAGCCCTAAAACATTTTTTTTTTCTTTTTCTCTTTCTGAACCAAGCAACAATAAAACCTCTTTTTCTTCTCTTTTGGGTGAGCCACGATCTGGTGTGAGACAACGAAGACAGCGACATTGGTGAATTGGGTGGAGGCATGGCTGAGATGAGGCGATGATGGACTGCGGTGGCAAAACAACGCGGATCTGCGGCTGGGGGTGGTGGTGCCTTTGTCTGATCCGTTGGCGGTGCAAGCTGATGGAGACGATGACAATGATGTGGCATGTTGCCTTGCTGCTGACGTCGATTATTAGGGGTTAGTGAAACTAGGAGGTGTTGCGATCTCCGATAGCTGGCCAAGTTCGTAACGCCACTGAAATCAGGCGGTGGTTGAGCTTTGGTGTCTTTTGGTTTTTGAGTAACAGTGAGATTGGATTGTGGGAATGGGGTTGACACTGTTTGGGAATGCTGAGGATATGGGACTCCATATTTTTTTTTCATACAACATTTCTATTTTTTTCTCTATTCGCTCCATTCGTTCTATGATTAGAGCTTGTTGTAACTCCCAACGCATCATCAAAAACTCCCAAGAATCAGTTTGGGAGTCGGTCATGACTTTGGTGGGTGTGGGCAACTTGGCTTTGATACCAAAATGTTACGTGAATGATTTCACAAAATGTAATGAGATAGAACGAGATAGATTTTTAGGTTCTGAGGGAACCTAGACCTTAGATTCTGAGGGAACCTAGACCTTAGATTATGAGGGAACCTAGACCTTAGATTCTGAGGGAACCTAGACCTTTTTCAAACACAAGGTTTGGGATTAATTTTCTGCTTACTTTTATTAATCATTCACAACTATAAATAATAAGAGAAGTAAAATGACATAGACTTGGAGATGAACTCCTACCTATACTAAAAGATAAACTCTTATCACTCTACTAAAAGATAAACTGCTATTATGACTTGATAAACTCCTAACTCTATTATGGGATAAACTCCCAATAGAAACCTATTGCTACTATATACTCAAACTCTTAATTAAAATAGATATAGATAAATGTCGACATGCCAAATCTTATTATCATAACACATGTATAAAAAAAGAAAAAAAAATTGGTTTTCTATATTGAAAGAGGGAGTAAATTAAAAGAAAAATTTTAAAAGGGGGCATAAATATAATTTTTTAGGGACGAATTTATAAAAGCTATATACTTTAAAAAGAATTCTAAAAATTTTAATGTCCTCCCACCTAAACAAGTAAATCCGTCATTCATCTTTTGTTTCAATTAAATATTAAACGTGTTTAACGGGGTGATTTAAAGTACCTCCATATTGAAAATAAGTTTCCCTGGCGTGAAGAATCGTTCGGCTCCTTGCTTTTCTTTTTCCTGCCTTTTTTCAGTATACAAAGCATACCAATAAAGATAGTCAAAAAGAACAGAGCTACAGGTATGAGGACAATAATAAGAACAGCTGCTTTGCTCTGTTTCTTATCTTTTAAGGGAGGATGACAACTAGTTAACCCTGTCTGGTTCCCACACAAGCCTCTATTGTTTCCAAATGCTTCGCTTGGTGATTCTTCAAAGCCTTTGTTGTTTGGAATTGGACCCTCCAAGAGATTGTAGGAGAAATCAACCAGCCTCAAGCTCTGCATTTCATTGAAGGAGGAAGGGATAGAACCAACAAACTGATTGTGGGAGAGATCCAATATTTCCAGTTTGACAAGTTTCCCAAGTTGCCATGGAATTTCCTGAGTAAGTGAGTTTCTGCTAAGATCTAAAAGCACTTGCAGGGAAATCAAATTCCCAATTTCAATAGGAATGCTTTCAGAAAAGTTGTTCCTGCTCAAATTTAAGAACAACATTTTTGAGCAGTCACCTAGCTGTCTTGGTATTGGACCACTCAGATTGTTGGCTGCAAGATCAAGATATGCCAAATCGGGTAAAGACCCGATTTCTGGAGGAATAATCCCAGAAAGACTGTTACTGCTCAGAGTCAGATTGAACAATGATTTCAGATTCCCCAACTGATAAGGAATTCTTCCCACAAGATTATTTGAAGAAAGGTCAATCACATGCAAAAGAGAAGTACTGTCTCCAATCTCTGGAGGAATCTCTCCAGTAATTCGATTGTTGGAGATTTTTAAGCTGGTCAGAATTTGACACTTTCCCCAGTTTGGTGAAATCTGACCATGAAAACTATTGTAGCTTAAATCAACGTAATCAAGCTTTGGATATACACCAAAGTCTTCAGAAATATTCCCAACGAGGTTGTTCCTGTCAAGCCGGAGTCTAGTTAGGCTTGTGCAGTTTTTCAAGCCTTTTGGAACAGAGCCTATGAAACGATTGTTACTTGCACAAAAATCTTCAAGAATGCCACCGTGGCATAGATTTTCTGGTAAAAAGCCAGAAATGGTGTTGTTTGACAAGAAGAATAATGTCAAGTTGGTGAGATTATTGATCTCTCTAGGCAGGGGACCAGACAACTGGTTTCCATAGAGTGATAAAACCTTTAGGCCGACCAAATCACCCAAAGAAGCAGGAATTGAGCCACTAAGGTTGTTTAGATTCAAGCGAAGCTCAGTGAGAGATTTCAACTTTCCAAGTTCTGCTGGAATATTCCCAGTGAATTGATTGACACCCAGATTGAGAATAGTGAGCTGGGAAAGGCTGCTAATACGTGAAGGGATTTTTCCAAAAAGAGAGTTGCCGTGGAGATCAAGTTTAGAAAGGTTAGGGAAGTGTGTGACGTTGAAGGAATCAAGCGTACCTCTCAAACCGATGCTTGTGAGGTTTATTTGGATGACAGTACTTCCCACATCGTTGCAAAGGATTCCTGTCCAACTGCATGGGCTTAAACTAGAGCTTGTCCATGAAGATAGATGAGATTGAGATTGGTTTTGAAGGGTTGCTTTCCAGTTGAGCAGTGCTTCCAGTACTTCTGTTCTCTTTTGTGCTGTTGAAGAGGCAACATGGGAAGAAGAAGAAAGGAAGATGATGAGAGAAAGATGGAAGAAGGCCTGAGGAAGCATGGTACGGTTGTGGATGGTTTACTACAAGATGGGGTTGATGATGATCAACTAGTATTCATATAGAGAAAACAAAATAAGAGCTCCTAATTAGGAACCTTCGTTGTAAAAAATGCAAGACTTCTATTTTACTCGACCCGTGTAGAAAGTTGTTATAATATTAATTAAAGATTAAATTTATTTATTTATTGTTATTAATTTAATTTTTTAAAATAAGTGATAATTTAATATGATATTAAAGTAAAAAATTATGAGTTCATATCTTAAGTACGTACTCCACAATTTATCTTATTTTAATAAAATATTTTACGTGTTTAGTATAATGAGAATCTAGTCAGTGTAAAGCTTCAAATACTACTGTTATAAAAATAAAAAATTAAAATTAAAATTAAAAATATGCAGGACTTTTGTGCATTATGGATGCTAGAGAGTGACGTCATTATTAAATGATATTTTAGAGGTGCATGTGGCAGTGAAGTCCCTTTCAAGGTCGATGATGAAGACTTGGAGAGAGCTCGATTGGTCAAACTGATCTTAAGCCTCATTTGTCATTTTCTTATTGTGCATCCAGCTTTTTCTTTAGTCAACTAGACCTTTCAAAGATATCTGCTAAATATTTTAATTGACTTTTTTTTTTTTTTTTTTTTTCTGTTCAAATATTTTTTCTTGACTTACTATAGCATTAAGATAGCTCCGTTCTGAGGATTTTCAAGGCCATGTGATCTCTATTCAAAGCACGAAAAAAAAAAGCCCATGTGATCATCTAAGCATTTTGGCAGTTACTAATAATCAGGTTAAGATAATTCAGAGGAAAAAGAAAATGAAAGAATAAAACAGATTTTGCCTCTTCTAGACGTAAGACATGTAGCTTATGGACCTGTCAAAAGAACCCATTGAGAATTGGTCGCATATTGACTTTGAAAGCAAATGAGCTGTAATATTCAATCAATCCAGAATTAATTGCAAGACATCTACCTGTCAAAAGAACCCAAAGAATTGCAATCCTTTTCAATTTTAATCAAACCCAAGCACATCTAATAAGGAAGCTTTTGTTCCTTGAGTTAAAAGTTAAAACATATATAGTAACGATTGTAGGTTTGATATGAACTTGCAACTCGTTTCTTAATTTTTGTTGTTTGTGTTATATTTGTTAAATTATCATTTATCTTAAAAATTTAAATAAATAGAAAATTTTGAATTTAATCATTTAATTAATATTTTAACTTTCTCCATCATATGTGACTTAAAATTGTCTCTTAATAAGTGATGTCTAACATGCAAAATAAATGGGAGGTAAATTATGAAGATATAGTTTGAACTCATGACCTTTGCTCTCATACCATGTTCAAGTAGAGAGGTCATGAGTTCGAACCTTAACTTGTTTTATTTTTTATCAATTTATGCTTTTGGGATAAATGGTGATTTAAGAATATTAATTTTACTAGACTGCTAACTTAATTGGATCATGTTCTTCATTTTGTATTCATACTTTTTTCTAAACAAATTACCCTCAATTTTGTATTCCCAACTAACTTAATTTTTTTTTTTTTTTAAAAAAAAGAATCAAGGAAAAAAAAAAAAGAATGGAGTGGTTGTAGCCAACCCCATAGATAATTCGGGATTGGCTCGGCCGCCCCCATATGACTAAGGGGGTGGCTGAACCATACCCAGTTCAGCCATTCCAACCACCCCCAAATTGCCCATGGGGTGGCCATAGCCACCCAAAATATGTTTTTTTTTCTTTTTTCCTTGATTCTATTTTTTTATTCTTTTTTTTTTAAAAAAAAAATATAAAAAAAAATAAAATATTGAGGGTATTTTGAAAAATAAAGAGTTAAGTTAAGGATAATTTGAAAAAGCAACAACAAAAATGGCACGTGCAGTGCACATGCAAACTTTTCCTTCAGAGAAGATGGAATAGCCTAATGAATGAGATAGATTGTAAATTTTTGAAACTTTGTTGGAGTACATTGTAAAATTTTAAACATTGGAAGCGACATTGAAATAGAGGTGAAACATTAGAGGATAAAGTGTATTTTTCATAAATTTCTTTCAAAACTTGCTTTGTCTTTTCACTTGCTATGTGGCCTTACACACTATTTTGCCCCATGTGTGAGGGTTGTGCTATCCCTTTCGGACCATGACTCAACCTGTGGCTATAGGAGAAGTCTTCTTATGGGATGAGACTACCCGATTAATTCGTGGTGCACTCGAAATAGAAACATCTCGATGATGGACCACACTTTCTCTAAAGTCCTTCAATGTGCATGGTTGCAGACCATTCTCTTAGCATCGATACCGAGCTATCTTTGATATCCAAGGCCAATTAAGTTTATATTATGTTTTCAACACAAATATTTTCTCTTCTCTTTAAGTACATGCAAAAATATCTCTTTCTTTTTCTTATTTTTCTTTACTAATTTTGCAAGTACTTAATTTATTTCTTGTTTTAATAAAAAAAAAAATTAAATTATTTTTTTTCTCTTTATTATTTGAGAACAAAACTTTTGCAGAAATGTAATCTTTTTTTTTTCCTTGGAATAAGAACTCTGAAAAATTCAATCTCTTTCTTTTCATAATAACATCTCAATAAAATTCAACTCAAGTAGTAATATGAGAAACTATTCTTTTTAAAATAACATAAGAAACACAATTCAATATTTAGAACATAAGATATAAAAAGAAATAAAGTACAGTTGTATCTACTTCCCTCTCTGCTATGCTAAGAATATGCACTATCTAAAGTTCTCTAAACACTTAAGTTTAGAATGCGGAGACAAAAGTAGTTTTAGGGTCTATTTGAGATTGCGATTTTAAAAAGTACAATTTTAAAAATAGCAATTTTAAAAAGTGCAATTTAAAAATATGATTTTTGAAAACGTAGTTAAGCGCTTGGTAAAATCGCAGTTTGGCCTTTAAAATCGCAGTTTAGCTTTTAAAATTTCGCGTTTTCAAAAAAAAATACTACCTTATCTGCGATTTGAAAACGCAAATTTTCTGCATTTTCAAATCACAATTTTAAAAAAATGCAATTTTCAAATAATTTAATTTTTACAATTTAATTTAAAATTACACTTATTATCTACAAAATCACAATCTTAAATACACCCTTAGTCGATGACCAAGTATATGAGAGAGAGAGAGAAATGAAATTCTTTTTGTATTGAAGTTATTATGTGGTGGTAGATTATTAAAGAGAAATGAAAAAACTTCAGGTGTAAGACTCCACCTTTCAGTTCGAGAATCAAGATCTTTTGATTGTAAAACATAATAAAGGGTGTGTGTGAAGAAATAACTATTCATTTGTGTTCAATTAATTCCCAAAACCATTCAAGTGAAACAAATGCAATGAATGCTAAATTAAAACCAACCTACTCAATTGGAAAGTCAAGTGATGTCGTTGGTTTTTAAAATATTTAAAAGTACATAGAATATAATTAACAATGATCCAAACCCCACGCGTCGTAGATGCATTTTGGTGCCCAAATGGTTCAGTTCATCCGAACCGTGCATCTGAAGTGGCCCACAGCTTGGAACTTGGGTCCCACTTATAATAATACCTGGCAGCATATTTAAAACTAAATTAAAAGGACCATATTACTTGAATAGTGACTGCTTCACTTTCCTCTGAAATTGGTTTTACTTCTTTTCCTCTCAAAGTCCTCTCTCTCTGTCTTCCATCTTCACTTCTGCTGGAAATTCAAGCCAAACAGATTCGTTGAACTTCAACATGAGTGTAGTGGGTATTCTCAAATTTGCGCTGAAATTCCTTCACGTTCTTGCATGGTATGCATTTTCTCATGATCAACTGATCAAAAAAGAAAAATTAATTTGGTACAAAATGGTAGAAATTTCACATTCATTTGTTTCACATATGTTTCGTTTTATGATAATCAAGATAGTAAAGTTTTTGTTTAGAATGTCTAAGTATTCTCTGCCTTTTGTTTGTGCTTTACTTGCAGGCCTCTCTTTGCTTTGGGGTATCCTTTGTAAGTCTCTCTCTGCCTTTTGTTTCTTCTGGGTGTGTTGAATAACTTTCAAATTTTAATTTGTTACATAGTTTAATTTGGTGAATGAAGATGATATTTAAACAACATATTTCCTTAACAGATATGCTTCGATCCGGGCAATTGAGAATAATTCAAATTCGGACGCTCAGAAGTTGGTCACATATTGGATTTCCTTCTCTTTTCTTTCACTCTTTGAGCATTCTTTCGTGAACCTCCTTCAATGGTAACCCTATTACCCTACATTTTTTTTTTTTGGTGGGGGCAGCGTGGGTGTTAATTTATTACTGTCTCTGGAGATTTTGCGAGTTCGGTTGTTCATCACACCAATTTAATTCTTAGAAAGCATGATTGGAAGGAAAGCAAAATGCTAAGATATTCTTTTGTCTTAGTGCTTTAGAAAGGCAGCCACTTTTTAAGTACTTATAATCTGATCAGTAGTAACTGTAAAAAAATTCAAGAATTATTGACATTAAACAGGGGATATCACTAATTATTCTACCACTTAAAAATCACTGTAGTATATGAGGTGAATTCGGAGCTTGAAATTTTGCCAAATCATCTTAACAAAAATTGACTCACAAGGATTTGCAACCAGAGTTGACAGCATGAACACACATGTTTTATTGAATATTCTTTGATCAAATCTAAAGAAGTGTTTTATTCTTTGATCAAATCTAAAGAAGTGTTTATTCTTTGATCAAACCTAAAGAAGTCTTTTACAGTTTTTATGCTAAGTAGTAACACAATATACGCACACACACACACACACATTTGGCATTGTCTGAATTATACGCACAACTTGAGATCATATATATATATGTTTCACGTACGTAAGGAGTTTTATTTAAGTCGATATATATAGAAGTAAAGCCAATTATTTGTAGGGCACTTACGAGAAAGATAAAAACTTATCGGTTAACTAAGGATCCCAGTGCATGGTCATTACATAAATAGTGGGGCTCTCATCAATGCTCGATTATGAGTGGAAATAAGAGATTTGGTTCCTAAGCTTATTCAGTCAATGATTTATTTAAAGATATGTTGCTAAATAAAATAGGATTTATTGAAGGAGGGAAATGTTGTTGGAGAGAATCAAGCAACGGTCAATTAACTTGTTGGTCTTCTTTCCATGCAAAGCCGTGGGTTTCCATGATTAGAAGATTCAATGCTTGCATGAATTTGATTTGAGCTGGACGTGCATGGTTTAGGTATGAACCTAACATTTCCACCCCTTAAGATCAACCTTGTCCTCGAGGTTGTAAATTTCGAAAGGGTGTCTGTAGGGATTGATAGGTGTTAGAGTATATGATAATGATAGAAATCCTTATCATAAATGAGGATTGGATTACTCTAAATTTAGGGATTTGATGAGGATTGGATTACCCTAAATGAAGGGATTTGATTAGGATTTGATGAGGATTGGATTACCCTGAATGAAGGGATTTGATGAGGATAAATTACCCTAAATGAAGGGATTTGATTAAGATTAGATTGGATTTGAATAAATTCAAATCATTTGTAAGCTCTATAAATAGAACCTCTTATACACAATCATATCAATCAATAAGAGCACAATATAGCCCTATAGGACTCTACCCTAGTGGTGGGTGTAGGTGTCTAACACCGAACCACCTGTAAGATCTTTGTCTTTATTTTCTCTTATTCCCCTATTCTCTTTATATTTCCATAGCCTTATGAATTTCTTCAATAGGTGTTGCTTCCTTGGTTTCAGTGACAGAATCATTAGTATCGACAAGGAAGAGTATTTTTGCTTACACTTGTGGCCGACCAACCACCTCTTAGTCATAGTTATAGCGCAACCGCTTCGGCTTACATTCCGTTGCTTCAATTGGTGTAAGACATTTAATGAGAGGTAGAGTTGGAGATGATTCAGAAGATGGTGTTGGTCCAATCAATGGCTTGATAGGTGGTGAGTTGTAGGATGTCGTCTTGTTGCTAGGGCTGAAAATGTGGGGCGGTTATAACCGCCCTGCAACCGCTAACCGTCTAAAACCGTTAACCGCCTTAGGCGGGGCGGTTAGCGGTTTTGGTATAGGCTAACCGCCTTTTAATATATATATATCCGTAACTTTTTCAATATGTCCGACTCCTCTCATTTCTAATGCACACCCATGTATGACTTCTCTCCTTTCCAAGCTATGTTTGAGCCATTGGATTGCCTAGATCAATCCCAACCGTTCACACAATTACAACCCTAGCTTCACTCAACTTTTCTTCATTCTTCTCCTTCTCTAGACTGCGCCTCTCCTTCACCCGTAAATGTTACTTCTCACATTCTCTCACTCTCTCAGCTGCGCGGCACAGCTTCTCAGCTGAGAGAGTGAGAGAATGACGACGAAGAAAACCTTACCTGAAGACGACGCAGGGGTTGAGGCTGAGAAGCTGTGCCGGACTTTCAAACTCCCTCTGGTGACACGCAAACTACCCATGTAATAAAGCTTGGTCAGTTACTCTGTGTAATCCTAGTACTTTGTCGGACCAAACTGAGCCATTGTGACCCTTGAAAATTTGGTCCAGTCCGAGGGGTTGGTGGTGGAAGTTATCCATTGATACCATTTTTTTTTAAGTAAAAAGTCAATCTCATTAAAAAGTGTAAGACATCTCTAAGTACACAAGAAGTATACACAAGGAACTCCTAACTAGGAAGGGCAAAACGAACAAGAAAATCACTAAAAATAAAAGACAAGGGAGAGTAATACGCCGTCATCCAAAGATACAAATTTTCAAAAAACATAGATACAATTTCCCCCAATCCATTGATACCATTGAAGGGCCTCTACACATGCTACCGTGGCAACATCTGGTGGTACTTAAAGATTTGCTCGGCTTGGTAGAGCCAACTCGATGGTTCTCTGTTGCCTATACGGGGAAATTTGACCTTCTACATTTATGATTGAATGGGTTGCTTGGTTCACCTGGGGTAGTGCTTGTGGGGTTGCTTGGTTGGTTGTGGGTACTCAACTGACCGTAGTGGTGGTGGTGCATTAGGGTGGGCTTCAGTGTCTTCAAGCGCATGCATTGGATAGTTTCCAACAAGTGATTTTACTTCAGATGGAGGGCCATTAACACGTTGGCCACCTCTCGCTCTTATTTCTTAGAATGCCCCTTAAAGCACATAAATTCTTGCTCCACTTTTTGTTGTTGCTTGCAGGTTTGGACTATACACAATGGACCAGGTAGCTTTAATGCCAAATGATAAAAAAGAACCAATAAACTAAGGAATGGATAGATATTGCAAAATAGAGAACTTTAAAAGATTTTCAATTTAGAGAACAGATTGAAATTGCAAACGAGAGAAACTTTCAAGAGATTTTTCCTTCATGATGATCCCACTGCCTGGTCATTACATAAATAGTGGGGCTTTCATCAATTCCCAATTGTAATTATGGAAATAACAGATTTGGTGACTAAGCTTATTCAATCAATAATTTATATAAGGACACGTTGCTAAATAGGAGGGAAATATTGTTGGAAATGATCCAGCAACAGTCAATTATCTTGTTGGTCTTCTTTCCATTCACAGCCGTGGGCTTGCATGTTTAAAAGATTCAGTGCTTGCATGAATTGTAATTGGGTGTATGAGCTGGATGTGCATGATTTGGGCATGGACCTAACAATGACACTTGAGTCCACTTGTGTCCAATGCTCCTTTAGATACAAGTGAAGTAATGCAACAATATTTACGTCAAAATTGTGCATATAATGAGGGTGTTGTGCATTATTGTTTTCAAGAAATTCATATACACTTGTTAGAACTTTATTTGTTTTTTCTGGTTATGATTTGGGGATATGCCCCATCAAAACTCAAACATAGAATAATAGATGCTCAGTAGCAACTTGAGACACATATATAGCTATGTCCCCATGTCAAATTTCTTGAAAATTATGGGATCTGATACCCTACATCTGCATGATACCTGGTCCCATCCACAAGTATTAGAGTGAAGTGGAAATTCATGAAATTCGATAGCCTTTTTCATGTTCATGGGTACCAGTTAAAGCTCACTAAAATATAGGCTGGAGGTTGGGCTTCTTGAATTTCAGAATTCTTTCCCAATGTGTTTGGCCTGCTCTACTAAATCTGATCAGGACTTCCATTCACCATATCTGTTTTTAGTGGGTGACTTGACTAGATTATTCCTTTGCCTTTTCTTTATGTGTTTTTGCAAATACATGTGTATGATGATATGTCTTGTTTATATTTTGCATTTATCATTTTTTATTGTCAGGATACAGTTCTGGCCTCATATTAAGTTAATGATCATCTGCTTGCTGGTTATACCTTACTTTGATGGTTCGTTTTACGTCTATAATCACCTTGTTCGTCCATTCCTCTTTATCAACCCTCAAGTTATCGCTTATAAATTCAGTAAGTGGATGGTGCTCTTACACAAGAGAGATAACTTTCTAGCTGAGGCAGAGAGATATATCAAAGAGAATGGACCTGAAGCTCTTGAGAAAGTCATTGCTAATGAGGTATGGACTACATGGTAATTAGGTTTGTCACTGTGTTAGAGGCCAGATAAGAGTGTGTTGTATCAAACTGTTACATAATCTTTCTAGTTTGAAATCAGTTTTCTACATTAGATATGTTGGAATAAACATTCAAATAAAAAAGTATTCATAATTGGATGCAATAGGACTAATACACAAATCTTATTCATTTTTTCCTTTTTGTAGTTATATTTTATTTTTTTAAGATCTCATTGCTTGTCAGACAATGACTAATGAGAATTTCTCTCTCTCACTCTCTACAATTTGCATTTGTCTTTTTTTTTTTTTTTTCTCAGTGTAAGACCATAAAGCCTAATGTTGATTTGGAAGAGATCAAAGCTATTGCAGCTACAGCAAAGAAAGAAGTGGAGTGGGTAAAGCTTTTAATCACTGATGCAACAAGAACATTAACTATGATTCTTTGAGTATATTCTTATGCCATTAGTTTTTTGTTTTAGTCAGATGAGTGCAATGATGCATCCCAAAGAGTGTGGGAAGAATATTAGCAATAAAGTAATTATATATATCACATTTTTATCCTCCAATGCTAATGTGGCAGATTTGACCAATCGTTGAATTTTTTGTTTTAATAATGACTGATCCAAGGATTAGTTGGAACTGTTTCGTCAGCATTGCGAAATAGTTGTGAGATAAAAATGTGGTATCCGACATTACTCTTAGTAATAAAATGTTGACTATTTCAGAAATCATTGATGGAGTTTGTGTTTTCCTAAATAAGTTGATATTTTCTTGTTGAAGAAGAAAAGATGTAAAGAATGTTCTTATGAGAAATACACAATTCTATTTACTTAATTTCTTAAGAGCTAATCTCCACTCTTTTCTCTTGATTCAGTCACAGAACAAAGAACCTGATACTGCACAGAAAGATAATGAAGTTGTGGAAGTAACAGAGAAAAAAGAAGTGCCCACAACCAAGCAGGTTGGGTTTCTTTTTATATTTAAGTAGAAGTTTATTTTTTTAGCTTCATGGAAATTTCTTGTGGGAAACCCAATATTTTTGAGAAGGGTACTAAAATAAGTATATGCATGGGGGATATGTCTTTGAATGCTTAAAATTGTGGGTTAATGACATGGATTTGAGTGGTTAACAATTTTCAAGCATGCTTGGACTGTCTAGAAAACTAGGAGGTCACATTTTTTTTCTTCTTCTTTTGGGTAAGTCACTAGGGAGGTGGCAATGAACATAGCTACCTGAAAATTGGCATGACATGTCTGTGGGGCTTCAGATGTGAACTTAGTCAATGTTTAGAATACTAATGGAGCGCAAAATCATAGTTTTGTTAAGAAAAAAATTAGAGATCTCTATAATGTTGATTATGGATCATATGTTGCTTGAGTATTGTTTTCTTTTTGACAGTGGAGTTTCTTATGCTTTTTCAAAGAAACAACAATTTTGCTTCTAATCCATCTATAGTGTATTTGCAGATGGTTCTAGGAGAGCCTAGCCTCAGTCAGACTGATAATAGAACATCAACCACTAAGGAGATTAAAGGACCAGCTGTGGTAGTTGCAGCAGCCCGAGAACTTCTTGATATACCCGTGTCTGATAAAGACAAGAAAGAGTGGACTTGTGATATATGTCAGTTGTTGACCACTGAAAGCGAAAAAACCATGAATATACACCTTCAAGGGAAGAAACACGTGCAGAAAGCAAAGAACCAGCCAAACATTGTCCTAGCTTCAACTACAAACAAAACTTGTCAGCCAATTGAGAAGCCACAAAAAATAGAATCCACCAATGGATTGGAAGGAAGCACTATTACAAATCAAGAGGAAAAAAGGACAAGGCCAGCAAAGAGTGTCTCGTCTTCACCTAGAAAGGATTCTGATCAGCCCACAAAAGAGGTGCTAGAAAAGAGCTGTTATCGGCCTTGATCAGACTGATAACAGAACATCAGCCGCTATGGAGATTAAAGGACCAGATGTGGCAGTTGCAGCAGCCAGAGAACTTCCTGATATACCCGTGTCTAAGAAAGACAAGAAAGAGTGGACTTGTGATATATGTCAGTTGACCACTGAATGCGAAAAAGCAATGAATATACACCTTCAAGGGAAGAAACATGCGCAGAAAGCAAAGAAACAGCCAAACATTGTCCCAGCTTCAACTGCAAACAAAACTTGTCAGCCAATTAAGAAGCCACAAAAGATAGAATCCACCAATGGATTGAAAGGAAGCACTATTACAAATCAAGAGAAAAAAGGACAAGGCCAGCCAAAGAGTGTCTCGTCTTCAACTACAAAGGAATCTGATCAGCCCACAAAACAGGCGCTAGAAAAGAGTGTGTCAAACATTGGATTGAAACAGAATTCCACTTTCAGGTGCAACATGTGTAATATAAGCTGCACTGGAGAGGTCAACTTAGCTTCTCACTTTAACGGGAAAAAGCACTTGGCTCGGGTTGTTGCAGTAAATATGATTGGACAGTCTGACCTACGTTAGTGATTCATATCACCTGATAGAAAAAAGCTATTGTGGTTGTTGCAGTAAATATGGTGAACACGAAGGTACTGGATTGAAAATCTACCGTTTGTGTTTGTTTCAGTCCTGAATTTTAGGTGATTGCACCAGCTAAAGTTGAAACACAGCTGATAAATTTTATTTTGGATTATGTTGAATCATAGCTGATGAACTTTATTTTGGGTTATATTGAAATGATATATTTGCATCATTACACCAATACTAGATGTGAAATGCCAGTGAAATGTGTTTAGCCTCTTCATGTAATGTACCAAAATGTGGAAATAACATATGTGGTTGTGGCTAAATAAGAGCACCATTGTAGTTTCCTAATTGAGAGGATTTTGACTCTTTTTCAAAAGTTTGTAGGAATGTTTGTATTCCTGGCAAACTATTTAACATCACCAGTATCATTTTTTTTCCTTTTCTCCAAGACTAGGTGTGTGATCTTTTATTTTTATATTTTTGGTAGATTCTATGCATTTTTCAAATTTTTTCTTGATAAGATAAATATTGTTAGAATATCCTATTAATTTGATTATGAAAATTCTAACTTCACTCTTATTTTCTATAATATTTTTTCCCTTCAAACATAACACAGCATCTACATCTGGAATGTTAAAAAGACTATTTTACATAATTTTGTTTTATATAATTGTACAAACTTTTAACAAATGAGTTTTAGCATGTCACGGGCCTAGTACAACTTGACCCGACAAGTCTCGGGTCAATAGGAGTCAAGAATTTGGCCTAAATACTTAAAAGAATTTCAAAATCTGAGAGCCTTGTCCGAACAAGCATCAAGCCATGTCCGAATGAGGTAGGCGGGAAACTAAGTAAAATGATTTTGTTGAGTCATGTCGGACGAGAATAGGACCTCATTCGAATGAATCACCCAGATGAATCAATCTTGGGCGCTAATGTGTGCTGACTAGATTTTCGTTCAAACGAGATAGGATATCCACATGTTGTTAAAGTGCCGCATCAAACAGACCCGCATTTATTGTGATAAGACTTGCCTCATCTGAACAAGCTCAATAACTCGTCCTCACGAGAATGAATAGTAGCCAAAAAATTTGGCTATAAATAGGACCCTCGATTGAGGCAAAACTCACACCAACTCTTACCT
The DNA here is from genome assembly GCA_900184695.1 of Betula pendula. NCBI lineage: Eukaryota > Viridiplantae > Streptophyta > Magnoliopsida > Fagales > Betulaceae > Betula > Betula pendula. The sequence goes on along the minus strand of FXXK01000048.1, from coordinate 150,011 downwards.
TGCTCGACTGAAGCACTGAGGGAACCAAAATAGCTTTGCTCTTGTGATCTTTGTGCTCAGATGAAGGGTCTAGCGGAAGAAGGAGCTCTGATGGAGTAGACTACGAGGGTAAGCTCCTACACCCTCTGTGAACCCTATTGTTACAATCTTTCTAGTATGGTTTTAGTAATGTTAGAATAGTTGTTGATATAGTTGTGACATGGAGTGCGACAGTTCACCACATTTGGAGGCAGAGATGAATGATATTAAACATGGGAATCAGCTAAAAACAGAGGAGAAAGTGCTGCAGAATAGTACTCAGGAAGTAAGAACTCAAATTATGGCAAAAAGGGGGATTCAAGAAGACAAATGAGAGCTTAGAGATGTGCTGCAACTGGGGATTATCAGACTCAATACTATCAAAATGGGAGGCTTATTGTTGCCTGACTTGCTGTAAATGTGATTGCAAATGTAAAAAGTAGATGTGTGTTTTGTAAGATGCTGTTGAGTAGCATCTGTAATCTAGCTGGTAAGCTGGAGTGTTTGTACTTTGTTTTCTCTTTCAATAAAAGTTATCTCATTCACAGGGAGAAAAAAAAAATTAAAAATCAAAATCAAAATCAAGAAGACACCAATTATTGTGGCAGCCTTACTGCATGTAATTGGTACATTCATTGTTACTGGTTCTTTGTCATCTGGCGTGCATATTCACTTTGTTCATATTTTAGTAAACATCGGGACCCTGATATTATGCATAGATAGAGGGATTACGGTAGGCTGATAATGATAGCTCATTGATGATCATGTATATTCATTTGTGCATAATAAATCACAATTTCTTTTCATATTTATTCTTTTCTTCAGTTTGTTCCATCATCTTCTATAATGGGATCGAGAATATAATCAGGAATGTTCACATGAGTATGGTTATTTAATGTACAGTGCGTTGTTATACAAATTTTGGCCAAGCACATGAGAGAGAGAGATTGTTTGTAAGTGATTTTCTTAATTGTTTAGACTTTTTCCAAATATGTGAATTTCAAGTTTTTTTTTTTTTTTTCCAAAGGCAACAAAGTTGTATAAAACTAGAGTCAAAATGAGGGTTCATATGATAATAGATAGAAAAAGACAAATGATACATTCAAAAAATAAAAAATAAAATCAATTCCATCATATGGACAGCCCCAAACAATTCAGTGGGATCTTTCATTCACATTTTTTTTCCATCAGCATGCAATACAGGTAGCACGTTGCACCCGATCAAGATCCGCAAGCATTGGCATCAAATCTCGACTCCCATTCATAACGAAGGGGACGTAAAACCAAATAAATGACAAGTGGACAATCTTCCAGATTGGTTCATTACGAATGTAGGGTGCCGGAGTCTCCAAGTGCACATGCTTGCAGGGAAATGCTTCCCCTAAAGATGTTCAGACTCGATGTTATGGGATTTCTTTTATCAAGATACGTAATACATAAGTAAGTCAGTGGCAAGGCAATAAGGTAAAAGTAGCCAGAATGATGTTTGAATAACACCAAATGAACAAACTAAAAAACAAAGATATCAATTCCAGTTTGGATTACTTTAGAATGATATAGCACATCTTGCAAATTTTACCTCTTTTCTTGCTCCTAAATTTGTTTCTCCATCCATTGTTTACAAGAACATATTTTTAAAACCCTTACTCCAAATATTGACACAAAGAAACAAGCAACAACATTCGGAGGCCACTGCTGGAAGAAGTGCTGCCTGATCTAACAGCATCCGTTGATCCATTACTTGTTTTTCCTTTTCCAAAATAGTCAGCAATCACAGAATATGAACTCTTCACTTGCTGGAAGAACTGATCCTGATCTTGAGAATTATGCTCTAAGCTTCTCTTCATTTTTAGAACAGACCTATAGGCGCAGCAACCTGATACTTCTCAATAGCTTGCCGGTCCTCTTCGATCAGCTTTGATTTCTGTTCAATCTTTCCAGCAGTATCTTCCTTAATGATAGAGGGTGAAGCATGGATTTCTGGACAGTGTTTGAAGAACTATAATAGGAGGCAAGATGTCATCCCTTTCAATATAGGTCAAAACTTCCTTCACTTCTTTGAAGCAATCTTCTCCAAAAGTTCACCAAAATACTTCAGCAGATCTGCCCAAAGAGATGGGTCTCCTCCTTTATGTCAGTCCCCCAATCTTTTGCAGCAAGCAATCAATCCCTCATGGTCCTGTGCCTGCATATAGCAGCAACCAATCACCTCTTTATAGAGTTTCATCTTTTCATAGAGATACAACATCCCTTCCTTCAATGCATTCAGTTCACACAGATGATAGCTAAATCAACATCATAAAGTGGATGTTCTAGCTCAGATGGCCATGCCCTCTTAAGCAAACGTAGCCACTTGTCCACCTTTCCAGGCAATCCTTTTCCTTAGATGAATCTTTGCGATCAGCAACAAATTTCCATTGGACTCAGCTTTTGACATTCCAGCGCCTCCAAGATTAAGATATCCATTGCTGTTGGTGAGATTGATGGAAAGTTCAAGTAATTGGACAAGTACAACTCCAATATCGTAATGTGGATTTCAACTTGTGCAGGCGAGTCTTTCACCTTGTTGGTATATTTTTCAAGAAATCCATAAGACACCGCTCATGATTTGGCACATAGATAGTATGCACCACTGGAGGCTCCTTCTTAACTTATTCTTTATCCTCTGTACAAGGCCTCATGACTATCTCAATAGTCTTCACTGACTTGTGCTCTATGAGAATCTTACCTCCTTCACTGTTACCTCTGCTTGACTTGGTTCGAGACTTGAAATATATTGCAATGCTTCAACATATATTGGACCAAGGTCTTCAAGTAAGATCTTTAAGTACAATTCATGCGTTGCTGCCTTCTTAGCAACAAACGCGGCATGCTCATGAGAATTGGCAGCACGACAAACCCTTCTTGCAGTTTCGACTCCAAATTTATGTTCCTCGACACCCCCCTCCTCACTTTTAATGAATATATTTAGCTTCTCCACATCTTTCAATTTGGTGCAACAGTTTAAGAGAAGAGTCATATGATCTTCAGAAGCAAGACCCTTCTAATGTAATTTCTCCAAGTAGTTCGTAATATTGTAAATTCTTTGTGCATCTAAAAACTTTGGTATGACATAGCCTCATCATAGTCTGAAGTTGCAGCAGCAACAGCTTGTTAACTTTGAACAAGATTCATAGCTACAGTATAAAGGTCTTTCTTAAAGAGCATATCTAACTTGCTTTCCATATCCTTACACAACGCTAATTTATCAGACGTTATGAGAATTATGTTTTCCTCATTCACAAAGCATGTCAGTATCTTCTTTAACCAATTTACTAAGATATCTGCGAAACCACCCCAGATTCTTCTTCTCTCCTTCAAAAAAGCCCAACATGGACCACGTCAATCAACTTCATGAAAGTACACAGCTTCAGGTCGACCAATTACTAACTCCGGATAAGAAAAAAACATGTAAACAGTTATCCGCAAAGTTCACAGTTATTGACGCAACATAAAAATGAACAGCTCCAATAACTGCATACTGAGTGGTTACTCATTGTAACACTGCTGAGATTGGATCCAATCTCATCTAGGGTTTGCCGTTTTGGTGGTTGACCCTGCGGCTGAACAAGCTAACTTAAGCTGGAGTAACAGCAAATAACTGAAGGGCTTGATCATTCACTCTGAAAGCTAGACCTGTTATAGAAAGACTGGCTTTTGTCTGAGAGGTTATCCACCTGAAGTTTGAAATGGGATGTCCAATGTCCCCCGTTTGATGCAGCAAATGCAACCATTATCCAAGCCAATAGCTATAAGTACTATTGGCGGTGCTTCCTCTAGTACTAAGAATGATGTGATCTACAGAATATCTATTGGTTTCAAAATTTCATTAAGATAAACACAAGTGCAGAGGCAGGTAGATCAAGAGTAACTTTACCTAGACAAATTTAATGCAAGACAACTGAAAGGAAACTAGGCAGTTAGATAAAAAAGGAGACGAGTATAAGCATACCTTTACCTTTGCTTCGGGAGACTGGTAAGTGAATATCTGCAATATACCAATACAATCAGGGCTAGTCATGCTTGAGCCCTCTGGCTGCATCTTATCAAGATCAAACACCATAAGGCGCATAGCTGATATTGCTGGGGAGATATTTTCTCATCCTCTCCAATAATTAGAAACCCTAGTTCCAACCTTTTAAATCTATTCTTTTCACCTATGTTTTTCTTAGAAACTAAACTTATCTGAAACCAAAGAAAACTCAATGTTCCACTTTGAGCAGCTAAACATTAAAAACAGAACAAGAATTAATCATAAGCCCCAGAACTAACTTGAGCTGCTTAAGATTTGGGAAAAAAAAAAAGAAAAAGGAATAAACCCAATTCTTGGATCTGAATTTTTATGGCAATTAAACAGTTTTTCGGCAAGATCCCAAACAAACTTTGAAAATTTTCAAATTCTTTTCTTCTTCCACATTTTCTGAGCAGCCAAAAAAGTATTGCAAAGAAAAATAAAAGAAAAGCAAAAACCTTGAGCTGTTGGAGAAAGAGGAGTGGGCTTGGAAGGCGTAGTTGAAGTTGAGACCGCAATCAAACAGGCTGACGGTGCCATCGTCGCAACCGCTCACCACGTTCCCTCTTCTTCCACATTTTCTGAGCAGCCAAAAAAGTATTGCAAAGAAAAATAAAAGAAAAGCAAAAACCTTGAGCTGTTGGAGAAAGAGGAGTGGGCTTGGAAGGCGTAGTTGAAGTTGAGACCGCAATCAAACAGGCTGACGGTGCCATCGTCGCAACCGCTCACCACCTTCCCTCTGCCGCTAGAGTGGCACTTGATTCTCCTGCTCACCTCCTCTGGTACCCTATTGATTTCCCGGCGCTTTCCTCTACTGGTACATTCTGCCTCCACTGGCCATGTTCCCCTGATGGAAGTCAAAAAAGTGCAAGAGGCATCCGATGCAGCCGGTGGGCTGCCAAAATGCAGTCATCCCCTTCCTACTGAGTTACTGCTTCAATGTATGTATTACCCCAAGAAGACCAAAAGTTACTGTTTTTGCATTCACGTTATACCATGCAATAGCATAAATCACCCAGATATCTTTAAATTGCATTTGGGTTTCAATATTAAGTTCGGATTGCTTGAATTATGCCAGGAAAACATACATGTGTGTGTGTGTGTGATGTTATTGAAGTTTTAAGGAAAAATTGGAGCCCCATTTTACATGTGAATTTGAAATGATAAGAGCAATATTTCTATGAGCTGAATTGTTAACAATTCTCATACGAGCAACAAAAATCAAACTAGACCCAATTGCAATTTTGAATGCTCGAAAATATAAAAACATCCAGTCAACTAGACCTACTACAATTGCTTGACTTCGTTTATGACAATTTCACTTTGTCCAAATCGTTCGAGAGAACCCAACACAACGTACAAAGCTAATAAGATTTTCTTACCCGGCTTCCTACACTTTCTCAGCGACCATGGCCTCCTCCAAACCCCTTCACAGCTATTAGAAGACTATTTGGCATCAATCCCTGTAAGAATAGGCATATTAGTAAGAAATTAAATAAACAAAGAAAGGAATAGGCAGCGGATAGGCTCCTCTCCATTTCACCTAAAATACTTGGGAGCCATTCCGGTGAAAAATTTTAATGACAAAAGATCGTAATTCTTGGGTGGTCTCGCCGGTTTTTCCTTCGGCGGCGGTGAGCAATCAGAGAGTCGAGGAATCTCGTTTCCCTTTGGCGTCGTGGGGCACCCATCCGCCGAAATCTCACCCACCTTCATTTTAGATGAAACAGTGAGAGAGAGAAAGGGTGGTCTCCCCGATTTTTTCTTCAGCGTCGGTGGGCACGACTCGAAAGATTCGAAGGAATCATCAGTATTCATTATGCCGATCAGTGTAGCAACCCAACTAACCGCCGAGATACTCACCCACTCCATTATAGACAAAACTAAGAGACAGAGAGAACAGTAACAATAGTGATCATCGAACCAGAGTTTTACATCATTAATTCGGCGATGGGCAAAAAAAAATAAATGGGAAGAATACGAGGAATCCAACGTTATCCTTAGCCGTCGTAATGGGGCACCCATACGCCGAAAATCTCACCACCTCCATTTTAGACAAAACAATGAGAGATACTGGTGAAATTTGGCAATAGGAGATTCCAGGAATCTTGTTTACCCTTAGGCGTACGTGGGGCTGGGGCACCCATCCGCCCAGATCTCAGCTACCTCCATATTAGACGAAACTGTGAGAGAGATAAACGGTGATCTCGCCGATGTCTTGTTCAGCGACGGTGGGCAATCGGAGAGTTGAGGAATCTTGTTTCCCTTTGGCGTTGTGGGGCACCCATCAGCCGAGATCTCACCCACCGCCATTTTAGACGAACGAGTGAGAGAGAGAGAGAGAGAGAGAAAACGAAACAGAGAGAGGGAGAGAGGGTTTCAATCGCCAAAGGATCAGCAGAGCGGGAGAGCGAGAGCGTGTCGAAAGAATTCGGCCCGTTGAGAGGGAACTACTATTTATAGCTGCAACAACGCGTTTCAAACGCGTTTTAAACGTGTATCGAACGAGTCCCAAACGGGTTTGAAACGTGTCTGAAATGCGTCTTTACATATTAAAAACGCGTTTCAATACCGCGTTTGCCTCTAAAGAACAATAAAGAAAAATAAAATTTTGAGATAAGGCAACCACAAACCTATACGAAAAAATGGAGAAGGTGTTGGCAAAACAAACGTATATACTTGAGTATATATATATATGAAGTATATCAGTTATAAAATAAAAAATTAAAATTAAAATAAAAAAATTACACATACCCCCATCAAACTATCACTTTGTTATTAATGTGCCCCCTAAACTACTAATTGTGTTACTGTCCTTCTTAAACTTCGAAAAAATGTCAATGTCTTTCTAAAAGTTAGTAAAAAGATAAAAATAGCCCTAAAAATTTTTCAATAAGACAAAAATATCTTTATAAATTTGAAAAAAAAAATAAAAATAAAGGAATGATAGTTTACGAGGGGACATATATTCTATATACAAAATTTTAAATTAAAAAACAAAAAATAAAAAATGAAAAAAAATTGAAATAAAACATCAAGCGAGCCACCTCCTTGGTTTAACTTTTTTTTTTTTTTTTTTTAAGAATAATTTCACTTAGCTCATGAATTGTCACCTATTTTGCAATCTTCTCTTTCAAAGTTCAAAACCTTTCAATTTAATGTATCGAACTTCCAATTTTTTTTTATTTTTATTTTTTTCATCCGTTAAGATTTTCTGTTAAATCTTATTAGATGTGGTGTTAATATTCTCAAAATACACATCCTTTTTTAGGGAAAAAATAAAAAAAAAAAATTACAAGGATTTACCGTTGATCAGCATATAATGGAATTTGTAAAAATACCATCGCTTAAATCTTTGAAAAATTATATATATAATATAATTATATATATATATGTATATATTGTAATATATAACCCTTTTTACGTACCCCTTAATTTTTAAAAACTCTCACTTTGGTATCATGACCTTCTAATGTCTATCACTTACCTTTCACTGTTAAGATTTTTCGTTAAATCCTAACGGATCGGTGCTAAAATTCTCAAAATACATCTTATTTTATATATTTTTAAAAAAAATACAAGGATTTTTGAGAATTTTGATAGAGTTTAATAGTAAATCCTGACAGAAGGAGCTTAAGTGATAAACATTAAAAGTTGAGGGTACCAAAGTGAGTTTTTAAAGATTAGAGGGCATGTAAAAATGGTTGAAAATTCAAAGGGCTATATGAAGTTCCCCAAGTTTATTTTTAGTTTTTTTTTTAGATTTTTTTTTTAAGAATTTTTTAATTTTGTAAAGGCTATTTCTATGATTAGGGAAGGTTAATATTTTTTTGGTAGTTTGGAAAGGAGATGGCATTGAAACAATTGGTAGTTTGAGAGGACAATGAGATATTAACAATGAAATGATAATTTAAAGAGATATGTATATTTTTTCCAAAATAAAAATTTAATACAGGCGTGTGTGAATAGAGACAGACAATTAGAACAAGAAGAAAATCAATTCTTTTGACTTTACAGAAAGCTTAAGACTAAAAGAAAATTAAAAGCGCTAAAGGACTCTTAAATAAAATCAGTCCTTTTCATTTTTCAGCATATCTGTATGTGGCAGAGATATGGCTATGTTTGATAACCCCCTTTTCTTTTTCTCTTTTTTTTTTCTTCATCAAAATTAACACCATTTTTAATATTTTATTAATAATTTTTTAACAATTTTTTTTTATTTTTTATATCACATCACTCACTTTTTATTACTATTCAAATAAAAAACTTACTAAAAAATAAAACTTTTTTATTTTTATATACAAAAAATTTATAACATTTTTTCTACTTTATATCACATCATTCACTTCTATTACTATTCAAAAAAAAAAAAAAAATCATAAAGGTTTTAACAAACACAACCTATATGGTTGCGAATCTCTTGACCAATTTTTCAGCCGGCCTCTTTCACGCTTGCTCTATTTGACCTCCCACATCTTAATATGAAGAGTATGGCGGATAGTCAAGAGGGGGGTTAAACAAAAAATGATTCATTCTACATCGGGAATAAGCGGTTTTGGAAAAAGAGGTAATATTTTATAGAGATTTGCTACTCATTCTTCTTTGATCTTTTTTTCATCCTCTCACATTTTAAAATTATTGGATCTATAGGTTCCATGTAGGTCAATGTAGGTCCATACATGAGACCCACAGATTTAATAATAATTTTAAAAAATAAAAAGACGAAAGAAAAATCAAGGGAATAAAAGTAGCATTTCTCAATTCCGACTTCTTCTATGATTCTATCTCTTTTTCTTTTTCTTTTTCTTTTTTTTGTAAGTTATCGTTCTTTTCTTTGATTACTCATTAATTTTGACTTCTTTTATTGTTCTTTTTATAATCTCTTGAAATCAATTACACAAAGTTTCGTAAGAATTTCATATATATTTCATTTAACATCTATGCTATCTGATAGATACAACATGTCTTTTAACTGCCAACTCTGCCATCCTCACATAAAAAACGTTCTGAATTTTCATTTTCCTTTTGATACCAGAAGTCTAATTACTTTGCAGATCACGCAACAGTATTAATAATAACATTTTTTTTTTCAGTAATAAAGTGTAAAATAAATGAATTTCATTTAATCCTTCATCTTTTACCTATTGGATTCATCGCGTGCGAAAATGCCGAACATCTTTGGTTGCCCAGCACTTATACGAGCTTGTTCACTACAGCAGGGCCAGTGGGTGTGGATGAGTGCATTTCTGGGGTTGATTTAAGGGTTACTTCAGCTATGAATGAACAGCTCTTGAGGACGTTTACTGAGGATGAAGTTGCTTCTGCTTTATCTCAGATGCAACCTTTAAAGTCACCAGGTCCAGATGGTTTTTCAGCTTGCTTTTACCAACAATATTGGAGCACGGTGGGCCGTGAGGTATGTCAGGCTGTTCTTGGTTTTTTAAATACTGGAGTTCTAAATGTTGAAATAAATTCGACGAATATTGCACTTATTCCTAAAGTCAAGTCCCCTGTAAGAGTCACGGAATTCCGTCCTATTAGTTTGTGCAATGTCTTGTACAAATTAATATCCAAGGTGTTGGCAAATAGGTTGAAGGCTATTTTGCCCTCCATTATCTCACAGAATCAAAGTGCTTTTGTACCTGGCAGACTTATCACGGATAATATCCTAGTGGCTTATGAGGCTCTCCATACCATGCAGTCTCGTATGAAGCGGAAAAATGGTTACATGGCCTTAAAGCTTGACATGAGCAAGGCTTACGACCGGGTGGAATGAGATTTCTTGGAAGCAATCATGAGGAAAATGGGCTTTGCAGATCGATGGGTGGGTTTAATTATGGCTTGTGTGCGATCTGTCAATTACTCAGTGCTTATCAATGGACAACCATATGAAAGAATTCATCCTACCAGAGGTATTCGGCAAGGTGACCCTATTTCCTCTTACCTTTTTATTCTGTGTGCAGAAGGGTTGAGCTCTTTAATTACGCGGGCGGAAGAGAATAGGTTACTGTCAGGGATTCCTATAGCCAGAGGTGGCTCGACGCTAAGCCATTTATTTTTTGCGGATGATAGCCTTTTGTTCTGCAAGGCTAATGCAGTGGAATGGGGCCGTGTTCAAGATATATTAGCTATCTATGAAAAGGCTTCAGGTCAGAAACTCAATTTGGAGAAGACTTCTATTTTTTTCAGTAAGGGCACCAACCAAGCAGCTAAGGATTTTATTCTTTCCCAAGCTGGAGTTCAAGCGTCCAATTGCTATGAAAAATACTTGGGTTTACCAGCCATTGTGGGGAGATCAAAAACTCACACATTCCGAGGGATTAAGGAACGAATATGGACTCGTATTAATGGATGGAAGGAAAAATTCCTCTCACAAGCGGGCAAAGAGATCCTCATTAAAGCGGTCCTCCAAGCTATTCCAACTTACAGCATGAGTGTGTTTCAACTGCCTAAAGAATTATGCCGTGAAATCAATTCCTTGATGCTCCGTTTTTGGTGGGGATCGATGGAGAATGTTAAAAAAATTGCTTGGATGAGTTGGGAAAAGATGGGTCGCTCCAAATCGTCAGGTGGTTTGGGCTTTAGAGAACTGGAATGTTTCAATAGAGCTCTGCTAGCAAAGCAAGGGTGGCGTCTCATCCAATATCCTTCTTCCTTGGTAGCACGGTTTCTTAAGGAGAAGTATTTCCCCAATGGGTCTTTTCTGGCATCCGCACTGGGCAAGAAGCCTTCTTATGCTTGGTGGAGTATTTGGCATGCAAAGGACTCTTTGCAAAATGGTTTAGTATGGCGTGTGGGGGATGGGTCTCATATCAGAATTTGGGAGGATAAGTGGCTTCCGTCTCCTTCTCCCCATGCGGTACGATCATCAATCCGTCTATGGGACAACCAGGCTAGGGTTAAGGAACTCATTGATGATGACACAGGGTGGTGGAATGTTCCGCTTATTATGGAGACCTTTCCAGCAGTAGAGGCAGAAGAAATTTGTAGCCTCCCTATTTGTCCCTCGGGGGTGGCTGATAAGCTTATCTGGAGTGGTACGCCTTCTGGGAATTTTTCTGTGAAAAGTGCTTATCATATGGCTAGGGCTTCTGTTGTGCAAGCTTCAGGAGAATGCTCACGAGCCTTGGAGAATTGCAAATTGTGGAATGATTTATGGACGTTAAAAGTCCCTGCTGTGGTGAAAGTTTTTCTTTGGAAAGCATGTAATAATTTGCTCCCAACCCAAGAAAATCTTTTTAAAAGAAAAGTGAGTTCAAATCCGTTGTGTCCAATCTGTGGGGTGGAGGTGGAAACTATTAGTCATATTTTGTGGTCTTGCCCTTCTTCATCTGATGTTTGGGGGGCTTGTTCTAAAAAAATCCAGAAATGCTCCATAGCTGCTATGGACTTCACACAAATGCTGGGACAGCTCTTAGTCAAAATGGAGAAAGAAGACATTGAATTTCTTGCTACGGTTGCACGAAGAATATGGCTTCGCCGAAACTCGTTTGTCTTTGGGGGTGATTTTCTTCCTCCAAATTGCTTGATTAAGAATGCAACAGAAGCCTGGGAAGAGTTCTATGCAGTAGAACAGAAGGTTCCTACTGCGGTGGTACATTCGCCTGTCTGTCCTGTCCCCACATGGAAGGCCCCTCCTTGGGGGGTGTTCAAAATCAACTGGGATACAGCTATTGATAAATCTAGCAAAATGATGGGTGTGGGGGTTATCGTTCGTGATGGGGAGGGTGAAGTTATCGCAGCCTTGCACTCCTCTCAGATGTATCTTACAGATCCGACTACCGCAGAGGCTTATGCTGCTTGGAAAGCGGTAGAATTTAGTAGAGATCTAGGCCTCCAACAGATTATTCTGGAAGGTGATGCTCTGACCATTGTACAAGCCTTTCAGAAAGCCGATCAATCCTGGCAACGATATGGTAATCTAATTGAGGCTTCACGGAGAGTGTTATGCAGCTTCCAATCTTGGTCTGTGGTGCATACTAGAAGGGAGGCAAATATGGCGGCACATTTGATGGCCAAGGCAGCACTTCAAACTCCTATGGAGAAAATTTGGATAGAAGAATACCCTGATTTTATTCATGATATTGTATTTTCTGAGCGTTGTAACCTCTGATTCAATTTTAAATGAGAGAATAGAAGTTCACTTCAAAAAAAAAAAAAAAAACAAAGTCAAACTTCTAATTTTTTGCAATCTCCCCCAATCTTCAAAACCTCTCAATTTAATATATCAAACTTCTAATTTTTTGCAATCCCCCCCCCCCCTCCGTTAGGATTTTTTGTTAAATCCTAACGGATGGCCCCTCACGTGCCGCGCACGTGGTAACTTTAAGCTGATCGGTCTGTTTTACCCCTTATCTCACCGATGCCTAAACCCACAGCTTGTATACACGTGGTTGGCTGTAAATCTGTTGATATAGCAAACCATTAAACCATCATGTCGGTTTACCCACGCAGTTAATAGACTGTAACCGTAAGAATTTTTTTCAAATTTCGAATTTCATTTACTTTACCCATGAGGAAGAAGACGAACCCTAAAATAGTTTGAAGATGACCAGTACTTTGGCACACTGACGAACACTTTGTTACGATTTCGACACTTTTTTCACTGATTTGTGGCTTCACACTGCGATATTCAGCTGGATCGGCATTATTCTGGACTTCGTTCATATCAGGTCAATCCATATGTTAGTGACATAATTGGTTGCTTCATTTCTGATTTCCTAGAAATATTTGGGTTCTCTATTTATAGTCAAGATTTGGGACTTGGGTATAATGGGTTGTGTCCTTTACTTTTTGTTGAAGTTGACAAAAGTTTAGACCTTTGCTTGTTTGATAGTGGGTACTTTGTGAACCCTATCGGTTTTAAGCTAGAAGGAATAATTTTTTAGTGAACTCTGTTGTCTGTTTCTTTGATGGATTATAGCAAATGTTGACTTATGTTTGTTTTTTTTTTTTTAGCCCCATTACAGGGGCCTTTTATGCATTTGTAAATTATTATACTGGGAATCATGTGGTCCCTTCAATTGACCACACGTTAATGCCTTTATCAGCCACTTTGATCCGTAGTCTTTGTTTATCTGTCACTTTCTGAAGTAGGGCCCTTTTTTAATATGTAAAGTAAATGTTGTGCTATCAATGTGGCAGGACACATGGGTACAGATTTATTGATGTTTGAGGTGCATTATGGGGGTACTTTTGATAGGCAAGGTAGGTGTACGTATGTGGGTGGGTATGTAAATAGTTACCCAGATGTATATGATGTGGATAAATTGTCTTTTATCGAAATACAGGCTGTTTGTAAGGAGTATAGGTACAGGGATGGGGATCTAATTTATTATAGGTTGCCTGATAAGTCTTTAGATGAAGGGTTAAGGCTTATATCATCTGACCATGATGTTCAGGAAATGGTCAAACACCATGTAGGGCATGGTTTAGTGGAGTTGTATTTGGTTTCATATGGGATAGTAGATGTTGATGTAGATGCGCAAGAAGGAGATGCAGAAGAGGATGAAGATTATGAGAGGAACGTTGTATTTAAGAAGGATGCCTTTTGGGATGATGTTCTCAGCGATGATATTGATGGTCATGCTGATGATTCAGACTACGGGGGGCATAGTCTTGATGGAGAGGATAGTACAAGAGTAGGAGTGGAAGAGAGTGTTGGAGATGGAGATGATGAACCGAATGAGGATGTGGAAGCCAGAGGTGGGGAAGAGGATGTGGAAGACAGAGGTGGGGAAGAGGATGAATATAGTTCTGACATGGCTAGATCTGACATTCTTATATCTCTCATACCCAGTGATCAAGAACTGAGATCAAAACGTCCTGATGTCACTAAGAGGGTTCAATTTTGCAAATCAGATCTGCAAAATTCAGTCTTGCAGGTTGGTAATCTGTTTCATGATGCTAATGAGTTTAGGAAAGTTGTGAAACAAGCAAATATTGTGAAGGGGGAGGATTTGATCTTCAAGAAAAATGAAAGGACACGGGTTGTGGCAGTATGCAAGGACATCAATTGTAACTATAGGGTTTATGGGAGGCTGCTAAAGGATGAGTCTTCATTCATCTTGGTATCACTTAGGCCAAGACACTCATGCACTAGGAGATACAAGAATCACATGATCAATTCTACTTGGATAGCTGAATGGTGCATAGATTCTTTTAGAAACCAGCCAAACATGCCAATTGAAGTCTTACAGAAAGAGATCAAATCGAGGTGGAATGTCGATGTACATGTTAGTTCGTTGTATAGAAAAGGCGCAAAAGAAAATTTATGGTAAATTGGACGAGCAATATCATCGATTATGGGACTACTGTGCGACTGTTAGGAGGACCAATGTTGGTAGTTGTTTAATTTTGATGGTTGATAGACCAATGCCCCAGGTGCCGTGTAGGTTTCAACGGCTGTATGTTTCGCTGGCAGCAATGAAAAATGGTTTCATTGCAGGTTGTCGACCTGTTATCAGTGTGGATGCGTGTTTCTTAAAGGGAATGTATAAAGAGCAATTAATGGCTGCTGTTGGGAGGGATGCCAACAACAACATGTACCCAATTGCCATGGCAGTTGTAGAAGCAGAAACTAAAGTCAGTTGGACATGGTTCTTAGAGACGCTTATGGGAGATCTTGGCCAACCTGGTCGAGGTGGCTGGACTTTCATTTCGGATAGACAGAAGGTTAGTTGAAATTGGTTTGTTTTTTCTTTTCATTTAATTTGTGTTGATGTTCTGTAATTCCAACTGTTTGTAAAATTTGTGTTCTAAATGTTTTCCGTGTGTGCAAGGTCTTGTACCAAGTATTCAACAAGTATCTCCTATGTCTAAACATCGTACTTGTGTGAGGCATTTGTATGCCAATTTCAAAAATGAGGGTCATAAAGGGATTCTACTTAAGGACCTGCTTTGGACAGCTGCATCGTCATATACTCAAGTTGAGTTCCATAGAGCAATGGAAGAGATGAAGAGGGTTAATAAGCCCGCATATGAGTATCTTGCAAAGGTTGACCCCAGCAGTTGGTGTAGGGGATGGTTCAATACTGCTGCAAAGTGTGACCTATTGCATAACAATGTGAGAGTTTCAACTCATGGATCAAGAAGTTCCGAGACTTGACGATCTTGTCAATGTTGGAAGGGATTAGGAATAAGTTGATGAGGAGGTATGTGAGGAAATGGGAATTGATTCTGCAATGGATGGCAATATAGGGCCAAAAATACAGGCCAAGTTGGAATTTAAGGAGGATGAGTCAAGTCACTATTCGTGCACATACGCTGATTCAGGTCTGTTTGAGGTTGAGAGCCATGGGATGCGTTTTGTAGTAAATGTGGAGGACAAGACATGTGGTTATAGGAAATGGGATATGTCTGGAATCCCATGTAGTCATGCTATATCAGCCATCTTGTACCATGGGGGTAACCCTGTAGATTATATTAGTGAGTACTTTAGGAAAGAGAAGTATTTGGAATCATATGATCCCATTATCTACCCAGTGCCAAGTCAAGAGCAATGGCCTAGGAGCGACCAACCTAATATAGAACCTCCTAAGGCAAGGGTAGCTGCTGGAAGACCTAAAAAGTTAAGGCAAAGAGGGGTTGAAGAGCCAAGAAATCAGTACACAATGAGAAGGGGGGGTGGTAAGATCCAGTGTGGGCAATGCAAAAAGTGGGGTCACAACAAAAGAAGTTGTCCCGCAAGGAAGAAACAAGATGAAAGAAGAGAACAACAGGCAGCTTATTATAGATCAACTGCAGGCATTGATTGGAATCTAGATATGGTAAGTTAAAAGATTGAAAATAATTTCTTTCTTTGGTAGAACTAATCTAACTGATTCTTTTCTTTTGTAGTTGAGTGGCTCATCAAGTGCCCCGTTAGTGAGGGGAAGAAAAAGAACACGAGGAGCTACAGAAACTGCCCCCACCCCACCTAGCAGACATGCAGACAATGTCCATACTCCACCTAGCAGAGATGCAGAAGATGGAAGTCAGACAACACTTCCATCAAGTGAACAGGCCACCATGCCAAGCCCAAGTACCCAACCATCTCCAAGACAAGATGAAGATCCTAGAAGTCAAACAAGACAGCAACAGCATGAGCAACTTGAAGTTCCTATAGCCCGTACCCGTACACATGTATGTGTTTCTGATCAGATATATTGCCAATTAGTTTGATTCAATTCCTAATGACCTTTTTTCTGTTTGAACATGCAGGCAGCTTATATAAGAAGGAAGACAACTCGTGTGCTAGGTACAAGGTCTAGGATAACTGGTAGATTGAGACAAGATGTTGCTGTTGGGAGGGCAACTAAGAAGAGTGTCAAGCATGTAATTGACCTCACTGGTAACCCTAGCGGGCCACCCTCAATTGCAGGAGGTGGCCGAGTATGCTCATGGGGTCCTCCCAGATCAGGTGGTATAGTATTTAGGATTGCCCCCCTTGATTTTGATATACAACCAGGCAAATGGGAAACAACTGACAAACCTCCAGCAGGTCTTCAAAAGGCTGCAAGGATGGACAAGGGGAAAGGCAAATCCACCACAAGTATGAACCCTGCAACCAAGGATAAAGGAAAGAAAAAGATGTGGCAATTGTGAATTGGGATGGTTTGAAGATGACCTTTTTGTGCTCTGTTTTGTCACCATTGAACATATGGTTTTTTTTTAAAGTTGTATATTTTGAAACCAGATACAAGAATAGCAGATATATGGTAATGGTCTAAATCTGAAGTTTTTTTTCTTTGCTGAGTTTTTGGTGCTTTGAATTTAATATCTTTGGTCCACTTAGCTGCTTGGTATTATACCTGTCTTTTGTCATGATTCACAAGGGTTGTATGTAACAATTCTCCCTTATATTTAATATGGATTTTAACCCTTGGTGGGCATCATCAACACTTCATCATGCTGGAGGTGATCTTCAGTTATGTCATCAGTTTGGTGATTATGTCATAATACTAGCATAATCAACCAGCTGACTGAGATGGTATTGCAAAAAAAACATCCCAAAGATTCCACAGTCGGTGCTGAAAACATAAAAGGTGGCATTAGCTTCTGTTTCTTTGTGCTGTATGAGTTGATTTTGATTGTTTATGAAAACGGATGGTTTGTGCTGTATGAGTTCATTCATCTTGTTTATAATGTTTGCAAATGGTTTGTGCAATATTTAGATTGATTGTGTTGTGGTATATTTTGAGTAGGCCACCAATCAATTGATTGAATCAGCATCTTCTTATTTATCTAGGTTCTAGGGTGTGTTTTTTTTTTTTTTTTAACCATATTTGGTTGCTGAACAAGAGACTCTTATGGCGTTATATGAATGGTGCGTTTGGGATTGCGATTTCGTAGATAATAAGTGCGATTTTAAACCAAATCGCAAAAACTGAATTGTTTGGGAATTGCGATTTTAAAAAATTGCAATTTGAAAACGCAGAAAATCTGCGATTTCAAAACGCAGGTAAATGGGTGTTTTTTTAAAAACGCAGAATTTTAAAAGGTTAAACTGCGATTTTAAAGACCAAATTGTGATTTTGCCAAACGCTTAACTGCGTTTTCAAAAATTACGTTTTGAAATCGCACTTTTTAAAATCGCTATTTTTAAACTCGCACTTTTTGAAATCGCAATCCCAAACAGGCCCGAAGATAAATAAAGCCTTGTTAATATCTTTCATAAGTCACTTGATAATATCCACTACTTGCATAAGATGTTGCTGCTGCATTGATAATATCCACTACTTGCATAGAGTAAAGAAAGAGTATTTGGAATTTGGAAATTTAGGAATGAAAAGGCCAAAGCACTTCCTTAGTTAACAACACAACTAAGGAAACCACATTTATCAGGAATCAGAAATCAGTATCGAAAAACAGCAAGGAAATCACATTACACATTATATTAGAACATTGTTTTTGACAAATTTACAACATCAATCTAAATTACAACACATTTGGCAACATTCCAAACTCTTTACAAAATCATACCACCGATAGTAATAGGTCTAATTAACTACTCATGCCAAAATCAGTCGTGAGGAAAATCCGCTACATGCAGGATAAAACAGCAAGACAAAAAGAAGACCACATGAGCATGCTAGTGCAAATTGGTACTTCAATTCCTTTACACGAAAATTATTCCTCTGTCTTTCTAGTTGCAACGCAAAAGTAGCAGCACCAACTTCGATTTTGGACTTGTACTCACTGACTTCAATCTTGTATTGGAAACTTCATTGGAAACTTCAGTAAAAACGTGCCAATCCCTCAACATCAACACCACTTGTTCACCGTATACACACATTTTGGGATCAAGCCATTTAAAGAAACCACAACTAGGGTTCTCATCGTTCTGCATAACAGACAAAGGAAATAAAATGGGGCTTAACACATGCGATCTAAATAATCCAAAAAATGGGGATTTACATCGCCCAAATGATCCCAATAATTTCTCACAACCAAATATATAAATGAGATTTACCTAACACAGAGGAATGTTACCTTTGAAAAAATGTTCAATTTACCCAACCCGATATCAAACCCTAAACGATGAGATATAGACCAGCGCCGAGATAACTCCCTAAAAAAAACCCTAAACCAAATCACCAAACATAACTTACCACGTAATTTACGCAAGAATAAAACCTTCTTCCACGATTAATTTTTGTGTATGCTGTTTTGATTCGACTTTTGATTCCACATCTGCACATAGGATAGCTCGAACCTGAGTCGCTTACTTCACTTTCGGAGGGATCCATCAATGAAAATAGTTGTGAAAAAAAAAAAACCTGGTTTGGAGTTCTTGAGAGGAAGGGAGGAAGAGGAAGAAGAAGTAAATGTTAATTTTCAAAAGTTCTACCGTTGAGTTTTTGGAGCTTCGAGTTTGATACAGCCAACCACGTGTATACAAGTTGTGGGTTTAGGCATCGGTGAGATAAGGGGTAAAACGGACCGATCAGCTTAAAGTTACCACGTGCGCGGCACGTGAGGGGCCATCTGTTAGGATTTAACAGAAAATCCTAACGGAGGGGGGGGATTGCAAAAAATTAGAAGTTTGATATATTAAATTGAGAGATTTTGAAGATGGGGGNGGGGGGGATTGGCAAAAGGCATGACAGTTCGAGGGGGGTAAGTGAAGTTTCCCCCTAAAATAGGAAAAAAAATGCTCTTTAACAAAATATTTGTTGAACCAAATGTGAGTGCTAAGATTTTAATGCAACACTTCAAAATTTACTTCAAATTCCAAATTTGAAACACCATTTCACAATTTTTTTTTTTCGAAATTTACTTCAAATATCAACCATTTTACATTTTGAAATTGCTTTCTGCTCTCTATTTCGCACTCTGTTTTTTGGACAGGACGGAAGAACTTTTCTCTCTCTCAATTTTCTTACTCTAAATGTGCATCTCTACTTTTCTTTCATTGCACTTTACTCTAATTCTAAGTTTATGTTTTTGGTGTTTCAGTTGAGGCCCAACTAAAAATAGCTCTTCTTTAAAATTGGTGCTCGTGGTTGTCTTCGGCCTATACTGATATTGTTTGGCATATATGGGAAAATGGGACCTTCCAAGCCAGGGGCAGCGGTTAAGAGAATTTCTCAAACTCAACCAAACAGTTCTTAGGATATTAACACAACATAGAGCACAACAAAATCCCAAATCACACCCGCAAAATTTGTCTATCCATATTCAATTCCAGTTCAACCAAACCCAACAATATTACACAAAATACAAAAGAATTGAACAACAAAATAAATATGTTATTTCCACTATAAAAGGATTGGCATGACTTCAAATTTTAAGGAGAAAATGAAAGGAAACCATTCAATGTAGTTCCAATGGATTGGAATAGGATCATCTCTATTTTATAGTCAAGATTTAAAAATTTTAAATACTATAAAATTATATACACCGTTTGATGAACGAATTTTAAATTATTAGCATATTATCCATTTTATTTGAAATTTAGAGGATCCTTGTTCGAGGATTGGCTATAGCTAGGAAACTTAAAAAGCATATGTTGTTTTATTAAAAACAATAAAGAAAATATAAATGACATCCTATATCCATGAAAACTCAAAAGACAAAAAGAAATTCTGATTTAGAATGATTTCTCTAAATATTCTACAATTTTTCAGCGCCCATGGTTTGACTCCTTTATATGTCCTGTAATTTACACGTAGAGCTTGCCAGATTTTTAAACCATGGATTCAATTTCTTGAAGCTCAAACACACCATGTGTAGCATTTAGAGCGCCCATTAGTGGGCAGCTCAAGTGTTGTAACATTTTGACCGTTACTCCACACCATTAATTTGCACTAAATGTGTAAGTTACAAAAGGCTTCTATATAATTAGCAATGTGTACAAATGAACATATGCTTGTATGCATAGAAATGTTTGCAACATTGTGAGAATAGAAAAGTTAAAAGAAAATAATCCCTCTCTTTGATTTTCTGATGTGGTGAGGCACTTAGACTATGGATATATGAGTATTGCTTTAATAGCGTGCTCTACCACTGAGAGAAAATATGCCAGAGAATCATAAGCAAAGGCATGTGGAACAACTACATTAGATCCTATATTTGATGCATAAGAGGTATCGAATAATTTGTTATTCTGCTGTGTATTATTGAATTATATTTCTAACACCATACTTTTTAAATTTAAAAATATTAGATATACAGTGGTTAGGTTCACGTAGTATGTGAAGCCACCTACAAGTCAAAACATCCACAAAATATAGTGGCATGAGAAAGTGAACTAAATTGGCAATTATCATTTGTTTTTGCACTCACACCTTGGATCCAGATTCTATCCAGCCTCCTTTATCTTTAATAATCGGAGAGGAGTCGGTTCCTTGCAGAGGTGGGCAAATTAGCCGTTAACTGCTTACCAACGGCTACCGAACTGCCACTAACCGTTCCGATTGTTGTCGGTTCTGTAGTCTGTATAAAAATCTATATCGAAATTCGGTTAAATCGATATAAATTTATTTTAATTGGTTAACCAATTTAATTGAACCGACATCATTTTGAAAGTTTAGAATTTTTTTTTTTGTTAAAACCAAAACGCCACCGTTTTTGGGTATGAGTCCCTTTTTTTTTTAATCCTAACCTAAGTTACACTCACGCAGCCACCCACCCACTTCTCATTTCTCAAATCTCAATCTCCTCTCACTTTACTACTACTCTTCCATTGAGTTCTTCTCTCTCTCCGCATAAAGCAAGATCTTTCTCCTCTCATTCCCCTTGATTTCCTCTCCTTTTTTCTCCTTTCTCCGTCCTTTCTTCAGTCGTCTTCTTCTTTTTTTCCTTTTTCCTTACTCATTTTTGTTCATTCCCAGTAGATTTAGGATCTTTGCTGCACTGTTCTGATTTTTTGGTGGTGTTTTTTGGGATGTCTACCCTCTTTTGTATTGTTGTTTGTAGTTTCTTCCTTTCCCCTGTAACTTTGCGTAGAAGAAAAAAAAAACCATGATTAACCGACCGATAATTAACTGATTGATCGCTAATTTCAAAAATTAATCTTCTTGATATAAAATCGGTTAATTAACCGAATTAACTGACAATTTCGGTTCGGTAGTCGAAATAGGTTATACCGACACCGAATTAACCGATACCCAGCCCTAGTTTCTTATATTTGTCATTTCACTTTTGTTTGGACAAAAATACCCATCAAATATAAAGAATCGGAGGAATGAGAGGACCTGAATTCTCCTTTTTTCAAGGTGCCAAACAAAAAAGAGACATTAATTACTATCACTTGCCATAATAAAACTATTCTGACTATGATGGAAACGATAAGCCAACAACTAATGACGAGATTCCAACAAAAGAGAGATGAGCTTGACAAGCATCTTACATTGTTCAAATATTTACAAAAAGTTGGAGAGGTATAAGAGCACTAACGTCAAATGCCCCATATCTTGTTTCCTTAAATATAGAAAAAATTTGAAAAAAAAAAAATTATAAAAAGACACCTGCAGCAAATACCCTATAAGACTATTTTCCTTCCCTATATCACTGGGTAAATATAGGGAGCATTGTAGCTACCCAATGAAATATAATAATCCTTTTTTACAGCTCTTTCCTCTCTCGTTCTTGAGTCTCCATTTTCTTTTTGTTTTTCCTCCACATGTAAAGTGTTCCTTGTACCAAAGACCCACGGTCTTCACCATTTTCATTCTTCATCTTCCCATTTATGAATTTATGCAAAATGGTTTGCATCCCATGGCATGTACCCACTATCATAAATTTCTCTACGATTTCTTTTATTTTTAACAAATTCTGAAACTTTTATTGATAAACCAATACATAACATGACAAAAAATAAAAGAGAAGTAAAAAATTGGTATGAAAAAAAACAAAAAATAAAAAAAGAGATAAAAAACAAGGCAAATATGACCGTTGAAAAGTGGTAGTTGGTAAAATTATAAGGGAAAAATGACAAAAAAGAGAATGTGAGAAAAAAGAATAAAATAAGTGTAAAGAACGAATATTAAATTGATATAAAGAAAAATAAATAAATCTATTGTGAAGTATTTTTTTATAGTAGAAAATAAGATAATCTATTGCTAGTGCTCTTATGATGCAAAAGTTGTATTTGTAAATGTCAGAATGAATTGGGGCAAGAGCAGAACCAAGATCTTTTAAAATTATCTTAAAAGATGACTTTCATTTGACATATGGAGGTTGAAAAATTAAACATTTAAAAGCGCCGGTAGTATTTTTATAGGAGTATATAAAATTTTTGGGGTTGACAAAACCCCGCAAAGACGAAAGTAGGTCCACCCCTGAATTGGAGGTTGAGGTTGACCACATATATTATCCAAGAAGGGTGGTGAACTTGGAGAGTAGAACATGCATGCACATGTGGTAGACGGCAATTAAATGGTACCATGCTCTCATGCATGTTCTGTAGTTTACATGCACAACCATATGCTTGAGATGTACCTGAAAGGCTGAAAGATTGCTACCGAACGGATAAATGCATTCAAACATATAAACCCCGCATGCAACCCAATAAAGCCATGCCTGACCCTGATAGATGACCACGAATCAAGACCAATGAAGTTATCCAACCCCCACTTATATATTACCATAGCAAATTTATAATTAAAACATAAATTAACAAATCCGGACCCCTGTAAGTTCTTTGGATTTCATTTTTTTCAGTGAATATTCTAAAGATAATTTAATTTCTTAATCTATATTTGCATGTTGGAATCTGTTACACCTCACCAAACGACACTAGGCAATATCCAATCTTCCTAGCAACATAAAACACATTAAATTATAGCGATGAAGACACCTTCATAGCTTGACTGAGAACAGAGATCACCAAATAACACTTAGGAAGAGGTGTTTATTGTCACTGAAATATTTCTAACATCTTAATTCATGGAACGTTGTAAGTTCCTTTCCGGTGAAGAAAAAGGAAAAAAAATGTTGGCAAATTTCCAATATGACAAGTATTCAGGCCAAACAAATCACACATGTCAATTAAATTCAAATTAATCACAAACAATAATCAGACCTCGGCATTGCACAAGCATGGCAAGCAAGTTAGAAAAGGTTTGATAAATACAAATAGAACCAACACATCTAGCATGCAAGATTGAGGACAATGTCATGATCCTAAATATAGGACATTTGATATTATCAAGGCCCATATGAAGAAAAACCACAAGAAAGTAATAGTGAGAAAGAAAGTAACAGGTGATCCTTTTCATTATCATAACACCTGTGTTATAATTCTCTCGTCTCAAATGAAAAATATAATTGAGATAGACAATAAACCAAATATAGAGGCAAATTTTCATAGCATAAAACTTTTAAAAGTGAGATAAAACTATACTATAAATCCATCAGCACAAAGCAGAAATGTCAGGCATGTGTTAGACCAGATCTTTAAGAATTGACGCAAGCCAGCAACACAGCTAGGCAGTCATAATCAGTGCCAACCCGAACCAAGCCAGGTAGCAGTGGTTATTCTAATACTTCAAAGTAAATCACGAACCAATAATAGAACAGAACAGGCATCAGCGACCACTTCACAGCTACAGTCATGGACCCATTGTGCTAAAACATCTCACTACATTAAGCAGCAGAAGTTATGATCTTAAAAGGATTGGGGTTAAATATTGTTAAACTTATTAAACCCTAAATAAATTATTAATCATAAACTTACTACCATGTCTCATTATTCTGGCTGCAAAATTCACACCAGCACTTAAGGGCTCACATATAGAATTTGCAGTTCATGTTCAGTATCCCCATCACGGTTAATGAATCACAGGTCCATCTCATATCTGCAGCGTCAGCTACAGGTAAATACACCTTCACCTTGTGTCTTTAAACCATCACAGCAACTAGAACCTCTTTTAGGGCCAATTTTTTTCAACATCAGCGACGAAGACCAAAGAGGATTATAATTATCAGTTCAGAATCAAAATCCTGAAGGATATACATGGCTTTTCAGAAACAAAGAGCTGAGCTATATAAATCTTACCAAAGATGTATCATCCAGAGAAAATTAGTTAACACATATAGCCCCCAGCAACCCGCATACTGCTAAAACAATCATACTTCTATAACCAGCATACTGCTGCAACCAGCATCAATATCACCATCATCCATCTACAACTTAGGAACAGCATCAACGGCCATAATTCAACATCTGCCTATCAAGCCCCAGTCATTGTTCCCGAACACAACTATAAAACCCAATAAATAGCTCATGATGAATCAGGAGAAACTAGAAAAATAACAACCAAACAAGCTTAAATTGAGAGGGAGTGATTGACAGACAATAAAGGCAACAACAAAATCAAATGCATAACAGTAGAAAGATATAAGGAGCAACCCATATTAAGAAACAACTCTATATATACTGAAATACCCACCCACAGAATATGAAGTCCAAAAATACGAAAATGACCAACCTACAAACTACAAGGTCCATTTTAGTTTTTTTGAATAGCAAGTTACACACACACCCAACAATTAGGTCTAAGATAAATAGTTCAACACCAAAGAAGTCCAGTCCTACCAAAACTAGCACTTAACATTCTGATAAGAACATGCACGGCAGTCAAGAGCCTTCATATTAGCTTAACAGCCACAAGTACACCACTCAAGATGTCTCCATGAATTTCCATGAAACCCGCAACAATCATTCCTAGGAGAAAGGAATCAGGAAAGAATTAGATCACTAAATTAATTAACTGAAATAAGTTACATAATCTATTTCAAACTGTTAGAATGATGACTCACATCATCTGACTTCCGAGGGGATTGGCTTCGAGAATCAGCAGGACGACCCCTAGGCGAAACACTACGAGGAGCTGGGGACCGTCCATCACGGCTGCGCCTATCAGGACTTGCATCCCTAAGAGACCGAGATCTGCGTGGGGTAGGACTTCTGCGAGGACTAGGGCTACGCCGAGCAGGTGAGGCACTGAGACATACAGATGGGATCAGCACTTTTATTTTATATGTAATCGAGATATCATTAAAAACTAAATGCGTAAGGCGCCCCATATACACAGGAAGTATACTAGAGAAACCATCTAGCTAGTAGGGGCAAAAGGCATCCGCACATTATAAGAAGCAAAACATGTCCACAATAATAATAATAATTAATTAAAAATAAAGCAATAATAAAATTAGTTTATACCTATCAATTGATCGACTCCGGCTTCGGCTTTGGCGCTCATCAACATAGCGGCCTCTTACTCGGCCCCTATAGTAATCAGGACTCACACTGCGGCTCCTGCTGCGGCGACGATAATCCCTGTCCCTCCCATACCTGTCACGATCATACCTATCAACACTTCGACTGCGGCTTCGTCTCCTATAATCACGATCACGGTCTCTGTAGTCATCTCGGTGCCTGTAAACATTAATAATCAGTTTTTTACAGAATTGCTTGTGAAGCACAAGGTCACATAACCTTAAAAAAAAAAATCAACATCAACCTTCTTGCCATCCAGAAAAGAAAAGTCTGGTAAAAGCACACCACGATGCTAACATCAGGAGATGATTTCACAGTAAAGATGAAAACAAATTTCACTGATGAATTGTCAACATAAGTGCATAACTAATTAAGCTGATTTCTGACATACCACAAAACTAAGAGTTCTAACAAAATATATGGCAATGCTACCAAACCCACTCCCAATGTCCAACTCCTACTCCTGGTCCCCATAGAAGCATCTTTGGGGTTAAAAAACAAGCTGTAACAAAGGAGGCTTCTACTCAACTAGAGATGTAAAACTAATCAACTACAACAGATTAACATGAGTGCTAAATTGGCTTTAAACACAGATAAACAGCGAAAAAAGTCATGCCGCTAACCGATGTTCAGACATGGCTTTATTGATCAACCAAGCTCCAGCAACATGCTAGGCATCTCATTAATTTTGTAGTAACAGTCTCAAAGCATGACTTCAAAAAACATTGTTGACTATCCATTAGTACCAACGAAAGGCCAACCAAACTCCTTGTGGACCTAGACATGCTGTATTTAATTAAGAAAATGAACACAGTATGGATATCAATCGAGATCACATAGTGCCAAAAGCCATGGTTGAGAGAGGACAAATCTGGAAAACCTGCCCACACTTTATTATATGGCAGGCTTTCCAGTCAGAAACTAGTGAATTTAGTGTTTGGATTTGTAGAGAAACATGATTAGGCTGTGTTTGTTTCGGAATAAAACATTTTTTTGGAAAACATTTTTTTCTATTTATCTATGGTGCGGATAAAAATATTGGTCAACAAAAAATGATTTCCAGGTCAACAGCAAATTTTTCCACAAGGGAGAAAATGGTTTTTGCCTCTTGAGAGGCGTAAGACATTTTTCAAAGCTTTGTCTCCCCCTCTCCCCCACACCCGCTCCCCAAATCGCAATACCACTCACCTTTGCAGAGGAACCTATCTGCCCTCCTCCCCCCTCCAGACGCCAATCCCCCTCCCTCTTGCCTGTCATTTCCCTACCCTATCCCAACCCTAACCCCAACAGAGGAACCCAGCCGCCCTCATCCCCCTTGCGTCACAAACCCCACCCTTCCTAGCTACCCCCATCCTCCTCCCCCCGCCCCATATCTGTGGGTTTTTGTGAGTTTTTTTTTTTCTTTAAATTGTTGGTGGTGGTATTTATCATTGTCTAGCAACTTTGAATGGTTTCTGTTTGATTTCCAATTGCAGTACAAAAGAAATTTGCTTACTAACCAAACAATTGGAAAAACAAAAAAACAAAAAAAAATTGATATTATCTTCAAGATCTCAACCAAACAATGAAAAAATAAAAATTATTTTCCTGAAAATATTTTCTCTCAGAAATCGTTTTACATCGAAACAAACGCTGCATTAGCATTTGTAATTGGTTGATGTTTAAATTATTGAATCTAGTAGGTTTGACGAGCTATTTTGGCTTAAGAGTATAGAAAATCTAAGACAAATTGACTTTTTTTAATAAGTAGACGCAATTTATTAAAAGGCGCAAGCCAAGTACACAAAAAGTACAACAAATTGATTTTTAATAAACAGCAAGTGATGACCAGGATGGAGAGGCAGATTTAAAAACAGAAAAAGGATTGGGGGTTTTTAAGCTCTGTAAAATCCATATTTCACATGCTCAATAAGACTAGATTTTCGAACAGCCCATATCTACAACATTCATCTCAGGCTATAAGGGGTAATTTCCAGGCAAAGAACATCTATCAGGCAAACACCAGGCATCTAAGTCCAGCCTTTCCCTGGCAGAAGGCAACAAAAGGTCATCAAATCCCAGTTCTTCTACACATCCTGACTTACTATACAATAAAAGATTTTTATATGCCTTGGATAAGCTAGACACACAAAAAAATGTTAGGGAAAAGGTCGTTTAGTATCATCAATCCAAGAGATCATTCTGCCCAATTAGCAACTCTTAATATATGACAATGTGACAGTCCATGCGCTTTACACGTAAATATTCACTTTCCTATGCATCTCAAAACACCAAAAAGTCCAGAATGCAGATACAAAAGGCTTTCTTTTTCTCCCTTACATGAGATTTGACCACCATCAAGGTTTTGCTAAAAATAATCAAGCTATCAGAAAATATATGAGCATATTACAAGATTGAGATTTAAACAACACAGAAACCAAAATAATTATGCTCCAAAAAGTGTTCAAAAAAGACAAGGAAAAAGAAACAAAAGGTTACCTTCTCCGAGGACTGCGACTTCTTGACTTCGATTCGATAATCCTCCCTTTGTCACTGTAAAACAAACAATTAGAAGACCCAACATCAAAGAAATCCTGGATTCTGATATATATGTGCAACAACTACATACATTGTTTAAATTTTTTTTTTTTTTTTTTTAAAAAAAACAACATTCAAGTATAATCTACAGAAAAGAATCAAACGATTGTCATATTGAAGTGTGCAATTCAATTAAGGAAAACAACTTAGAGGCTTAATCACAAAATACTACAACATCCATGACCAATGCGAACTTAATACTTCAACCTATATGCACCCATTTAGCCAAGGAATGCATTGCCCCAGAAGATTTTAAGGCACTTGGTCAAAAACTGAAGAAAAATAATTTCATTTAAGAATTCTATAGAAATAGCATCATTAGTAGCAGATAACATTATGTGAAATGCAACTATAATAGTCCTATAGACAAAGGTTGGTTTGGTAGATAATATGGATATCATCGATATATCTGGCATGATGTAATTTGTAACTAGAAATTCAACCCTATGACAAACACTACCAGCAAAAATGCACAATTATAACAATGCACACCAGTTCAAGCATAATTTTAGAACTTACATCCGCTCTGCATTTGGCCCATATTTTGCAAACTGAACTGTTATCTCTCGACCATCAACAACTTTTCCTAACAAAGAGAAAGTGAAAATCAAAATTGCCAAAGCAGCCAGCAATCAATTACCATATTGAAGAGATATGATATAAAAAAATTGCTTTCCATAAGAATAAACATTGAGAGAGAGAGAGAGAGAGAGAGAGAGCACTACCATCTAGCCTTTCCACTGCTTTCTGTGCCTCATCAGCGTATTTGTACCGCACAAATGCAAAGCCCCTTGAGTCGCCAGTCCTAAACCATGAAAGATATGGTATGAAAATCACAAATAGCCAAAAGGTCAAAATTAAGCTAAACTCTCCGGAGGACAAGCAGAAATAAAGCACTATTTGCCTCCTAAGAAACTGCTAGGAAAACAAATTAGAACTTTTTCATATAGGGCCTGCTAAACTAAACCCACATCTGCTTTACAGAGCTGATTAATCAATATTTGCCAGACCCAAAGGAAATCAAACAACAGAAAGCAGAGCAAAAATGCAAACAAAAATTTAAAAAAACAAAGCTAACAAACTAATATTCTTTTTGAACGTAGAATAAGAGACATTCATTTCCCGCAAAAGGAAAATTACTTTCCTTCGAATTTAAAAATAAAAATACACCAACAAAAAATGAATCAAATTATTTCCTCCAATTTTCCCCGCAGCCAAACAGAATGTTAGAAAAAGAAAAGGCGCTGCTATACCTCCGATTCCTGGGGATGAAGATATCCACGACCTTGCCGTACTTATCAAAATACGGGAATAGATCATCCGCAGTCGTACCTAAAATCCACACCCAAACAGGAAAACATGAACAACAACGACAAGATCCAACACAACACTCAATAAACACAGATTTTTCTACAACCTCCAACCAAAAAAAAAAAATCTTCTAGAGAGAGAGAGAGAGAGAGAGAGAGATGGGAATTACGGAAGGTAATGTTGAGGACGAGGAGAGAGTACGTGTCTGCGATGTCCGGAGGGCCCGTCCGTCCGAAGTGCGACATGTTTGGCTCAGAGAGAGAGAGCTTGGATTTGGGTTAGGGTTTGTGGTGGGGAATAAGGCTGAGGAGGGAACTTTCTTGAAGAGTTTGGGTGGTCTGGGTTGTGCATTTGAGATTGTTGGGAGATTCGGCACTTTAATTACGAGGGCTGCCATTTTGTTTTCCTTTCCCTTTTATTTTATTTTTTATTTTTATCTATTTCATAATACAAAAGGTGAAAGAATTTTTTTTTTTTTTTTTTTTGAAGATTTATAAAAATTTCATCTGTCTCTTAGCATATGAAAAACACATATTTTTTTATAAATAAATTTCTTTCAATTCTTTCTATACTATTAAAAAAACATGTCCCCTCTAAGTATTATTTTTTTGCAATATTTTTTAATGTTTCAATTTTTAAAATATTTTTTTAATTTACCACTAAAATTATCATCTAGCTCTCTAAATTTATTTTATATTTTAACTAAAAATTCATATTTTTCTATTTTAGTTATTCACTTTTTCAAAATACCTACATTCAGTTTCTCAAATTAGGGATCTACTTTTTCACTTTTTTATTTAAATATTATTTTTTTAATGATTTTTTTTATTATTGTGAGGAGAGAGAATATCACCATTTTTTTTTTTTTTTTTTTAAGATTTAGGGAGTAGGAGCATTGTTCATGCTCTTCAAATTTTTCAGCCAAAAAGGGAGGCTGCTGAAGAGTCAAAAAAGTGCATTTTAACATTTTGGCTTCCCAAACTAGGGATTTCTCTAAAATAGGGAGCTAAAGCATTATCATCTGACTCTTTAAAAGCATTTTCATCTAGCTCCCTATATTTACTCTATATTTTGATGATAAAATCATTTTTTCTTACTTTAACTATCTATTTTTTTTTAAGCACTTACATCTAACTTCCTAAACTAAGAATCCACTTTGACTTTTTCATTTAAATATAATATTTTAATAAAATGAGAAAAGAAAGAAAATGGAGAAAAGTAAAAAGTTAGAGAGATAAATATATTTTATGAGTTTCAAGAAAAATTTGGAGTGAATAGTGCTCCCTACTAGTAGGGAGCATTGGTCACGCTCCTTATTTTTTTCTTCAAAGTAGAGAGCCGAATGAAAGCTCCAAAATGTTCTAAATGAATTTTGGCTCCCTAAAGTATGAAAATAAGGACTCGGATGAGAATACTCTAAAATTACTTCAAATTTTGAGGAAAAAATCACATTTTCTTTCTTTAGCAATCCACTTTTTCAAAGTACCTACAATTGGCTCTCCAAACTAATAATCAACTTTTGGCTTTCATTTAAATATGATTTTTTAAGAATTTTTTTTTATTTTTCTTTAACATCCATATATTTGAAAATTTGTATTTTCTTAACGGTCATATTTTTGAAAAATTGTCTTTTCTTAATAAAAATATTTTTTAAAAGAGTAATCAATAAAGATAGGCATCACCTATGTGTCCAATCAAAATTGATATGAGTTTTAAACTTATCATTAGATTTGTAATAAATCATTATTAGATTTTGATTCAATGATAATTTTAAAAGTCACATCAATTTTGGATGAACACAATGGTAACATCTATACTCACTCTTTTGAAAATTTGTCTTTTCATAACAGTTATATTTTTTAAAATTTGCCGGATGGAGGTTCCAAAATGTCCTAAAAGGCATTTTAGCTCCTTACAATAGAGAAATTTCTACTTTAATAAGCCAGATAAGAATGCTTAGAATGTATCCTTTTACTATCCAAACCCCTCTATTTTGGCTTTTGATTTTTGTTTTTGAATTTTTAATTTTATGAATGTTATTTTTGTTATTTTATGTTGCAAATCGAACCTTGCAACCCAATGATAAAATTTGGGGATATTGCAACAATTATGGTAGATAGAGAATAGTAAATGTAGTTTAACCCTTGAATGTTTGCTTTACTTTTTTAGGCCGATCAAAATTGGCTTTGTGAGAAGAAGTCAAAGATTAAATACATTCACATTCAGCTCAACAAATATTTTTAAAAAAAAAATATTTTTTTTAAAAAAATATTTTTTTATTTTAGCTACCACTTTTTCAAAGCACCTTCGACAACAACTCAATATTTTAACTATTAACCTTTACTATTCTGAGTAATTCTAGCTGGCTCTCAAGTGTCCCTCTTCTCTGACGTGGCATGCTGCCACGTCTTGACTTAAAAAAAAATATATATATATTTAAAAACCAGCGTTTAAACCGTATCCTCTGTATTCTTTTTCCCCAAAATTTCAAAATCTCTGATCCCTCAAATCTCTCTTCCCTCCATCTTCATCTTCTCCCTCTTCTCACCGGCCGCCACCTACCGGCAACTAGAAGCACCGCCGACAAGGAGATACTACCGTCATCGAGGAACCCACGAGCTCGTACCTCTCCCACCGTCGTTGAGGAGTTCAATCCCGGAGCAACCCACCAACTCCGGCCTCTCCCACCGTTTTCCTCCCTCTCCGGTCCTACTCGGGCTTCCGACCGACGATCCGTGCCACCAAAAGAGGTGTTTGGGTTTTGTATTTTTGTTCTTGTTGGTTTTATTTGGGTTTTAGTCACATAGAGGCAGCCACATCTCATCATCTCCCCCACACACGAGGATACCTTTAGATAGTTGGTGAACCGTGAAGTCTTATGTTTTTTCACGTTTTTTGCTTGCAGGGCCTGTAATCGTAGATGTGGTGGCTGGTATTTGAGATGTCGGTTTGTTGTTTTTGCTAGGCAAGTGTTTGATGGAATGCCGAAGTGGGTATGTGCAATCAAATAGGGGCTTAATGTTGCATGGGATTTGTTTGTGAAAATGCCTGCTAGACAGTAGAGACTTCTCCTGGAATTCAACGATTGGAGGGTGCGTAAAGCATGGCAAGATGGAAGATGATGTTGGTTGGGCAAATAGGAGATATGGGTATGCCAAAATAGACAGAATTGATGATGTTGCTAGAAGTTCATTTGATAGAATGTCAAAAAGAGATGGTATTGCGTAAGAGTAATTACTCTGCTTGTAATGCTTTGATGCCTGGCTATGTCCAAAATGGTTATTGCTTGTAATGTTTTACGGGCAAAAATATTGCCATTGAACAATAAAATTAACATAAATTTTTTTTTTGTTATGTATGAACTGTGTGAAGTTTAGGCAATTATTGAGAAGAAGAGAAAGTAGAGTGTGTTTGTAACTGTGGGGGAGAAATTCTCCTGGAGAATATTGTCCCAAGAAAAAAGAAAAGAAAGTGGAGAATTGTGATATTAAGCACCACTAAATTCGGTCATTTCTATCTTCTCTCAACAGTCAATCTTTAAGCCATAAGTAACACTTTCACAAAGCAGAAAAGGAAATAACAAAGAAACAACTAGAGAACAAACACAACAGCACGCACATGTGTGTATATATATATATATATACATGTGCATATATATATATATATATATACATACATAAGTTATATGTTACAAGCATTGCATATGTATTAAACAGGTTGTAATCACAACAATTTTCTTTTTCTCATACCTGCAAGTTTTTGGCTCAAGTTTTATTACTACATATTTTACATACAAACTGGAAGATAGAAATTAAGCTAAAATAATTGAACTTGTAAAATTTCATAGCCCATAATAACGAGGCCAAAGTCATCACGTTTGGCTAGTAATGTATGTTGCTCCTTGGTGTCTGTTGCTCTCCAATTTGATGCACAAAAACATAACAAGAAAGTTCATTCTAATAATGTAAAAAATCAAGACTTTGTTGCTAGATTACATAGCCATAATTACAACTCAAACTATAAATGTATTCATGACATGTAATGTTTACAAAAAATGAAATTCCACAACTACTCTAGTGTTGCTTGTTGTGATTCCACAAAAATGAGTTTCCACAACTTCTACAAAAAATCAGAGTCCACAACTACTCTAGTGTTGCTTGTTGTGATTCTACAAAAAATGGGTTTCCACAGCTTCCACAAAAATTGAGTTTCCACAGCTTCCACAAAAAATGAGATTCCACAGCTATTCTATTGTTGCTTGTTGTGATTTTACAAAAAATGAGTTTCCATAACTTCCTGCTTGCTTTGTTTGCTTGTGACAAGCATTATTATTGTACTCAAGGCATTAAACAGATTTATTTATCAAAACAACTATATAAGATGAGGAAAATACACATTTAATGGTATAGCAACACTAACAAATTTAAGAAACCACCAGTTCTAGAAAAATTAACACTACACAAACTTGTATAATGATCATGTTTCAAAATCCAAGAGGCCCGAGTGTTGAATTATGAGATCCTATAAATTATGACAAAAACATTACACATGGTACATGGCAATAAAGCATCATTTTATGAAGCTCGCTTTTTCTTTCGTAATACATGAGTAATCACACTATTTTGAGTCTCAATTACATTGCCATGCTGGGCCTCAATTACAGAGGGCAACAAAGCTTCATCTGTGTCCAGTTCATCTTCTTGTGTTCCTTGGCAAGTCTTGAATTAAAAAATCATACAAACATGTTATAAGAAGTATTTAAAAAATATTCAAATAAGCATAATTAAACACAAGGAATAAAAGTAACCTTTTTCTTTTTTCTCTTTTGTTTGGGATTTGTGTCCAGTGCATCTTCTTGCGTTCCTTGCAAGTCTTCAATTAAAAAATCATACAAACATGTTATAAAAAGCATTTAAAAAATATTCAAATAAACATAACTAAACACAAGGAACAGAAGCAACCTTTTTCTTTTTTCTCTTTTATTTGGAATTTGTGTCATTCGGTTGATTATTTGTTCCTTGGGACTTCTTATTCACCACTGCTTTTTCTACTTCAGACACCTTCCTTTTTTATGGTGGTTTTCCTTTACTTCTTTTCACGAGAGGACTATGCACCTTACTGCTTTCGACTGCTGTAGGATCAATGGACAAATTACAGGTAGTAGATGCATCACAAAGTGCTTGGGAAGGTGGACTATGTTCACAGCTTGAACTGCTGAATTGCTTCGTTAACAAATGAATATGATTTTTCAGTTTCATGTAATGCTCCACGGTATTTGATGCGATATCTACCAAAACATGCATATCTTTGCACAAGTCGGAATATCTTTCTGCACGAGGGTCGTTACTCAAAGAATCATAACTACTGTTGATAAATTTATATTTTCGCTTCAAATCCTTCCTCCATCGGTTAAGGAAATATTTTTCTGGCAACGATGTAACATCAAGTTTAGTAAGTATAGATATGATATGTTTGCACAAAATTCCTCTTGATTCAAACCAGCAACAACTGCAATTCACTTCACTTGAAGATTCATTGTAGTGAAAAGTAAAACATACTTTTTTCGTGTAGGCATCATTAATTTCTACCCGTTCAGTCACTTGATAGGTACAAATTACACCTTCTCTTTTGATAAGAGAGATACTACAATACATCACCTCTCTAATCTCCTCTTGTACTTCTTTAAACTTTGCAATGGTGTAAAGTTGTTGAAATTTCTTCTCAAACGAAAACCTGCTTACACATGCAATCGTGTCACTAAAATAATTGAAATCAGCAACATTCTCATTCTCAATCTTCTTACGCAAAGCATTATCGTATTGATCCACAAATTCTTTCAATGTGGTTGACGAGTGTACATAACCATCAAAAAAAGCATTCATACTTTCACTGCATTGTATGGTTGTCATTCCAGCCCAAAATACACCTTTCATATATGCTGGTACCCAAAAAGTCCGCTCACTATATAATCCACGCAGCTATGCATTATCCCCTAGATTATAACACTCAAGTAGACTTTGCCAATTTGCATCAAACTCATCACATGTCTGGGATTCATAAACACAACTTCGTAAGGCACTCTTAATGGCATGGTACTGTGAATGTGATCCAATTTTTTCTGCAAGTTTTTTCAATATGTGCCATAAACAAAATCTATGTCGGGCATTTGGGAAAACTTGATTAATTGCATTTTTCATAGCCCTATCTTGATTTGTTATTATTGCATTTGACGATCGGCCATTCATGCAGTTCAACCATGTCTCAAATAACCATATAAATGACTTTGTATCCTCGCTTGATATTAATCCCGCCCCAAAAAGAATTGACTGACCATGATGATTCACTCCAACGAAAGGAGCAAATGGCATTTCATATCTATTAGTCAAAGATGTCGTGTCAAATGTAACAACATCCCCGAAATCTTCATACGATGCCCTACTTCATGCATCAGCCCAAAACACATTTTTCAACCTACAATCATCATCCAAATCCATGGCAAAGTAGAAACTATCATTAATTGCTTGCATTCTTCTGAAATAGCCACAAAGTGCTTTAGCCCCTCCTGTGCTAAGCCGAAGACGCCGTGACTTGGCAATAAAATTACGACAATCTTTTTCTCCAAATGTAAGATTCTCATATCCCCCCGCTTCAACAGCAAGCGAGTTATAACTCTTACTCAAACTTATTCCAGATCCATCATTTATCAAAAGTTGTCTCTTCACAGAAGAATCCAAATTCTTATGGCTTCTAAAATATTTAGCTTTGCCTGAGCTTAAACCATGATTATGGTTAGTAGATACACAAGTCACATACCACTTTGAATCAATTAACTTTGCATTCAAATTGGCTTTACACCCCGTTCTGGTTGTTTGAATAGGCTTACGAAAGGTATTACTTGAGCTAGGTTTTCTACTACCCTGACGAGCACATGTTAGGGTGATGTAACGTGTATACCCACTTATATGCTTTTTTTTATTCTTTTTTACCACCTCAAAACCTTGTTGCTTCGCATAACTCCTATAGTAAAAAAGAAGTTCATCTAAGGAGCTAAATGTCATTCCTTCCTTAGGTTTCTTCACATTTTCAACTCCATCTATGAACTTGAGATTGTACTTGCAATTGTCCTCATTATCTTCTGAATCTACATCATATAAAGTTTCATTTCCGTCTAAATCAAAACAAATAAAAGAAAGTTTAGAGGAAACAACTAAGAATAATAACATTCACTAATATTTGAAGCAAAATTAAAAGAAGAATGAAGTGCCTAACATACCTTTTTGAGGGTCAATTTCGAGGGGTGGAACATTATCAATTGGAAGCTGTGTCAACGAATGATCATCTTTGTACTCATTCCCCAAAACCGATGGCGACAAGTCCATCTAAGAGTTATTATACGAAAAAATATAATTACTTAATATAAATAAAAAAAAGAAAAAGAAAAAAAATGAGCGTCATGACAATTGCCCCAAGCTTTGGGCAACTTCGTATGCTTCTTGCTGTCCTAGTAATACATGACAAGTGTGCTTTCATTACAGTGGCGGAGAGCCATAATCCCATGTTTAGGGGGCGGAACTAAATAAATAAAATGCAATAACAATATAAATTTTTGATTCTTTTTATATATTACGTTTCTATTATGTATTAAAAAAATTGACTATAGTTTTTTGTGTTAATAATGGTAATGGAAACTTCCACTAATAGAGTACTGGTTTAAGTTAAAAAAAAAGTAAGTATCCATATTACCATGAAGATGAAACAGCTCTGCCTAGTAAAGCCTCTTTTTCTTTTTTGTATAATTTTTTAGTATAGGTTAGCAAGCTCTTTTTTTTTTTTTTTTTTTGTGATAGTTTGGTATACCTCTGCCTAGCTTGGAACTGTGGGACTTTGTCCGTGATTGTCCATAAAGCCTTGCATTTATGGACAATCTCATTGGCCAAAGCATGGTAAATGCCCATTAATTTTCATTTCAACAACAATAAATGTATATCATTCTTAAATGCCCTAAAACTGCACCTCATGATTTAAGAGGTAATTAAAGACCGCAAAAGAAGACAGAGATACGGCATATTCCGATTGTGGAAAAACAGAGATATAGCTATTGAACCATGAGTAATTCTTGAACCATTAGCTATTGTATGTAAAAATGATCAATAGATACCTCTGACACGAAAAATCCAAAACAAAACGTGGGGATGGAATTGGGGCCCTCAGACAATATTTCTTCCCGTTTCTGCTTTGGCACCCGTCATGATCATCCACTGCTCTTTGGAAACAAACTTCAGGGTTTAGTCAATGTTACTCCAAAAGGCAAAAAATGATAAGATTCAAATCACTGAAAAATTTTAAAATCATGAATCAAAGCCCACAAAAGTTTGAATCTTTCTAATTTCTTTGTTGATTAAAAAATATGGATGCTGTAGAGAAAGAAGAAGATGGAGGGGTACCTTGTGGCCGGAGATGAAGATGGACGTACTTGGTGGCGGTGGTAGCTGGTGGCCGACGGTAGTTGGTGGGTGGCGGTCGGAGATGGAGATGGAGATGGAGGGAGGAGGGAGGAGGGAGGAGGGAAAGATTTGGGGGGAAAAAGTTTTTGGAGACAAACGTGTGAAGCTTTTCGTGTATGCTACTGAGAGTTGGTTTTGATATATATATATATTTTTTTTAAAAGTCAAGACATGGCAGAGGAGAGGGACAGGGGAGGGACACTTGAGCGCCGGCTAGAATTACTCTACTATTCTATTTAAAATATCATTTATTTATTTATTTTTACTATTCCAAAGAAAAGAGAATCAAATTGATTTTTTTTATTAATATAAATTATGCATTGTTGAGTTACAGTGCTCAGCAAATTAGCACTATAGCAGCTCGGCAAATTCTTAACTATTTTGACTAACCGAATGTATAGCTTTTTTATAAAAAAAAAAAATTGTTACATAACTAAACCAAAATAACCTTTTAACTATTTTGACTAGCCTAATATAAGTGCTCTAAGGCTTGATGGCTTAATAGGATCCTCCAGGCTCTAGATCTTGTGTTGTTGCTTCCAAACTCGACACTTGAATAGAAAAAGCTATTACCAAGCTTGAAAAATGTACATCCTCGTAGGGGTGGTGAGATTCCACGCGTTAGTTAGAGAGACATAGGGGAGTATAGAATTTCATAACAAAGTGAAGAAATGAAAGCATAGAAAGAAAGACACATAAATTACGTAGTTCTGTCTATGACTTACATTATAAGTTAAAGTCTTATAGGCTACATCTTTTATCTTATTAATTTGATTATGTACAAGGCTTTATTTATAAAGCTTTATACATAAAACGATTTGAATAATTTCAAATACAATCCAATTCCTTAAATTATGATAACTAAATTTATTAATTTAAGGTAATCAAATCATCATTTATTATAAAAAAAAAAATTTATATTCTTATGAGGGAGGACAACCAACAAGGTGGGAAGGATTGCTCCTTCGTATTCTCCTTACTATCCTTGTTGATCAGAATAGGAAAAAAGAGCTGAAAAAATAATCTTTCAGCTAAGATAATGAAGGTGGAAAG
This sequence comes from Betula pendula, assembly GCA_900184695.1. Taxonomy (NCBI): domain Eukaryota; kingdom Viridiplantae; phylum Streptophyta; class Magnoliopsida; order Fagales; family Betulaceae; genus Betula; species Betula pendula. The sequence goes on along the minus strand of FXXK01000048.1, from coordinate 110,791 downwards.
GAATTTGAAATCACTACCAATAAGTACTGGACACGAGGGGAGAGGAGGATACATTACAGGTGAACTTACAGCTTTTTAAGAGATTAGAAAAAGGATGAAACAATTGGTAAGGAGGTAATTTTCTAGTTTTATATATATAGATAGGTTAATAGTATATTATTTATTAATTGTAGTTTATGTGACTTGCTACACCAGGATTTCATGGTCAATTTTCACGACATTAAATGTGCGAGGGATAAATCATTAAAATTAGAAAGCATATGGACTAAATTGACACTCAAATTAAATTAAAACGGTACTATTCATTAAAACCCTCCTTTTTACGAGGAGAAGAAATGTTTACATACTCTTCACACTACCACCTAATTGATAATGTCTTTCAAACTTTTAATTGGGACAAATTTCTCTCCAAACTATCAATAAATTGTCAATGTATTTTTAAGGGCTAACAATAAATAAAACTGACCTTAATTTTTTTTTCTTTAATATGACAAAAATATTCTTAATTTTTTTTTTTAAAAAAAGCACCCTCCTCCTACTGCCAAAAAGTCCAACCAATTCGCCGTCCTCTTCAGTGCTTCATGAATCCTAGCCAGCATATCAAGTAAAGAATAACTTCTAGGGATTGGCATAAATCAAGTCTTTTATGCCTTTCAATAAAACAATGACACATAAACTTGATAAACTAAACATAATAAACTCGAAAACACCAAATTTTTCCCTACCATCTTCAACCCATACACAAAATACTAATCCCCATTCAAGACAAAATCTCTAATCCCACAATCGAACGCCACCCCAGCTTCATAATGTTCACGATTTTTAGGCTCATGCACATAAAGAACATACTAGTCCAGACAAAGAGTACAACTTGGTCTTCTTGGTGACTTCCATTATTCCATAGAACTTCTTGGCGACCTTTAGAAGGATGATAATGGCGTTATTAAAAGAGAGAGAGAGAGAGAGAGAGAGAGAGAGAGAGAGAGACGTGGTGGTGCAAATGGTATTCCCCCCATCGGAGGGGCGGGTAGGTGAATTCTGAGTCTCTGCAAGATCGAGCAAACTCCCTTGAAAGCGGTGTAAAACTTGCATAAGGTGTTGGGGTGTCTCCACCAATGTTAGGAAGATGGAAAACTCGCGCCCCTTTACCATAGAGCCAACCGCACATTTTACGTCTAAAATCAACATACGAGATATTTAATATGTTTAACTGTCGGTTGAAGTTTTTCCTAAATAAGAAATTATGACTTTTCACATGTGCCCCTTCAACATCTATAAATATAACATTCATCCATTGATTTTATGATTCAGTTTTCATTCTCAATTTTAGAAGTTCACAAGTGAAATTGTGGAAATTCTCTAGAATTGCTATATGTAGAATTTATAAGCTTTGTCGTATTCTGGAGACGATTTGCTAGCAACCTAGTAACAACTTATTTTCGAGTAAGGGCAAATATTGTCTTAAAGATAGCGATTTTACGCGCATAAAAGCTATCTTTTTGTTTTTAATTCTTGTTGCTTCTCACATAATATTTTTCCTAACAATTTCGGTGTTTGTTTTTTTATTCTTCTTTTGCATCACATTATTTTCCTAACAGTGTTTTCACTTGGAAGTACTTTATACCATGACAAGGTAACTAGATTGCTTGAGCCAGCTTGATTATCTGAAAGTTTTGTATACAACTTTTTTACTTGAAAGGCCAATAGAAATTGCTCATAGTTCAAGGTGCATTTTGAAGTTTGAGAAAATAATATTTAAATAGATCAGCCAATCAGCTAGTAAACTTAAAATTAATTTATTTCCCACTTGGCATTTGGCCAAAAAAAAAAAAGAAGGGAGCTAGAAAATCTTTTTCCTGTAATATGGCCACAAACTTTGGGCAGCAATTAGTTATTTTATCACATGTTAGAAACTTTATGGCCATTAGAATTCAATGGAGCATTTAGTGGTAGGATAGATTGACACAGAATTCGGCTTAGGTCCAATTCCAATTAAAATTAGACACATTAAAATGGAGACATGTTTTATAATATGAACAAAAAATATGTTTCCCAATCTTAACACATTAAAACATGGCAGATTTCTTCAGAGCTAAGTTTTTGTTTATCAGCCCAAAAGGGAAGCATGCCTGATAAGAGCTCCTTAACTCGGAGTAAACCTCTCCCATCTCTCCGTACCTTTTTCTGCTTTAATTCGTTTCTTTGTTTGTTTGCATTGTTTTTTAAGACACCTTTTGAAGATATGTCTAAATTTTTCAAAGTTGCCCATGTGGCTTAGAAAAAAGAAAAAGAAAAAAAAAGTTGCCCATATGTCTAAATTGTTATGGATAGAGAACTTAATCAGAAAGCTAGCTCCGGTGTTGCCTATCATTAAACATCTAGTATTAATTTGAACAAATAAGATACTAGGGCTATTATAGTTTTTTATTATAAAACGACGTGACTGTTCATATGTTATTTATCATATCAGTTACCAAAATATGGATTGTCCTGTGACAATTAATATAACACTCATTTTTATAAAATGTAAACTATGAAGTGAGGAGCATCGATCCACAATGGTTTATGTTTTTAAATTTTTATGTAAAATTGCTAACTAAATTCCTAAAAAATATATTCATTCGTTTCTTTAAACCAAATGCATTTTGTATTTTATCTACCTTGCTTATCCAAATATAGGGAAATACTACAAATAAATGCATAATTTTTTAATGATCTTTTCTCTCTCTCTCTCTCTCCCTCTCTTTCTTTATATATTCATTTCTTTCCCTCTCTTTCTTTTTCTTTCATCAAAAAAGAACAAGTATATGTTTGAAAAATGAAATAAAATAAAGAATATGAAAGGATATTTGAAAAGGCATTAATTAAAATCGAAATAATAGCTTTTTTTTTTTTTTTAAGTGGAAATAATAGCTTTTGATTAGCTATTTTAGATAAAAATGTAAATAATCCATTGTGAATGCTAGCTCTAAAGAAATTAGAATAAAAATTATAATATTCCAAGCATTTTCCTAATTAATTACAATTATCTTGGCCTAATTACAGTTATATTAACCATATTAAAAACTGACTTAGAAAAAAGAAAAAAAAAAAACCATATTAAAACCACAGGTTGACAACAATACAATGGTTGCCATCCATTGTTTCTTATTTGGGATGCTTGGTGTCCAACCCAAGCATCCAACTCCCCCTATGTTTTTCAAAAAAAAAAAAAAAAAAAAATTAAAATTTTTTAATATACTTGAGTTGGATGGGAGTTGTATGAGAAGGTTGAAAAAGTAGACTTTTTCTTTATATTTTCTTATTGTCAATCATGGTTGTCATATGATGAATAGGATCAATGGATCGATCGATGACCGAAACTTCTAATTAAAAAGAATATATATATGCAAACATATAGCTATTTGTAGAAATCTTATTAAATTTTCGTTATAATTTTCACATTAATTATTTACTTTAAAAAATAATATTTCTTCTATTCTTTGTCTTTTTAGAATATAACATAATAATATATATTTTTTGATTTACGTTACTTATCAAAATAAATAAATATCTAACTCTGAAAACTAGGGATATTTATTTTAAAACATTAATTAAATCTTTTACTTTTTGTTAATACATTTAGCAACAACATTATTGACTATAAATGTAGAATTTAAGATTCTTTTACTCGAGAGTAGGGGTGTAAACGAACAGAGCTACTCGTGAACATATTCGGGATCGGCTCGACTAAGCTCGATTCGTGCTCGAATCGGTTATTATATGAGCTGTTCGTGAACACAAAAATAGGCTCGATTATTAAACGATACAAACTCGTATAAACTCGGCTCGACTCGGTTAATGTTCGTGAACAAACTCGTATAAGGCTCGACTCGTCCGTTCGGGCTCGATTCGTATATATTTATTAATATATACCATATATTAATATATATGTATATATGTTTTAATATATATATATATTATTATATATTATATATACATACGAGTATAATTATCATGATTACTTAATGAATAATATCAACACTTAATTATATGATTCATATGATCTAATGAGTATAATTATCATAGATAATCTCATAAGTATATGATAAGTTTTTTTTTAATTCCAATATATATATATATATATAAATTAATTAAGTTATAATATAAATTATAACCATATAAATTACATAATGTATAAGTATACAAATTTATACTAATAAAAAAAATTAAGTTATAGTCTTCTAGATACTCAAATAGTTAGATACAATGTATATTATAAAGTATGCATGTAATGTAATGATGTATATTATTACAACATGTCTACAATAAATAATAGTATAATAACTAGTTAAAACATATATACTAACTACTATTCATAATTTTACAAACTAACATATGTAATTAATAATTACATGCGATTATGCTAGTGATACGATGTTAGTAAATAATACACTAAGTACTATTGTCAATTTTACAAACTTAATATATGTTATCATAACTATTAACTAATATATTAATGTTAGTTAACATAGTATCATTACTTCATTAGCATGAATCATGATGATTAACTTCAAAATACTTATTAAATAATAGTTTGTATCGTTTAATAATTTTACGGTTTTACCTGCCTAAATAACATTAGCCCATTTATAGTTAGTTATAAGTAGTTTGAAGTTAGTCATTAATTATTATATAATATGTATTATGTATATGTTAATATGTTAGTGTGTAACATATATAAAGATGTTAAGTTACTATGCTAATGCTAGAATTGTAGTATATTGTGTGTGAGTTGTAACATCAAATATGTTAGCATTGGAAATTTGAAAATTTAGAATCAATAATAGTTTTCTTATATTCACAATTTAAGTATTATTATTATAATTTATATCAAATGATCATATTTCGATTATATGAACATATCATATGATTTAACTTATAAGCATTATCATTATATACTTTATAATATATTAATACTTTAGATAAATATGATTCATAAGTATCATATGATTTAAATATTATCATTAAATATTTAAGAATTATAATAATTATAACTCATAAAGATCATAAGTATATATAATTACAAATAAAGCTATAAGCCAGTATAAATTATAGCCACATAATGTGACATAACTATAATGAATGTTACATAGTTTAGATAATAACTTGTAATATATATACTAACATATTAAGTTAACTAAGTTACTAACTACTTAAAAAAAATAAAAATAATAATTAACTATGAGTGACAATGAATCTATTATCATATAGGTAGTTAATATTTATTGACTATTTTTACAATTGTCTATCAATATAGCTTATATTATCATATAAGTTCGTTAGATCACATGATCTAAAAATACAAGTTCACATAATTAAGCTATGAATATTAAATAATTAAGTTACAAGCATAGTTACATAATCATGTTTATATAATTATATTTATAACTTAATTTGTAATAGTATAATTACATATTATATTAATTCATATATAATATATATTAATATATACTAACTCAGTAGTTACTAGTTAGTACTACACTAGTACACTACTACTAATCTACTATATAGTACTAGTTTATATAAGATTAAGAGTATTAGTTTACTATGTAGTCTATGTTAATACAATAATACCTAACTTAATTAAAATATCTATATAATTTATAGTTAGTAACTTAGTTATAAAGTTAGTTAATATAATAATATGCAATATGCTATATAACTTAATGTTATATATTAATAACATATACACATATATATGTTGAATTTTTAAACTTAATAAATAATTAAATCTAATATTAACATATTAATACATTTTAAATTTTTTAACATACAATATAGTCAAAAAATTGCTTAACATACATTTTAAATAATTTACTAACTTAGTCTAATATTAACATATTAATACATTTTAAATTTTTTAACATACAATATAGTCAAAAAATTGCTTAACAAACATTTTAAATAACTTACTAACTTAGTCTAATATTAACATATTAATGCATTTTNAAATTTGTTAACATAATCTATAAAAAAAAAAAAAAATTTGTTAACATACAATATAGTTAAAAAATTGCTTAACATACATTTTAAATAACTTACTAACTTAGTTTAATATTAACATATTAATACATTTTAAATTTTTTAACATACATTTATATAAGATTAGGAGTATTTCTCTACTATGTAGTCTATGTTAATACGTAACTTAATTAACATATCTACATAACTTATAGTTAGTAATTTAGTTAAAAAGTTAGTTAATATAATATGTAATATGGTTTATGGCTCAAAGTTAGTTAATACAATAATTAAATATGTAAATTATATACGTAAGTATGAATTCACATCAATCGTATGATATAATGACAATTCTGAAACTTAATTATATTATTCATATATAATGACAATGTGATTTATATAATTTCAAATTAAGTGATTAGGATTCGAATTACCAATGTGTTAATTATGAGTAATGCTATAAGTTCCTCTTGTGTCCCTCAAAGAATGATGTATTAAATTTTGATCAAATAGTGATTTTAAAAGCCACCTCATTTTTTGAGAGACACAAGAAAGACACAAAATGAACCTCTATAATTACTCGTTAATTATTGTCACAAATTAAGTATTATATAATATATTACTTATAATATATTTATATGTTATAAATTATAAGTATATTCAATAATTTATTTTAGATCATATGATCTAATGACAATTCAAATATTTAATCATATTATTTATATGTAATGACAATGTGATCCGTATAATCCCAAATTAAGCGATTATCATTTTAATCAACATTGTGTTTCTTATAAGAACAATGCTTGTGCAACTACTCTATGTCATTTTCAAAGTCTTTTATGATATACATGAACTAATTTTTTCATTTTTTTAACAAAAGCTGGGGCCCACTTACTCTTCACAAAAAATAAAAAAAGCTAGTTCATGTGTACAACAGTGNTAAAAATGAATGAAAGACATGGAGTAGATGCACAAGTATTACTCTTCTTATAATCACAAATTGAGTATTATCACTAGATACATATGACCATATGATCATGTAATAACATAGTATTATACCATATGATTATATAATCATATTATCTAATAATTAAGTATCTAATGATCGTTTAATCAACAATTTAAATATTTAATCATATACAATGTGATTCATATAATCCTAAAATGATTTTTTTTTTTTGAAAATTATATTTCTCCTAATTGCATCATCTTTCTCACTTTTGAATTTTTTTAATCTCAAGACAAAACCAAAAGGCAAAAAAAGTTTGTCTTTAGACTTTAATGAAACAATTTAAGTTTATTTTAAAAATTCGATTGCATTAAATTTCACTCAAATTTCTCTCAAAATTTCCTTATAAACGGCTAACTCTTAGTTTTGCAAAAATCTCCCCTAAAAAAGTCACAATTCTAAGGCATTAATATTTTGAAAAAATATTTTTAATTTATTTCAAAAATTACATTAATTAAAGACCTAAAGCTAAAATCCTATTATTTTAATACATTAACACATTCCCTTAAAGAATGAGCATATTGCTCTTTCTTGAAAATTTTATGAATGATCGAATCAAAACATTCCCTTTTAAAAATTTCGCATTAATTAAGAATATCAAATATAAATTTGGTATTATTGATTTTAAAATATTATTTGATATTAAATTAGAATGTTAAAATTATAAAGGATCTTATAAATGTAAATATGTAAATAAGATTGGCCAAATCCACTTAATAAACTAAGCTTTTATTATTTCAAATTTGCATTTAAAGCTTTTATAATCAAACTTTCATTGAAAATAAATATTTTTTTTTGAAAATTATATTTTTGCTAGTTGCATGATTTTTCTCATTTTTGAATTTTTTAAATATCAATACAAAACCTAAAGAGAAATAAAATTTCTTTTAGGTCCCGTTTGATTTGCAAAATAGAGCTCTGGAATGTAATGGCTATTCCATAGCCATTTTGAACATAGTCATTATTGATATTGGTAAGGAACAATTCTTCTAAAAATAAAGGAAATATATATTCTTTGAGGTATTGATAAATTTTCTTAAAAATAATTATTTATTTTATTTCTTTACTTATATATTATAATTATAATAATATATGAATATATACATATATATATGTTTTTTTAAATTAAAAAAAAACGTTTAGTTTCAGTGGGTGGCCGACCACCCATTGGGGTGGTCGGCCACCACCGTAGAGACACGGGGTGGTCGCCACCCCCCGGCGACCCTCGTCGTGGTCGCGGGGTGTGGTGCGACCACCTCTGGTGTATTTTGGGGTGGCTTGTGGCCACCCCCGAGATGAGCTAACGGGGGCTTGGCCACCACCCAGATGAGCATCGGGGGTGGCCTGGCCACACCGATGAGCATCGGGGTGGCCGGCGACCACCCAGGCGCGGCTTGCGAGGTGGCCACGGCCAACCCCAGCGCTTCATCGGGGTGCCCGGGGGTGGTTCTTGGCCACCCCGATGCTTCGGGGGTGGTCGCTACCACCCTTGAGTCCATACGGGGTCCACCACGATGGTCTCCGGAGGTGGTGCGCCACCCATGGACTTCTGCAGTGGGTGGCGACACCCAGTGGGGTGGTGCGGCCACCCACTGTCTCGTTCTATTCAATTTTTGTTTTTTTTTAAATAATTGAATCCGGCTGTCTGACTTAAAATAAAAAAAAGAAATGAAAAACACCCAAAACGGTGCGTTTTGGCCAAGGAAAAAATCTAAGCAGATAAGAGGATTTTTGTGTGGCTTTCCAAAGTCTGACTAACGCACGTTTTCCCATTTTCTGATTTCTCCCATTCCAAAGCTGCATCCCTGCCATTGGATCTCCTAAAACGATCTCAGCCCTTCAAACAATTATAACCCTATTAACAGATTCAGCACTCTTCCTTTTTTCATTGAATCACTGCGTCTCTTTTTGTTCATGTTCTCTCAAAGCACACGCTTCCCTCTCTCACATTCACCTCTTGAGGCTGTCATGACAATCTCATGGAGTCTTGCTCGACGGCTTCGTTCTTCGCAACCTCCTGCAAGACAAAAATTTTCTTCACTCCATTTTTCTTTTCTCACGCGTGAGATTTTTTCTTCATTTTCTTTTCTCAGTGGTTCTCGAAACAACATACAAAGTTGTCGTTCTCAACCGTTCCGGGGGCTGCTGTCTTCAGCCTTCCGGCACGGGCTGTAACGTGTTGGAAAGAGAGATTCCAAGGCTGAGTTTGCTTTTTAGCTTAATCGAACCGAGCTCGAGCCGAAGGCTCGAACTCGAGTTCGGCCAAAAAACTCGATCGCGCGAGCTCGATCTCGCACAAGGATCCTACCTTGGCGAACCGAGCTCGAACAGAAATCTATGGCTCGGCTGAAACTCGAGCTCGAGCTCGGGTTCGAAAAAAAAACAAACGAGCCGATTCCGAGCAAGTGGTACTCGCTCAGAATCGGCTCGTATACACCCCTACTCGAGAGGTCGTTATTCCATCTCCACTACAGTCTACAGGTGTGAATGATCCAAACCCCATGCGTCGTAGGTACATTTAGTGCCCAAGTGGTTCAGTTCATCCGGACCGTGTATCTCTCGTGGCCCACATCTTGGAACACTTTGGTTTGGGGCCCACGAGTCATCATAGTACGAGAATGGCGACCCCTCGACTTTCCTTTCAAACTTCTTTTCCTCTCAAAGTCCTCTCTGTCTTCCATCTTCACTTCTGCTGGAAATTCAAGCCAAACATGAGTCTACTGGGTTTTCTCAAATTTGCGCTGAATTTCCTTGACCTTCTTGCATGGTATGCATTTTCTCATGACCAACCGATCAAAAAAGAAAATTTAATTTCTTAGAAATTTTCGTTTTATGATAATCAAGATAGTAAAGTTTTTGTTTAGAATGTCTAAGTAGTCTCTGCCTTTTGTTTGTGCTTTACTTGCAGGCCGCTCTTTGCTTTGGGGTATCCTCTGTAAGTCTCTCTCTGCCTTTTGTTTCTTCTGGTTGTGTTGAATAACTTTAAACAACATATATATTCCCTTAATTAACAGATGTGCTTCGATCCGAGCAATTGAGAATAATTCAGATTCGGAAACTCAGAAGTTGGTCACATATTGGATTTCCTTCTCTTTGGTTTCACTCTTTGAGCATTCTTTCGTGAACCTCCTTCAATGGTAACTCTATTTGTTAATGGGTGACTTTTCTTTATGTGTGTTTGCAAATACATGTGTATGGTATGTCTTGCTTATATTTTGCATTTATCCATTTTAATTGTCAGGATACAGTTCTGGCCTTATATTAAGTTAATGATCATCTGTTGGCTGCTTATACCTTACTTTGATGGTGCATTTTACGTCTATAATGACTTTGTTCGTCCATGCCTCTTACTTGACCCACAAGTTATTGTTGTTGAATTCAATAAGTGGAGGGTGCTCTTATGGAAGAGAGATCACTTTCTAGCTGAGGCAGAAAGATATATCAAAGGGAATGGACCTGAAGCTCTCGAAAAACTCATCGATAAAGAGGTATGGAGTATATGGTAATTAAGTTTGTCACTCTGTTATATCAAACTTTTTCATAATCTGTTTAGTTTTAAATCAGTTTTCTGCATTAGATATGATAATTGGATGGCATAGGGCTAGTACACAAAGTTTCATTTTTTCCTATTGTAGTTGTATTTTATTTCTTTAAGATCTCATTGCTTTTAAGGCATGGACTAATGAGAATCTCTCTCTCTCAACAATTTTACATTTCTCTCTTTTTTTTTTTTTTTTTTCTCCAGTTTAAGACCAAAATGCCTAATGTTGACGTGGATGATATGAAAGCTATTGCAGCTACAGAGAAAAAAGAAGTGGAGTGGGTAAAGCTTTTAATTATTACTGATGCAACAAAAACATTAACTATGATTCTTTGATTATATTCTTATGCCATCGGACCATCGATTGTTGGTTTTAGTTAGATGAGTACAATGATGCATCTAAAAGAGTGTGGGGAGAAATTAGCAATAAAATGTTGACTATTTTTAGCAATCATTCATGGAGTTTGTGTTTTACAAAAATAAGTTGAGATTTGCTTGTTGAAGAAGAGAAGATGCAAAGAATGTTCTTATGAGAAATACACAATTTTATTTACTTAATTCCTTGAGAGCTAATATCCATTCCTTTTTCTTGGTGCAGTCACCCAACAACAAACTTGAGATTGTGCAGAAAAATAATAAAGTTGTGGAAGTAATAGAGAAGAAGGAAGTGTCAGTAGTCAAGCGGGTAAGGCTTCTTTTTATCTTTAAGTGGAAGTTTATTTTTCAGCTTCATGGAAATTTGTTGTGGAAAACCCAATATTTTTTGAGAAGGATATTAAAATAAGTATATGCATGGGAATAGGTCTTTGAATGCTTAAAATTGTGGGTTAATAACATGGATTTGAGTGGTTAACAATTTTGGAGCATGCTTGGACCGTGTAGGAAACTAAGAGTTCGCAATATTTTTTTATTTGTTTGTTCTTTTTGGTTAAGTCACTAGGGTCCAAGGAGGTGGCAATAAACATAGCTGACTGAAAATTGGCATGACACGTCTATGAGGCTTTAGATGTTAAGAGCAATACCCCAAAGAAATGACTTTTTGTATTATTATTATTATTATTATTATTTTCTTATGATTAAATGGGGGAGAAAAGGGGAGGGAGACTTTTTGTATTATTGATTGGTAATGAGTAGGGCTGACAATTTTTTACACGACCTGAGAATTCAACACGAAATTAGAATATTAGGGTTGAGGAGTCTAACCCGTTTAATTAAATGGGTCGGGTTAGAGTTAACCTATATAGTTTATACACATGCTTTGACATGACCCAAACTCCCCAATTTTTTATATAACTTATAAACTCAATACGAACCCAATACAAAATTAGAGGGTTAGGGTTGAGGGGTTTGACTCGTTTTATTAAATAGGTCGGATTAGGGTTGACCTATATAGTCTTATATTCGTGCCTCAACACGACCTAAACTCGACATGCGAACACGAATTACTACCCCTAGTAATGAGTTGTCATCCTTATCTGCAATTGAACTGTCCATGTTTGTGTTTTAATTAGATATCTCTAAATTGTTGATTATGGATCATAAGTTGCTTTAGTATTTTTTTATGCTTTTTCAACAAATCGGGTGGAAATAACAAAGCAACAATTTTGCTTCTAACGTGTCTTCAATGTATTTACAGATGGTTATAGTAGAGCCTAGCCTCGATCAGACTGATAACAGAACATTAGCCATCAATGAGATTAAAGGACCAGATGTGGTAGTTGCAGCAGCCAGAGAACTTCCTAAAATACCCACCAAAAGTGAAAAAACCTTGAATATATGTCAAGTAACCATTGAAAGTGAAAAAAACAAGGCTAGTTATGAGGCACCGGAAGCAAACTCGCCAAACATTGTCAATTTTGAGTCTTTTTTAACGGTATTGGATCCAAGTGAAAAGATAACTTATCAACCAATTGAGAAACCACAAGAGATTGAATCCACCAATGGATTGAAATGGCAAGGCCAGCCAAAGAGATATGATTGGCCCCAAAAACAGGTGCCAAAAAAGAGTGTGTCAAACATTGGATTGAAACATAAGATTTTCCTTACCGATGAGAAAAAAACACAAGGCTGGCAAAAGAATGCGAAGAAAGAAGCTATTGGTGTGAACAAAAACACTTTCAATTACTGCAACATCTGTAATATACGTTGCAGCGGAAAGGGCAACTTAGTTTCTCACTTTAAAGGGAAAAAACACTTGGCTAAGGTTCAAGTTATTTATGGATGTGGTGATGTTGGTGATTCAAGTAAATCTGGAAATAACATCTGTGGTCATGATCAAGATATGGATTGGGATGCACCACCAGTAGTTTGTGGTAACGGCTGGGACTGGGAGCCTGCATCACCAGTAGTTTCTGGTCACGGTTGGGATTGGGAGCCTGCACCACCTGTAGTTTGTGGTCATAGGGAGCCTGCACCACCAGTAGTTTCTGGTCACAGGGAGCCTGCACCACCAGTAGTTTCTGGTCACGATTGGGATTGGGAGCCTGCACCACCAGTAGTTTCTGGTCACGGCTGGGGTTGGGACTGAGAGGATTTAGACCCTTAGTTTTCAAAAGTTTGTAGGAATATTTGTGTCCTAGCAAACTATTTAACACCACCAGTATCTTTTTTTCTTTTTTCACCAAGACTCGGTGTGGTCTCACTCTTATTTTCTCTTCTAAACATAACACATAGCATCTACATCTGGAATGTTAAAAGAGTAATGTTATATATTATACTATTATGTTGATATGACACTATCAATTCACTCTTAAGATTGGAATAGGGGGATGTGTTTGTTAAATGGTTAGGGAGATTTTTGTTTTGAAATAGTAATAAGAAGTGATTGATGTTATATAAAGTAGGAAGAATGTTGTGAATTTTTTGTATGAAAAAGTGAAAAAGTTTTGTTTTTTAGTGACTTTTTTATTTGAATAGTAATAAAAAGTGAATGATGTGATATAAAAAATAAAAAAAGTTTTAAAAAGTAATTGATAAAATATTAAAAGTGGTATTGATTTTGAGGGAGAAAAAAAAGGGAAGGGGAAAAGTGTTAACAAATAGGCCCAGGATCCTCTTAATTTCACTTGAAATATAGAGGTGTCATTTAACGATCAAGATTTAATATTATAGCATATAACGGTGTAGATGATGCCACGTGATAAATATGTTGACACGTCATTTAAAAAATTTAAATGATGTAACATAATTTACATTGGATGGTGTGAGTTTGTTTAATGCTCGACTTAGATGTAGCAATATTAAATCCTTATGATGAAATAGCTTATCTCCATTTCACTTGAAATAAAGAGAATCTTTGCCCTTTAGATTAGCCATTGTTCAAAGAAATAGAATGTGACTTGCACAATTAATTTTCTATCAATAATTTGACAGAAGCGACAGAGGTTTTGATTTATAAATCTCGAGCATTGATTTCTAATTTTATTAAATTAAAAACTAGAATAATTATAATGTGAAAAAAGTATGAAAACACGAGAATATGGTAACATAATTTCTTTTTTCTTTCTAAACAATTAGATGGAGTAAATATTCAGTTCATCCGAGGCGTGCATCTTAAGTGGCCCACATCTTGGAACTTTGACCCCACTTATATTGAAATTGAAATGGATTATAGTACGCGAATAGCGACTGCTTGACTTTCCTCTTCAACTGCTTCTTTCCCTTTCATTGTCCTCTCTGTCTTCCATCTTTTGATCTTCACTTCTGCTAGAAATTCAAGCTGAGAAAGCCAAACAAATTCGTTGAACTTCAACATGAGTCTTTTGGGTATTCTCAAATTTGGGCTGGAATTCCTTGACGTTCTTGCATGGTATGCATTTTCTCATGACCCAATAAAAAAGAAAATTTAATTTGTTAGAAACTTTACATTCATTTCTTTCGCATATGTTTCCTTTTATAATCAAGAATTCAAGATAGTAAGGTTTCAGTTTGTAAAGTCTGTGATCATGAATAATTATTAGGATACAGTTCTGGCATCATATTAAGTTAATGATCATCTGCTGGCTGGTTATTCCTTACTTCAATGGTGCTTTTTACGTCTATAATCACCTTGTTCGTCCATACCTCTTACTTAGCCCACAAGTTATCGTTGATGAATTCAATAAGTGGATGGTTCTCTTATGCAAGAGAGATCACTTTCTAGCTGAGGCAGAGAGATATATCAAAGGCAGAGAGAAACTCCTTGATAAAGAGGAATGGACTACATGGTAATTAGGTCTATCACTGTGTTATATCAAACTTTTACATAATCTGTTTAGTTTGAAATCATTTTTCTGCATTGGATATGTTGGAATAAACATATAAATTGTAGAAATATATGATGGAATAAAAAATAAAAGAGAGAAGAGAGAGAGCGGAAGCGAATAGAGAGTGATGGACTACATCTCTTGTATATTCAAGCATATGAAACAATATTACATAGGTCTCTATTTATAGAGAGACTATAATTGGTGAACAAGTAAACCTAGCTAGACTAAATAAGGAAGGGAATAAATCCTATAAAGAAACATAATATTAGAGAGTATAAAACATTCTAACACAAATAAAAAAGTATTCATAATTGGATGACATAGGACTAATACATAAATTTGATTCGTTTTTTCCTATTATAGTTATATTTTATTTCTTTAAGATTTCATTGCTTGTTAGGCATGAACTAATGAGAATTTCTCTCTCTCTCTACAATTTTTTTTTTTCCCAGTTTGATACCAAAAAGCCTAATGTTGACGTGGAAGATATCAAAGCTATTGTAGCTACAGAGAAAAAGGAAGTGGAGTGGGTAAAGCTTTTAATGTCACTGTTAGAACAAGAACATTAACTATGATTTTTTGAATATATTCTTATGCCATCGATTGTTGGTTTTAGTAAGAGGAATACAATGATGCATCCCAAAGAATGTGGGAAGAAATTAGCAATAAAATATTCACTATTTTTAGCAATCATTGATGGAGTTTGTGTTTTCCAAAAATAAGTTGATATTTGCCTGTTGAAGAAGAAAGACGTGAAGTATGTTCTTATGAGAAATACAGAATTTTATTTACTTAATTTCTTGAGAGCTAATCTCCACTCATTTCTCTTGATGGAGTCACATAGCAAAAAACCTGATATTGTACAGAAACATAATTAAACTATGGAAGTAACAGAGACAAAAGAAGTGCATGCAATCAAGCAGGTAATGTTTCTTTTTTATATTTAAGTGGATGTTTATTTTTGAGCTTGATATAAATTTCTTGTGAAAAACACAATATTTTTTTAGAAGGGTCCTAAAATAAGTATATGCATGGGGATAGGTCTTTGAATGCTTAAAAGTTGTTGGGTTAATAACATGAATTTGAGTGGTTAACAATTTTTTGGAGCATGCTTGGACAGTCTAGGTTTAAAGTCTTTACAGGAAGCACCGAAACATATGAAGCTCTCCTCAGTTATATGGGCAAAATACCAGCTCGAATATCATCTATCGCGATCTGATAGGATCGATAGTGACCTTGACTCGGGTTAACCTAACAAGGAATAAAGCTTAAGCAAGGTCGGGGGGTAAAACCTATACGACTCAACAGACATCCATACTTCCAAGATCGCTACTCCAGACATCCGACAAACGACACACCGTTCTCATCAAGAAAAACAGAAGTAACCCCGATCACAAGTATATCAAAGATCCTCGATACCTGACTCTTTGAGCAAGTCAGCCATGGGGATTAGGGGGGTAACTGTTAGGGATAAAGGATCCCTTTACATCATGAGCCCACATGTCTAATACGTGTATGGCCAAGATGCAATATGAACAAAAGGTGAGATTCCCTTAAATAGGGAAAGGAGGACCACTAGTGAGGGGGCTTTTCTCTCTTCTCTTTTGGTCTCTCTCCCTCTCTCTCTCTCTCTCTCTCTCTCAGGAGCTCTCCACGAGAGCTCTGGTTCACATACTCTCCCCTTTGAGGGAGAACTCTAGATTCTCTTTAGAGTCTCATATTATTTCTTTCACTTCATATACGCAAGCTAACTTAACCATCGGAGTGTCGTCGGCTCCGACCAGGGACATTCTGATGACCTCTCTATTTTGCAGATATGCCCCCCACATGCTAAGGGAGCCCCTCTCTCAGTTCAACCATACAGTGATTGTTAGGGTTGTTGGCCCATGGAGGAAGACGACCTCAAAATTGCATTAACAATGATGAAATTGAAAAAAATTGAAAGTACAATACATTAAATTGAGAGATTTTGAACTTTGAGAGACATTGCAAAAGGGTGACAATTCAATTGCAAATAAGGATGAAAACTCATTACCAATCAATAAAACAAAAAGTCATTCCTCTTGGGGATTGCTCTTAACAAAACTAGGTTCACATCTGAAGCCCCACAGGCCACAGAAACGTGTCATGCCAATTTTCAGTTAGCTATGTTCATTGCCACCTCCCGGGACCCTAGTGAATAACCCAAAAAGAAATGTAGCAGCTTCGCTACTGGTTATCTTGATAGTAATAGGACCTTGGTCTAGGTCAACCAATAAGCAAATAATAACTTTAATCATCATATATAAAAGTATTCATGTACTGAATTAATAATTGAGGAAGGTTTACCAAGACTGTATGTCGATGGCAAGGGCTCATAAGCTTTCATGTCTGAGGCCTATCGAAGGCGAGGATCCAAAAGCTCTCATGCCTCTGCTGGGTACCGAGCACTCTCCCGATTGGCCGAGCACTCTCTCGTTCTTCAATCCAAGCTCGTGCACCAAGAGACAGGAGTCTCTCGACTAGGACATTAGTCTTCTCTCCAAGCCCGTGCACTAAGAGGTTGTAACCCCTTAACTAGGATATCAGTCTTTATGTTAGGTTTGTGCGCCAAGAGGTTAAGACCTTTGTGACTAGAACACTGATTCTCAATCTTCAAGCTTGTGCTCTAAGAGATTGGGATCTTCTGACCGGAGCACTGGTTCTACATGTCAGGTTCGTGCGCCAAGAGGTTAAGACCTCTGTGACTGGAACACTGATTCTCAATGTCAGGTTCGTGCGCCAAGAGGTTAAGACCTCTGTGACTAGAATGCTAATTCTCAATCTTCAAGCTTGTGCTCCAAGGGTCGAGATTTTCAATTGTTTTGACCTGTTTGCCTGAAATCATTGAAAACACAAGGTTGAAACATCCCAAATTTGTTAGTAGAAAAATATCTGCGGTAGAAATAAATTTTATAATTGTTGATGATGTTTCTTCAAATGTTCAGTGTTCCATGGATGTGGAATGGTTGATCCGACCACTTTGGAGTGTCAAGCGATCATTATGGACTCGAATTTCAGGCCCGAATAGGTTGCCTTGCGGTTTTTCCGCGTATTGGGGCATCTTGTGGGACCGGTTGGGGTGTTGCCATGTACTGATCCTTGGTGCGCCTGATGGAACTAGCAAGTTGTATCCTGCAAGATTTCAGAATATGTAGAAGACGTGGTAGCATCTTTGCTGCTAGTTAGTTCATGTATAAAGAGACTGTAATCTCAGTCGACCCAGTTAATTGGGCTATAAGCAATAATGATCTCACGTGTCACTATTTGATTATTGCAAGTAATTAGAATGTGAAATAATTGGTAAAAGTTTTACCCAATTTTGATTGTCGAAAGTTGCTGAACCTTTGGCGTTTGAAACTTTGGCCCTCGGGATCTTCTCTCGGGATTCTCAATTCTTGAGATTTTGGAGTTGTAGCTTGTAAGATATTCAACTTGTGCTTACACAATTTTGAAAGATCAATTGCGATGTGTAAGTAATAAAGTGGGCCCTTCTTATTAGTAGAAGATGCCATTGTTGTGAGACACTCAAACTGTATGGTCAACCATTCTTCTTTGGTTGAACTGGGTAACCAATAAGTTGTCGGGATAGGCCATGTTGAATGAACGAGATCATCTTCTGATTGATGGATTTGATGCACAGCTTGTAATTTGAAGCTTTCTAAGTGGACGGTTTAGCCATGAAAGAGTTCCGAGCATAATCAATTTTTTTGGACTGAATGCGCGGAATAGAGGGCCACAACGTATGTATAGGAGCGTGTGCTAAGCAGTGGTGCATGTTTCCCCTTTTATTGATCTGTTTGATTTTGTTTCCTTTGAGAGCCTTGATTGCCGCATGTGACTGAACTCAGAGATGATTTTTTCTTTTTTAAGTTGGTCTATAACAATTAAGATTTAAGCTATTTCTCCTACACTTATACAGTTGTTAAAAGCAGATAATAATATTAAAGTGAATACCCCTTGGTTTTGGTTTCCAGTGTAGGCCTTGGGACAAGCCGTCCTTGAGTGGTACTTTTGGTGGAGCCACGTCAAACCTGAGTAGTCCTCGGAGGTGCTTGCGTGGCTCTCAAATCGTGTTGTCGGATAGATTACCTAAAATTCGCAAACAAGTTGTTAATTTGCTCAGTAATTGTAGGTGAAGGTTGTTCACAGTCCATTCGACAATGTATCTCTTTGGCAGCAACTCTTGGACTTAGTTGGGAGGCGGCCTTTGGAAGTTTTGGCTCTTGGAACTATTTAGCTCGGAGGGTGACTTCTCATAAGAGGTTCCGCGTAATACCCAAGGTCCTGGCGAGCTGCTAGGATGCCGATAGTTTAGAGATGAACTCTTTATGCCATGAGTTCCCCTGCATTTATGTGGTTAAGAAAAACATGCAACAACATTAAATTTTAAAACAAGTACCCCCCTAAGCCGCATATGTTCAAAAGTGTGTGCGGTCCAAATTGGGAGGAAGCTCAAATTCCGATGGTGGAGGACCAGCTCGTGGTCTTTTCTCGGTGTTGAACGTGAGCGACGTTTTGATTGTGCTCATGGAAATCAAGCCATTAAGATGACTTTCTTAGAAGTGAGGCTTGACTCATCAAGGCTTCCAGTTTTGTTGAACGATTCACGTGGCTTATAATTGATGTGCGCAACCATGTGCAGAATTTTCTCAAGTAGAAGATTTATCTAACTGCTTGGGGTTGAATTTCGAAATGGAAAGCGTTTTCATCATTTTGTTTCAAATCGGCCAATAGTCCATCCTTTGTTTTGGGATCTGCACATAATGATAGACACTAACCATACGGGTCTCTCGGACCGTATTATAAACTAGTAATGAAATGTAAGACACCATATGAATTAGATAAATGGTGGTATATAAAGGTTCCACAGTTATCATATGTGAAACGTCTTCAATAAGTAGCGTTAGATAATTAAATTTCGGAAGTGAGAAGGAACACAAAGGAAAGTAATCACTTATCTCGAATGTTGCTTATTAATATTTATTTTTTATATTCTTCATGATCTTTTTGGGGGGATCCTTGGACTTTGAATTGATCCAGCTGAAGGAGCTTTAAACCTTGTTGATGCGTGAGCTTAAATTATTGGGTCGGCTTTTTGAACTTGTATTCTTGTGTTTTGGAGGACAGCCGTTCAAACGTGAAGCATGAGCTATCTCGTCACCGGTGATATGGATGGTGCTTTCGTTGAGAGAGTTTTGAGTTGGCTTGGTTGAGGACAACTCTTTTTCTTTCAGTTGTATAATACTTCAACGGCGATCCCAGCTTTATTTCGGAGATTTCCGAAATATTTGAGCTTTTTTTTTTTTTGGACTCACTTTGTTGTGTACCTGAAATGATTGTTGGTTGTTCGAAGATGGGCATAGCTTGCGAAGTATCTCCCCCAAAATAAAGGAGAGTTCTCGGAGCAACTCGAGATCTTGACTCTGCAATCTATATACATAGTAGTGTATTAAAATGGAATTTAGCTTTTATGGAAGCTCTTACCAGGAAATTTTTTTCAGAAGTGAACATGACGGGTTTGACATTGAAATGTGCCACTCGGGAGCGAGTGGGGTGTACTTGGCGGTGTAGCCCTTTGTTATTTAAAGGGCTTTTGAGCATGGAGTCTGAGAAACTTTTCTTGCTCTTCTTTTTCATAGTTGTTGTTCTTGCTTTAGCTTTGGAAAGCAAGTGTTATGGGTCACATGATCTAACCATCGTGGATTTGATGGAGACTGATACCCATTCAATGTTGCAGCACCACACACCATCATATTACTCTCTTTTTTACTCTTTTTGGTGTTGTGCCAAGTTGGCACTCCATAGAGTAGTCCGCAAGAGATAACAATACTAGCTCCAATAGCTTTTTAGATAAAATTCAAACTTAGCCTTAAAAAATGAAAGGTAGTGTAAAACTTTTTTCATGAATGACGTTCATGGCAATATTAGAAACTTCATATTTACCATTTATGAAACATAATTAATAAATGAAAGTGAAAAGGGTATATCGTAAAATTAGCTTGCATACGTGACAAAGGTGTGTAGGAATTTTTTCATTCATGGTTTCTTCAGGTATATTTTGGGTGGTTTTCCTCAGAAGTTTTTGCCTCAAGTGCTGTCTGCGCTTAGGCAGAAGCTTTTCTTTTTTATGGAAGCCCAATTTTGGGACTTCGTTAGATGAGTTGATTGGATGTGTCGCGGTTGTTGTACAAATATCCACTTAAATAAAGAGGCAAATAAATGCACGTTTTACTCGCAAGTGCACAAGATCAAAACGATAGTATTAACGACAAATACGAGATTATTCCCACGAGGATTGGTAAAATATGTTTAAAAAGCAATTCCTAAGAAGATATTTTGAATGGAACGATATTAAAGATTGAATTGAAATAATAAGAGGATAAGATAGGGCTTCGATATCCACCACTAATCATACTCAATTAAGGTAAATAGTATGTACAATACTACAATTATATCACGATGCTCAATGTTTGCCAATCCAATGGCATAGCATCTACTCCTTAGGCTATTGATCTCCCTAAACAACAAATTAGGCATGACCTCTACTCTAATTATTTTCTTTCTCAAAGGACTTAGCATGGCATCTACAAAGTTGTTTTTCAAGAAAGCATAAAACTATGGAGATTGACAAACACATGAAGCCTATAGCATGGCATCTACTCTGTTTTTTAATGTTGATTAATCTAAGAACCCGCAATTGATTCTTTTGTCACTCTACTAAGCCCATGACTTGACCATCCAAATTGATCTAGATAACAATCCACATATGTTATATGTATAAGATGATCAAACCCATACATAACTCATATGAAGAACGAACAAAAACCCGGAATTAATCAATTAAGTATCAAAACATGAATTGTAGCAAGACAAATTGAAACCTTAAAGAGACATGATTAAGGCTTCAATCGAGCCCTAACTAAAGTATTAGCTACACATTATTCGGATGAAAATCATCCTCATAAGAAAATAACAAAGAAAAATCGAAAATAAAGAAAAACTAAGAAAAACCCTTCTTTGAAGCCTTTGATTCTTCTCCTCAAGCTTGTGTGTCTGTTTTGGAGGATTTAGGGGAGTATTTATAGAGTTTAGGAACAACCCTAGGTGATTTCCTGCAGCCTAAAGTTCAAAATCGAGTTGGAGTTGGATTAAAATTTTTCCAAATCGAGTTTGCCAACTTCATTGTGCTCCAGTTCGCGATTGTGCTCGAGCTCTTTTCTTCAGCTTTTCACCAAAATGTCTTTTAAGCTCGGAACTTGATGGAATTGATTTCTTTTTCTTCCAAAACCTACAAAATAAGGGAAAACACAAAAACAACACAAAACATCATATTATAATGAAACTAAGAGATTAACATATGTGAATTAAGGAGCTTGAATGTATAACATTCAGCACTTATCACACCCCTAAACTTACATATTGCTAGTCTCTTAGCAATACAAAATTGAAAATAAAATATAACTACTTTACCTCCTCTGTCGTGGGAAACACGATTGCATTTAGCGTATGCAACAAGTCTTTTAAACCCCTAGGCATCCCTAGTAGGACGAGTGAAGTCTCGTGAGGTTTAACAAGAATGATACCCACAAACATTATGCACAAAACATGTTATCCCCAAGATTAAAGTGTCACACAAAGCAATGATTCTCATTCATAAGCAAGCTTAAAAGAATAAACTCCGTCTTCAAAATAACCTGAAATTCCAAAGTCTAACCACTCACAAATGACAGGTTGAGATTTCACAAGTTCAATTTAGTGTAAAGTGAACCAACACATAATCATGAGGCTTCAAATTTATTCTGATTTGCAATGACTCAATGTCTCAAAGATCACTAGGGTCCTCATTGGATTGAACAATCATGGCATAACAATAAGAGTCTTTTTTTTTTTTGGTCAAGCTGTGCAATGCTCAATTCTTTTAAGTTTTGTAATTGACTATTGTAACGAGTGTTAGGCCAATGCTCCCAAACCAGATGGCTTTAGAGCACTAAGTGTAGAGACACCCCTAAGGCTTACTAACTCAAGTCAAAAAGGCTACAAAACTAAACTAGCGCAATTCTCTTAAGTTTTCTAATTGACCTTTGTAACAAGTGTTAGGCCAATGCTCTCAAACCAAAATGGTTTAGGGTACTAGGTGTAGAGACACCTTTAAGGCTTACTAACTTAAGTAAAAAAGGCTACAGAATTAGGCTTAGCCATGATTATTTATATAATATATATATATATATATATATGCTAAGGTATTCATCTAACAAGTCATCCAACTTTACTCCAGACATTGAAAACATATACAATCAGGTTCATATGTCATACCTCACAAACTATGAATTAATGTGCTTGTGACAATTCGAATTGAAATAAGTGAATGCCCAGATGCCAAAGGTAAGTAACAAGACCTAGAATTCTAATCATATGATCATGTGTTCAACATTCTAAGCTCGCCAATGAAATTCAAATCACAGTTCCAGATCAACGAAATTCTTAAGAATAACAAGAATATGCAAATTCAAAAATTTTGGACAAAGTGTGTGTGTGTATCCCATTGCCCCAAATTTGAATTACACATTGTCCTTAGTGTAAAGAAAATGGAGAGATCATACCAGGGAGATGAGAAAGCTGAATGGGATCGGTATGGCTCGTAGCATACCCTCAAACTTGAATGCAAGCATATTTTTCTTGAAAAATAAACTACTAAAACAAAACAAAACAAAACAAAAAACAAAACAGAACTAACAACAATCAATAGAAAATTAAACAAACATTAAAAACAAAACAGAAAATGTTAAAGGATATGGCTTTTCAGTGCATGAAGTGGCCTCAGTACCACTGATCTGGGTAGATGCGCTCGAGCTCCTCTGAATGTGGCTCAAGTATTCTTGGTAATGTTGTCCTACCATGGTTAGTGTATTGGACCGAATGCAATTCCAAATCTTCATCTCTAGGCCCAAGGTTCATCTCAAGGTAAGGTTTCACTCTATGCCTATTTACCGTGAATGTATGATTGTTGTCTTTGTTATGAGCCTCTAATGCTCCATGAGAGAAAACCTTAGTAACCGTGTAAGGACCATACCATCGAGACATAAGCTTACCAGGAAAAAGTCTCAATCTTGAATTGTATATCAATACCTTTTGTTCTACATGAAACTCTTTTCTGACAAGTTGCTTGTCGTGATAGGTCTTAGTCCTTTCCTTGTAGAGCTTGGCATTTTCATAGGCATCGTGCCTCAATTCTTCAAGCTCAACTAGCTGCAATTTTCGCTTTTCACTGGCTTGCTTCATTCGAAATTGAGTTTCTTTATGGCCCAGTATGCTCGATGCTCCAACTCCACAGGTAAATGGCATGCCTTCCCAAAGACTAATCGATATGGCAACATGCCAATGGGGGTCTTGTAAGCCATTCGATAGGCCCATAATGCATCATGCATCATTCAATCGCAAAGACCAATCCTTTCTGTTACTGTTCACCATATTCTCCAGGATGCCCATGATTTCTCGATTGCAATCTCCACTTGTCCACTTGTCTGTGGATAATATGGAGTGCCCACCTTATGTGTGATCCCATACTTCTTTATTAAAGACGCAAAAGGTTGATTGTTAAAATGGCTTCCTCCATTACTAATGATGCCCTTGGTGTCCCAAATCGAGTGAAAATATTTTCCTGCAAGAACTTCACAACAACTCGATGATCATTAGTTTTCAAGGGGATAGCCTCAACCCATTTTGACACATAATCAACACCCACTAGAATATATAAATACCCAAAGGAGTTAGGGAAAGGGCCGATGAAATCAATATCACATATGTCAAAGAGCTCAACCTCTTGAGTTAAACCAAAAAAATTTGGTTGCCAAACAAGCCCTACATCAGATGAAGGATGATCTAGTCTAAAGTGCCACACCATAGAAGATGTTTTTATTCCTAACATAGCTGTGAATGCCTTATTGTTTGTGTGAAAATTCTTGCCAAGCCGCATAAGATACATGCCATTCTCACTCTTCCCTTTCAGGAGGATGGTTTGGTTTTGCAAATCAATGATATAGAAGTGAGTTGCAGTTAAGATAAAGTAACAAAAATTGTGCTATTGGTTGAGCAGCATCTCATGATTCAAGAGTTCATCGTGAAAGTCGTCAAAACTTAGCTATTTGTCTCGAGTCATGAGAGAAAAAGAGGTAATAAAACTGTTAAAAGATGGATTAAGCCCATTGATAAGAGAGGAGATTAACTCATCATCAGAGATGGGCTGATTGGCTGCAGCTAATTTATCAGCACAAACTTTGGCTGATTGGATGTAATCGGGGCAGGTCTGGGAGCCTTGGTGGAGACTCTGCAATTGCCGCTTGAGGTTGGTAATTCTGGACTTAGATTGAGAGGCAAATTTAGTTGCCAAAGTGGACCACACTTGTCTTGAGGTATCAAGTCCATAAACAGTGGACAAGACCTTCTCAGACAGTGTAACATTAATCCAGCTAAGGATATATTGATCCTTCTTGTGTCATATAGCAAAATCTGGATTAGAAATAACCTTACCACTGTCATCAGTCAGAATCTTTGGAAGGCACGGTTCAGATCCATCAATGATACCCAACAAGTCATGGCTGCACAGAACTGGAAGGAATTGGGTGAGCCAACCAATATAGTTGGGACCTTCAAGCTTGATCGAAATAGACTGAGTAAAATTTGGTGGAGAGAAGGTAGGTGCGGTAGAGGAGGTATTGGATGATGAGGCTGCCATGGAAAAGAACAGGAGCAGGAACAAGTTTTAGGCGTGTGCCTATTGGAGCTCTGATACCATAAAAAAAATAATTGTATAGAAGAAGATTTCTATTTCTCAGTAAATTTACACGATGCACTAAGGCATTATATACTATTTACAAGAGGATAAAAAAATAGAATAAAATCTCTAATTACAATTAAAGCAAATCACTAAAAATCAACCTATTCCTATGTGTGGAATATTTCCTCTAAAGTTTCCTTGTAAAGATTGATCTTTGCCATTGTCTTCATGCTTGGTTGATACG
Source organism: Betula pendula (assembly GCA_900184695.1). Taxonomy (NCBI): domain Eukaryota; kingdom Viridiplantae; phylum Streptophyta; class Magnoliopsida; order Fagales; family Betulaceae; genus Betula; species Betula pendula. Next base: position 84,949 of record FXXK01000048.1, on the reverse strand, counting down.
CACATATTTCTTGAGTAGAAAGGCAAATATTTCCTTTCACTATTGGGCCATGCATGCCTTGTATGGCAGTGTAGATTATGTGCAGAGCTCTGTTAGGCCAAACTTGCCTTTTGTAGGATATTGTCTTGACTGATTTAGCATTGATTTCATTCAATTCTTTGAGATGCGTATAATATCCTACTGCTGCTGGATTTACGGTGGGCTGATCTTCATGGTTAACACTCGGCTCGGCTAATGGATGAGTTCGAGCTTGAGCTCGCATAAGATTTTACTTTGGCGAGCCGAGCTCGAGCTCGGTTCGAGCTCGTCATGAGTGAAAACGAGCTGAGCTTGCACAAGAACTATTCACCCGAACTCGGCTTGTTTACAGGTCTAATTCAATGGCACATCATACTAAATATCTCATCTAGTCTATTGCAGATCCTACATTTGGATGTGCAATGCAATAGACTAGATGAGATATTTAGTATGATGTGCCAATGTGGAATGCGACTTGCACAACTAGCTTTCTATTAATAATTGGAAGGAAAAATGATAGAAACGATGGAGGTTTCGTTTGGTAAATCTCGAGCATTAACTTTTAATTATATTAAATTTAAAATCAGAATTTTCATGTGAAAAAAAAAAATGAAAACACGAGAATATGGTAACGTAATTTCTTTTTTCTTTTTAAACAATTAAATGGAGTAAATATTTTGAAGGTTACTTTAGAGCATTCACATCTGGGTCAACCAGTTTTCTTTTTTATATTAATTAAAAAATCGCATGTTTTCTATTTTAACTTTAGAGCAATTTTATTTGACTCTAAAATTACTTCTTAGTTTGAGGAAAAAATCACATTTTCCTACTTTAGCTATCCACTTTTTCTAAGCACTTACAAGCATTCACAATGAGTTCTTCAAATAAAAGCTAAAGTTGAAGAGAAAAATTTACTTTATATCACATTTAGAGAGCCACTTTTAAAAAGAATCAAACATCAAATTTTTTGTACCTTTCTCTACTTTAGTTAAATATTATTTTTTATTGGTTTTAAACCAACCACTTTAAATAAAACGGGGGAAGACGAAGAATATAAGGAAGAAAGAAACAACAAAGGGGAAGACGAACAAGTTTCTCTCGATCTTGTCTCTCTCTCTCTATAGGCCAGTTAAAAAATTATTTAACTTTAGTTTTTGGCTCTTAGTATGTATGGAGTTATGTCTGGCAATAGTTAAAAATTAGGGGTAAATACGTTTTGTCCCTGTGGTTTAACAATTTTATTTTTAGTCACCTCAGTTTTACTTTGTATCATAGATGATACTTTCATTTTGGCGAAAGACGGAAATGGTACCTCCGTCCATCTTCCGTCCAAATATTTAACGGAACTCTATGTGTCAATATTAAACACTCACACATGAAGTTCTGTTAAATATTTGGATAGAAGATGGACGGAGGCCATGTGTCAATGTTAAACACTGATACGTGGCTACGCCTTAATAAAAAAAGAAAAAAAAAATTAAAATTAAAAAACTTAAAATATATATATAAAAAAACTTTAAAAAAAAAAATAGAACAAAAAAAAGGAGGGGGTTGCTTGAGCCACCCCTTTTGGGCAAATGGAGGTGGCTGAACTACTCCCAAAGAGGAAAAAGGGAGTAACTGAGCCACTCCCAAGGGCTCTTGGGTACAGCCGGTGGTACTCGAAGATTTGCTCGGCTTGGTATAGCCACCTCGATGGCTCTCTATCGCTGATACAGGAAAATTTGACCTTCTACATTTGGGATTAAGTGGGTTGTCTGGTTCGCCCGGGGTAGTGCTTGTGGGGTTGCTCGGTTGGTTGTGGGTACTCGTAGTGGTGGTAATGCATTAGCCTGGGCTTCATTGGATAGTTTCTGACAAGTGATTTTACTTCAAATGGAGGGCCATTAACACGTTGGTCTCCTCTCGCTATTATTTCTTAGAATGATCCATAAAGCACATAAATTCTTGCTCCATTTTTTGTTGATGCTTGCGGGTTTGGACTATAGGCAATGGACCGAGTAACTTTAAAACCAAATGATAAAAACCAAGCAATAAACTAAGGAATGGATAGATATTGCAGAATAGAGAACTTTAAAAGATTTTCAATTGGAAGTACTTTATAACATGACAAGGTAACTAGATTGCTTGAGCCAGCTTGATTTTCTGAAAGTTTCGTATACAACTTTTTTACTTGAAAGGCCAATAGAAATTGCTCATAGTTCAAGCTAGGTGCATTTTGAAGTTGTTTGAGAAAATAATATTTAAATAGATCAGCCAATCAGCTAGTAAACTTAAAATTAATTTATTTCCGACTTGGCATTTGGCCAAAAAAAGAAGAAGGGAGAAAATGTTTTTCCTGTAATATGGCCATAAACCTTGGGCAGCAATTAGTTATTGTATCACATGTTTGAAACTTTATGGCCATTAGAATTTAGTGGAGCATTTAGTGGTAGGACAGATTTGCACAAATAATTTGACTTAGGTCCAATTCCAATTAAAATTAGACCGTTGAAATTGAGCATAATAGGACACAAAAGAAAAATATGTATTCCAATCTCAACACATTAAAACATAGCAGATTTCTTCAGAGCTAAGTAAGCATGCCTGATGAGAGCTCCTTAACTCGGAGGAAACCTCTCCCATCTCTCTGTACCTTTTTCTGCTTTAATTCGTTTCTTAGTCTGTTTGCATTGTTTTTTAAGACACCTTTTGAAGATATGTCCGAAGGTCCCCTACTTTTTCAAAGTTGCCCATGTAACTTACAAAAAAGAAAAAGAAAAAAAAGTTGCCCATGTGGCTGTGGAACCATCTTATGGATTGAGTTAATCAGAACGCTATGGTGTTGCCTCCTAATTGGCTGTACAAATGCACCACGTGATTATTAAACAACATTATTGACTATAAAATGTAGAATTTAAAATTCTTTTGCAGGAGAGGATGCAGACTATGAAATAGATCGAGAGGACGTTATTCCGTCTCCACTACAGTCTACAGGTGTGAATGATCCAAACTCCATGCGTCGTAGGTACATTTAGTGCCCAAGTGGTGCAGTTCATCTGGACCGTGCATCTCATGTGGCCCACATCTTTTGGTTTGGGGACAATGAATCCTCATTGTACGAGAATGGCGATCGCTGGACTTTCCTCTTAAACTACTTTTACTTCTCTTCTATCTTTTTATCTCAAAGTCCTCTCTGTCTTCCATCTTCACTTCTGCTGGAAATTCAAGCCAAACAGATTCGTTCAACTTCAACATGAGTCTACTGGGTTTTCTCAAATTTGCGCTGAATTTCCTTGACCTTCTTGGATGGTATGCATTTTCTCATGACCAACCGATCCAAAAAGAAAATTTAATTTGTTAGAAATTTTACATTCATTTCTTTCACATATGTTTCGCTTTATGATAATCAAGATAGTAAAGTTTTTGTTTAGAATGTCTAAGTATTCTCTGCCTCTTGTTTGTGCTTTACTTGCAGGCCTCTATTTGCATTGGGGTATCCTCTGTAAGTCTCTCTCTGCCTTTTGTTTCATCTGGGTGTGTTGAATAAGTTTGAAATTGTAATTTGTTACATATTTGGGTGAATGAAGATGATATTTAAACAACATATATATTTCCTTAACAGATATGCTTCGATCCGGGCAATTGAGAATAATTCAAATTCTGAAACTCAGAAGTTGGTCACATATTGGATTTCCTTCTCTTTGGTTTCACTCTTTGAGCATTCTTTCGTGAACCTCCTTCAATGGTAACTCTATTTGTTAATGGGTGACTTGACTAGATTATTCCTTTGCTTACATTTTTTATTTATCCATTTTAATTGTCAGGATACAGTTCTGGCCTTATATTAAGTTAACGATCATCTTGTGGCTGGTTATACCTTATTTTGATGGTGCTTTTTACGTCTATAATCACCTTATTCGTCCATGCCTCTTACTTAACCCACAAGTTATTGTTGATGAATTCAATAAGTGGATGGTGCTCTTATGGAAGAGAGATTACTTTCTAGCTGAGGTAGAGAAACATATCAAAGGAAATGGACCTGAAGCTCTCGAGAAACTCATTGATAAAGAGGTACGGACTATATGGTTATTAGGTTTGTCATTGTGTTAGAGGTCAACTAAGAGTGTGCTATATCAAACTTTTACATAATCTGTTTAGTTTGAAATCAGTTTTCTGCATTAGATATGTTGGAATAAACAAATTTGATGGCATAGGACTAGTACATAGGATGGCATAGGACTAGTACACAAATTTGATTCGTTTTTTCCTATTGTAGTTATATTTTATTTCTTTAAGATCTCATTGCTTGTAAGGCATGGGCTAATGAGAATCTCTTTCTCTCTACAATTTTACATTTGTCTTTTTTTTTGTTAGTTTAAGACCAAAACGCCTAATGTTGACGTGGAAGAGATCAAAGCTATTGCAGATGTAAAGAAAAAGAAGTGGAGTGGGTAAAGCTTTTAATTGTCACTGATGCAACGAGAACATTATTTATGATTCTTTGAATATATTCTTATGCCATCGGTTGTTGATTTTAGACAGAGGAATACAATGATGCATCCCAAAGAATGTGGGAAGAAATTAGCAATAAAATGTTGACTATTGATGGCGTTTGTGTTTTCCAAAAATAAGTTGATATTTTCTTGTTGAAGAAGAAAAGATGCAAAGTATGTTCTTACGAGAAATACACAATTTTATTTACTTAATTCCTTGAGAGCTAAACTCAATTCCTTTCTCTTGGCACAGTCACACAGCAAAGAACCTGATATTGTGCTGAAAGATAATAAAGCTGTGGAAGTAATTGAGAAGAAGGAAGTGTGTTCAACCAAGCAGGTAAGATTTCTTCTTTTTATCATTAAGTGGAAGTTTATTTTTCAGCTTCATGGAATTTCTTGTGGAAAACCCAATATTTTTTTTTAGAAGGGTACTAAAATGAGTTTATGCATGGGATAAGGTCTTTAAATGCTTAAAAATTGTGGGTTAATAGCATGGATTTGAGTGGTTAACAATTTTGGAGCATGCTTGGACTGTTTAAGAAACTAGGAGGTTGCAATTTTTTTTGTTCTATTTGGTTAAGTCACTAGGGTCCAGGGAGGTGGCAATGAATTAACATAGCTGATTGAAAATTGGCATGCAACGTCTTTGGGGTTTCAAATGTGAACCTAGTCACTGTTTAGAATACTGATGGAGTGTAAAATCATAGTTTTGTTAAGAGGCTAAGAGCAATGCCCCCAAAGGAATGGCTTTCTGTATTATTGATTGGTAATGAGTTGTCATCCTTATCTGCAATTGAATTGTTCAGGTTTATGTTTAGGATACCTTTACTTACTCTTTAAATTGTTACCTTTTTTGACATCCATCCGTTAAGATATTACAGAAAATCTTAACGAATAGGAGAAATTAAAAAAAAATTAGAAGTTCGATATATTAAATTGTGCGGTTTTGAACTTTAGGAGACATTACAAAAAGAGTAACAATTTAAGGGGGTAAGTGAAATTATCCCTTATGTTTAAATAAGAGAATTCTATAGTGTTGATAATGAATCATATGTTGCTTCAGTATTTTCTTATGCTTTTTTAACCAATCGGGTGAAAATAACAAAACAACAATTTTGCTTCTAATCCGATCAGTGTATTTGCAGATGGTTCTAGCAGAGCCTAACCTCGAATTCGATCATACTGATAACAGAACATCAGCCACTATGGAGATTGAAGGACCAGATGTGGCAGTTGCAGCAGCCAGAGAACTTCCTGAAATACCCACTGAAAGTGAAAAAACTTTGAATATATGTCAGGTAACCATTGAAAGTGAAAAAAACAAGACTACTTATGAGGCACTGGAAGCAAATAACTGGCCCAACATTGTCAACTTTGGGTCTTTTTTAACGGTATTGGATTCGACTGAAAAGAGAACTTATCAACCAATTGAGAAACCACAAGAGGCTACTTATGAGGCACTCAAAGCAAAGAACCAGCAAAACAATGTCAATTTTGGGTCTCTTTTTACGGTATTGGATTCAACTGAAAAGAGAAGTTATCAGCCAATTGAGAAACCACAAGAGATTGAATCAACCAATGGATTGAAATGGCAAGGCCAGCTAAAGAGTGTCTCTTCTTCGACTGCAAAGGAATATCATCGGCCCCAAAAGCAGGTGCCAAAAAAGAGTGTGTCAAACGTTCGATTGAAACAGAAGATTTTCCCTACTGACGAGAAAAAAACACAACAAGGCTGGCAAAAGAATGTTAAGAAAGAAGCTATTGGTGTGAAGAAATACACTTTCAATTACTACTGCGACATCTGTAATGTACGCTGCACTGGAGAGGGCGACTTAGCTTCACACTATAACGGGAAAAAGCACTTGGCTCAGTTTCAAGCTATTTATGCATGTCCTACGACTCCTACCGGTTGGGATTGATAGAGACAAGCTATTATGGTTGTTGCAGTAAATCTGGAAATAATAATATCTGTTGTCGCGGCTGAGAGATTTGACCCTGCTTTTCAAAAGTTTGTAGGAATATTTGTATCCTGGCAAACTATTTAACACCACAAGTATAATTTTTTTTTTTCCTTCCCCCAAGACTTGGTGTGGTCTTTTATTTTTTGAGAAATCATTATTTTCAAACTTTCTCATCTCTTGCCCATCTCTATGAAGATGTGTCATTTCATAATCAAGATTTAATAATATTATTGTGTCTAAGCACTAGAAATAGGATTGTAAATTAATAAAGCTACTCGCGAGCTCGCTCCTCAGCTCGGTTAGCTCGACTCAAACTCAGCTCAATTATTAGCTCGACTCGTATATATTTATTAATGTGTACATATAAATTAATATATATTGTATACATATTAATAAAAATACTTAATATATATATATATATATATATATATTATTATATATTATATATAAAAAAAGAGAAATTAATAAGTAAAGGACCTTAGTTAGAGGTGAAGGTTTGTTAGTTGAGAACATTATTAGATTGATTAAATGAAACTAATTTCTTTTCTATGAAATTATCTTAATACACAATTTGATTAATAAATACAAGACTTTTTGAAACCCCTAACCTTAGAGTAAGAACGTTGGTTAAGTATCTATAAAAATTAAAAATAAAGAAATTTGGGCATCACTTCCATGTATAATGCCCAAGAAATTAATTAATGGATTTATTATGACTAAATAAGAATAAGTCTATTTAGTGTGGTATTATAAAATAAGGAGGTCATATTCTTATATAATGGTTTTAATATATAGCCCAAAGGAAATTAAAGAGATTTAAATCATCCATGTTGGCCCAAGCATGTGTGGCACATTTATGGCCCATGTTTCTCTCATCTTCACTTAAGTTAGAAGGGCACCTTTGGTAATTACTCACATATTCCTCTCACTCCCTCTCATTCACGTGACACACTTTTATTCTTCACTTTTGGCTTCACCTCACACAAGAGCAACACTACACGATCGGTTCTCCAAGGAAAAAAGAAAAGAAACCAAAGCTCCTTTCTCATTTTTCTCTCATCCCTCACGCACAGCCAGCTCTTGTTTCCAAATCCCTCTTGCTCTCTCTCATCATCTTCTCATGGCTTGACCTTGGGAGCTATGGCAGGAATGGTGGGCTGCATGTAATCACGACGGTGAAGAGAAATCTGAAACCGTAAGTTGCTCTTCTCTTCCTCAACTCTCTCATTCCTTTGCTCTTGCTATTTCACATGAACTTGTGTGTGTTTGACATGGATTTTTAAGCCATAAATCACCCATAATGGGGCTGTACACAGCAGTAACTAGAGAGGGGGATTTTCCACTTTCTCAATCTCTCTTTCACATGTGACTAGGGTGTGAGTTGGGGTTGGTTCCAAATCAAGTCTTCCATCATTTTCAAGCTTCGGGTGACGTTTAAAGACGTTGGAACGTTCAATTTACCAATTGGATTAAGGTAACATCGAAATCCCTAAATTTTTATGAGTTAGGTCAAATTTGGGTATGTGGCTAAATTCTCGAAATTGGCTTGGGGTTTTTGTGTAATGTAAATTCCTACACACTATTTAAGTATTGGGTTGTTGATTAATTGGATTTAAACATCAATTTTGCCAATGTTTGAAGTATGGGCATAAACCCCAATTTTTCTAGTTTTAGCTAATTTAGGGCTTTTAGTATTTAAACAATAGGATTATGGTTTATATGGGTTAATTACATGTAGTGTGTTAATTTAACCCAAAATTTTCATGGGATTCATGGATGGTTGCTTTAGGTTGTGGTTAGGTCCTAA